>ULGN01000001.1:2582567-2796110 GCA_900518985.1 Yarrowia alimentaria
AACCCATCTAATTTGACCACGCCAGTCTGACTAATCGCTGACTAATCGCCTCCGTCCTTCTCGTTCACTCATCCCACCATGGCCGACTCCGACTCGAAACCCTCTTCCGGCAACGAACTCGAACTTCGAGAACAGGACAAGTGGCTGCCAATAGCCAACGTGGCTCGAATCATGAAGTCCGCGCTGCCCGAGAACGCCAAGGTGTCCAAGGAGGCCAAGGAATGCATGCAGGAATGCGTGTCTGAGTTCATCTCGTTCATCACGTCCGAGGCGTCGGAAAAGTGCGCTGCCGAGAAGCGAAAGACCGTCAATGGTGAAGACATTCTGTTTGCCATGCTGTCGCTGGGCTTTGAAAACTACGCCGAGGCCCTGAAGATTTACCTCACAAAGTACCGTCAGAACCAGAACTACAAGCAGGAAAACAAGCAGGGAGACGGCCGAAAGAAGAAGCAAATCACCGGCGAGGCTGCGTCGTCCAACCCGGTCACGGAAACCAACTCGCCGTCGCAGACCGAAGAGTACTACTCCTATGAGGTGCCTATCAATGGCCAGGAGCCCGAGCAGCGGTTTTCCGAGGAGCCCACTCAGGAAGAAAAGGCGATTTACGACGCCTATACCGGAGACTACTATTAGTTGCCATGACCATTGTGTTGTTCATGTGACTACTGCAACCTTTCTTGCGCCATTGATGACTATTTATAAAAGTGTATGTGATATATTATGACCGTAATTGGGGTGTGGTGGGTTCGGATGATGGAGCATAGAAAGCAGAAAGCAGAAAGCAGAAAACAGAAAAATCAGGAAAAATCAGAAAAACAGGGAAATTCAGAACAACAGGAAAAATCAGGAAAAACAAAAACAGCAATATTCATCAGAGGAAAAGAACACTCGGTATTTTTCCATTGTTCCACTGCCTAATACTTGGCCTATCAGTCTACCTGAGAATTTTCTTGGTATCCTCGAGTGCCTTCCCATTAGCTTATTGCAATCTCATCAGTGAAACCACCATTAGCTCATGGCAATCTCATCAGTGAAACCACTAGCTCAGGACAATCTCATCTACATACAGACTTTGGTCCTCTCACCGTCCACTCTTACATGTCAATCAATTTAATATCCTATGGTCTATCTACCTGTTGTCCGTTTTTAATCGTGGCTACTGCTCCTAGAAGCACCACTTATCCATCTATGCACACTCTAAAGCAAGTCGACAATCAACTTGGAGCCCTTGTTTCCGGCCTCGGCTGCGTCTTCCAGCTGGCTCAGAGACTTCTTGAGCGTCTTCTTGAGCTCCTTGGCAAAGTCGGCGTCGCCAGACGTCTCCAGCAGAGTGACAATGACAAAAGAGCCCTCGCCAGTGGCCCAGGCAACCACGTGGTCGCCAACGGCGTTGTAGAAGGACGTGCCGAAGCCAATGGGGTTGGCCACCTTGACCACCTTCTTCTCCTTGTTGTTCCAGTGGCCCTCCTGGATCAGGGTTCGCAGAGCTCGCTGGGAGTTGGGCTGCTTGATGACGTGGTTGTCTCCGGCCGGGTCGGCGGCCAGAACCTCGCAGAGCGCGTCAATGGCTTCGACCTTGTCGCCCTCGCACGCCAGCAGCGCCTCGGACACAAACTGCGAGCCCAGCGTGTCGTTCATGAGCGCGTACGAGTGCTCCTTGATGGTGTCGAGAATCAGGGGGGACATGCCCTTGTTGATCTCGGACAGACGGACGGCGTCCTCCTTCTTGGCGGTGCCGGTGGCCTGCTTGATGGCGTCGTACTGCTCCAGCTGCTCGATCACCAGCTTGTTGAAGTACCGGGGGTCTCGGCCGAGCATGGCGTACAGGAAGGGCCGTCGGCCGTTCTTGTCCATGAACAGCTCGTGGGTGGGCTTCTCCTTGAGCTCCTGCGAGAACGACTTGGTCACCAGCACGGTGTCGTCAATGGTGTCGAACGCAGTCATCATCACCATGTGGCCGTACTGGTCGGCGGCCAGGGTGTCGACAAAGGACTTGAGCGACTTGACGAGACCCTTCTTCTCCTTGGCCGAGGCCATGGCCAGAATTTTGCACGCCACCTGGGCACCTTCGCTGGTGTGCACCATTTCGGCAAACTGCTCGGCCACGAGATCGATAAAGTCGGCCTTCTCGGACGTGGCGGGGTCGAGGTTGCTGACGTACTCGAGCATGGCGGCGTGGATCACGGTGAAGCCAATGGAGCCCTTGTTGACGGAGGCGGTGATGGTCTCGTTCAGGTTGCGCATGATCACGGCCCGCTTGTCGGGAGACTCGGCCAGAATCTGCTTGAGGGTCTTGTTGCCGGCGGCGTCGCGGAACACGGCAAACTCGGCGCCAAAGAACTCCTGGATCATCTGCCGCTTCTGGGCGGCGGTGCTGTAGTCTCTGAACGCGTCCTCCAGCACGTAGGCGCCCTCCTTGTGGCGCATGAGCTTGCGGAAACGGCCGTGCAGCTCGTCGATGATGGACTGGCGCACGGGGGCCGAGCCGTAGTGCAGCATCTTGACCAGCAGGTACTTGCCGTACGAGGAGATGGCGAGGTCGTAGTAGTTGCCCTTGAGCGCCTTGGTGATGACCACTCGCTTGTCCTTGTCCGCGTACTTGAACAGCGTCTGGATGATTCGCGACGCGTCGTGCTTGAGGATCAGGTTCTTGATCTCGTCCTTGCAGATGGCCCAGATCTCCTCCACCAGCTTCTTTCGCTCCGCGGGCTTGATGCCGGTCTTGACCCGCAGCCGCTCCCAGATCTGCTTGATTTGCTCGATGCTGGCGCCGCCCTGCCGTGCCAGCTTTCGCTCCTTCAGCAGCCGCTTCTGCTCGGCGTGGGACTCCTTGGCCGACTTCTTGTTGGGGTCCACGTACTCGGTGCTGCCGGCCACCGAGGACTTGTTTTCGTCGGCCTCCTGCTCGTCCTCGGAGCCGCCGTCGAGCTTGTCCTCGTCGTCGTCGGCCTCGCCGTCGTCGCTGCTGTCGCTCATCTCCATATCGTCAGAATCAGAATCGGAATCGACCTCCTCCTCTTCGTCAGTAGATGCTAGTTCCTCCTCCTCCTCCTGGACAACGGCCGCCTTCTTGCTCTTGCCGCCGGTCTTCTGGGCCAGCTTGACCTTTTTGTTGGTGTTCTTCTCCCGGGAATCGGCAGATCGCTTTGCAGAACCCATGTTGTATATTTTGCAAGTGTGTGTGTGTGTGGATATGCGTCTCTCGGGTCTGGAAAATTAGACAAAATAATTTTGCATAAGCTTTTAAAAAATTTCTGCCCTAGCCCATATCGCGATGGACAACGGGGTTTGGTGGGCGAAACGGCAGGTGGGGTCAGGGAATAGTTATAGAGATGGTGGCAACGGGTTTGAGGTCTCTGGGCTCCTCCGAGTCGAATGCACTCTTTGGATTTTCTGTGGGGGTCTTGCAGCGATTTTCAGTCTCGATCCATCTTCTACTGTTTCAAAGCATGACGAGACCTTGATTCAGTTTACTGGAGGAGGCTACATTTGTGGATAGTGGTGCTACAGATAAACTAAGAGGATCATTGTGGTCAGCGTTGAATTTCGAGTAAGAGGAGATATATGGTGATTTGTTTTGACGTTGTACTCTTGCTATATTGGTTTAGCTGTTATCCATAGGTAGCTACAGGGCAGGGAAATATAAGAATCCCTACAAGATCAATTTTATTGAGATTTGAAAGAATCAATATCCTCATCATTTGAAAGAAAACATCATCATCTTTTTCTCAAGATAATCACCTACAGAGTACTACGTACAGTAAAGCAGTGCGGTTCGGAAACTCGTCGTCCTACCTCCTCCACTTCTGCACGTCAGTTTGAAAATGCAATAAGTTATTGGTTACAGACTGTGGAATGTTATCACCGGTAATTACACCGTCCAACACTGGTAGTTGTGGGCGTACTCAAATGAGGTGAAGATCAATCTGGCCCATTGCTACCCGCAGCACCTATTAAAAATAAATGCCGCCAGAGCATCCAGCTCGAAGTTTACCAAGAGTAGTGAACTGAGCGAGGCACAGGGCGTGCTACATACGAGTGGCGCAGGAAGAAGAAGAAAAAAAACTGTCGACGGATCACTGGTTGAGACTCATCTGATGGACCAGATGCTCAATGTCTCGAGCCTCCATGTCCTCGGCCTCGCGGATGAGCCGCTCGTCCTCAGTTTCGTCGCCATACTGCTCCTCGTCGCAAAACGTGTCCTCTTCCTCGTAGGAAACGTCCATGGCCACATGCACGTTGCCGTCGAGGTCGCCGTCCACCAGCCCGTCCACTTCTCCGTGCACAGACTCGTGGGACTCCAGCTCGTCGCGCAGCAGCTGCTCGAGTTGCACGTCGTCAGTAATGTCAGGCAAATGGGGCGCTCCTGACTCCGCTAGAAGACGCAAGTCTCGAGACATTTCCGCCCGGATAACGTCCGCCTCCATGTTGGGGTCAGCAGCTCTTTTGGCCAAGACAGTCTTGATTCGCCGCAGTCGCGCACGCTGTTGGTGCGCTGCCACGTGTCTGTTTCGGGTATCGTGGACGTCCTCGTCCGCCAGGCCGCGTTTCGCCACCCGGTACTTGCCGTTTTCCGCCCGTCTGGTTCCGCTCATGGCATGCTGGACTGGTACGGAGTGCGAGAGGAATGAATGCAAGGCAGAAATGGGTGAGGAAAAAAGTTGGCGAAATGGTAGCTGTGGAGTGATTAGGTTTGCGGGTTGGGAGAGAGACTGGGGTAAGAGAAGTACCAGTGTAGGTCTCTGGAATGCCAGGCTGGGTTTGTGGGGGGTTCAAAAGGTGTTAGGGCGGTTTATTGAGACGATATCATGGCAATTGCTTTTGAAAATTTCATTTTCCGTCCGTTTTCGGGCATCTAGAGTGTCGTGTCTCCAACCGTACATTGCACCTGGATGCTACCGGGTAACTGTACATTTCAGGACGATAGGGTATAGTGTGTCTGGCATCTTTAGAGGGAATTGATTGGGGCAGTTTGTGGAATTAGAGTAGATTTGATGATTTCAGCTGACTCAGGACCAGATTCTGAAGTGAACGCACTTTTCGGTTTTTGTATACCGCATCCGAAGCGTTTTTTATCTGAGACATGTTTGGAGACTGAAGACTGTCTGTTGTGCCTCATTGAATAGACAGCTAATGTTGTGAGTTCAAATTAGATATGGTCACCAATGTGAAGAGAAAAAAGGGCAATTGAAGACGTTGTAAAGGTGATAATAGACGGATAGGTGGGCTGTATGGGCTGTGGCTCCGATACTGTTCTTGTCAGTGTATTTATGTGATCACGTGACCCCATCTGGCGTCTTTTAGTAGATCCAGTTCTTGAACATGCTCATCTTAAGCGCAGTCTAACAGCGTTCAATTTTCTTTTAATTCTATTTTGATTGTTTTTAATATGTTTTGATCTTTTTCTGTTTTTTTAATTATTTTTAATTCTCATTAAATACTTTTAATTCTCATTAAAAATCTCTTTAATTCTGTCCATGTACTCGCATGACATGACATATTTTAGGCGTGATCGGTTGCTATTATTTTCACATTTTACAGTGCAATTTATCCAACAGCTGCCAATCAAACCGTTAGACCGTGTCAAATTTCCGTTCAAACCCGGTTGCACTCGGCTGTTTTAGCGCATTCACGTTCTCACCTTGGTCTTGAAGTAGATTTGGTGGTACTGTCGGTCAATTGACTGTCCAAACTCGTCCTATATCGAGTCTCTCATTCTGTCTCTTGTCTCTTCTCTAACAGAGACTACTCTCTACAGCTCTACAGTCCAACTGCACACACTGTACACACCGTTGTAAACGGCTTTTTCGGATTGAAGGACTGTTGAGCGAGAACAAATGTCCCGGAGAAACGGAAACGGGAAAAGCGAAACGCGCCGATATTACAGCCAGGGCTAACGGCCAAACCTCGGCCGATACACGCCATTTGTGGCTGGGTTCCAGTGACGAAAGACGGCCCAACTATCACGTGTACAAGTTTGAATATGCGATCTGCGATACGACAGCGAGACAAGGAGACAACTACTGCAAGACTCCGAGAAGGGACAGTGGCATCAGTCTGGGGATGGAGGGATCTAGACTAGATCGGTTTCGGGCACATCTGGACGATCTCATCTCTTTCTCGGGGGGTGGTGTGGGACGCGCAAAGTGGCGATATTACTGGCTGAGGCGGCCCCAGCGGGGGAAAAAAAAGAAAACCCAGCTGAAATGACGTTTCGCCAAATGGCACGATAACTCGACAAAATTGAGAATATAAGCCCTGCGCGTTATAGCAACAAGATTGGACGGGGGTTGGTTCAGCTGTGGTTGAGACGACAGTTTGTGGTGTTTGAGGCTGTTGGCCAGTTGTCGGTCGAGAGCAGACGAACGGCCGCTCTTCTGTTTCCCCCAAAGACCGTTTTTCATCCCAAAAGAGTCCCCAAAAGACCGTTACCTCCTCCGCTCCAACTCCATCCTCCCCACATGCATATAGGCACATTTTGTTGGGGAAAAAAAAGACAGAGTCAAGGGAGGGGGCCAAGAAGAGCCAACGGTCAAAAGCCCGAAAGTTGTCGAAAAGCTGAGAAACAACGCCACCGGACCGTGTCATGTGCGATGTAAGCGGGGAAACGACCCTGCCAGACGCACATACGGGGGGAAAACGAATCGTGTTGGGCTGGGTCATGTGAGCAGCTGTTGAGATATTGAGATATTGAGAAGCCTCAAGGGGGGGTGTTAAAATTCTAAGGGTGTGTGAACCCACGCGTAGTCGCGGCAACCGTTCGTTCCCAGCACTCGAGCCGCACCTGCCCCTGCCCGCTCCTATAGCCCCCGAAAACCACCACCCTGACTGTCTCGCACAGCTACCAAAAGTGTGGTGTGCGGCCATCGAACCATGATTGGCCCAAACCTTGCAAACTTTACCCGTCTGAATTTGGAACTAGCGCTTTGTTACATGTGTCCCCGCCTAGGCCGCAGATTAATGGGTCCAAGCACAACACACGCACGGAGGCTAACCTAGCTTTTTCGCATAACAGAACTTGTCTTCTTTCCCAGCACACACATCACAAACAGTGAGTAACGAATTGAGCGTTTGGCGAGACGAAAACGGCGCACAAACCGCCGGCAACAGCGGCCACGAGCCGCCCGCGGATCGCACGGACCCAGCCGCCAATTGATGGCTGGCTTTTCCCGGGGAGGGCCCCAACACGCTCCCTGTAACCGAGCCAACCGAACCGAGCTGCAACATGTTCCCCTCGCCCCAGTGGCAACACACGCACACATGGCCAGAACATGAAGCATGTCAACTGCATCCCCCCGACTCTGCGTTAACCGTGTGCTGCGAGCGAGCGGAACTCCACCCCGTCCCTGTCGCTGCCGGGCCTGCTGATTCGGTAACCGGAGCGTGTTCGGCTGCTTGGTACAGCCCAATTGCACAGCGCAAATGCGGCCGTGGCTCAATGGCACACTCGGCGGCCGTGGCTGTCGTCACCAGGCGTGCCAGCGCTCGTCAGGCCGGTGCCAGCGTCGATGGGCCTCCCGGATTGCGCCATTTCAGCGTCGATGCCGTGGCTGATCAGCGTGAATTTTCGTCACCACGTGCTCAGCCAAAACACCGTCCAAAACACCGTCCTTTACTAACCCAGTGGCCCCTCTTGCTTTCTCTGACATTGCCAAGGCATCCAACGACCTCCTCTCCAAGGACTACTACCACCTTGCTCGAGCCTCCCTCGAGATCAAGACCAAGGCCCCCAACGGTGTCGCCTTTGTCGCCAAGGGTAAGTCTTCCCAGAAGGACGGCTCCATCGCCGGTAACCTCGAGGCCAAGTACGCCGACAAGGCCAACGGTGTCACCGTCACCCAGGGCTGGACCACCGCCAACGTTCTCGACTCCAAGATTGAGATCGACGAGGCTCTTGCTCAGGGTCTTAAGGGTGAGCTCGCCACTTCTTTCGTCCCCTCTTCCGGTGCCAAGAACGCTAAGCTCTCTCTCTTCTTCAAGCAGCCCTCTTTCCAGGCTCGAGCTTTCTTTGATCTCCTCAAGGGCCCCACCGTCACCTCCGATGCCACTCTTGGCCACGATGGTTTCATTGCCGGTGCCGAGGTTGGCTACGACGTCTCTGACGCCAAGGTGACCAAGTACTCCGCTGCCGTTGGTTACACCGCCCCCGTCTACACCACCTCCATCCTGGCCACCAACTCTCTGTCCGTTTTCTCCGCTGCCTACTACCACCGAGTCAACCCCGTCACTGAGGTCGGTGCCAAGGCCACCTGGGACTCCAAGGCTGCTGCCGCCCAGGGTGCCGGTCTCGAGATCGGTGCCAAGCACACTCTTGATGCCAACTCTTTCGCCAAGGCCAAGATCAACAACCAGGGAATTGCTGCCCTTGCCTACTCCGTCGGCCTCAAGCCCGGTGTCCGAGTTGGTGTTGGTGCTTCCATCGACACCCAGCGACTCGAGCAGTCCGCCCACAACCTCGGTGTTTCTTTCACCTTTGAGGGTTAAGTCTAGAATAGTACTTTAATCGAGTCTTGTTGTATATTTGTCCAGTTCCCGTGTGTCTGGTGCTGTAGTTTGCCGAGTTACAGTGTGGTGCAGCTGTATGTATGCAAATTTAGTGTGAAAACAAAGGAGTCCGTCTGATGAGATTCGATTAGATAACGTCGATCCAGGGGGTACGACAGTTAATGTACTCTGTACTGTAGTTATTATGGTGTAATCTCGTAATTCATTTCTCATGTCTATAAATATCTATCGTATCATATCCGGAGTCACTAAACAGAAAATATAATGCTGTCGTTCCATCTCTTTTTATCGGGACATCATGGCAATAAGAACCACTCCAGTAGCACCTATTCCGGCCATTGCACCCACGTTGATGCCTCTGCGGGCTCCGTACGAGTGGTATTGGCGGTTGTCGTGTCGAGACCGTTTGTACTCCTCCTCCAGCTGGTGTTTCTGGTGTCGAACACGGTGTTCTTCGTACGAGCACTGCTGGTGGTGGTGTTTGTCGTAGTCGAAATGAGGCACGTCGTAGTTGGACGCTTCTCGGAACTCGCCGGTGAACCGCGAGCTCGCGGTGTTGGCTTTCATTCGGGACGTGCGGAAGCCGCCCTGGAACGACGTTCGGGTCTTGTCGGCTCTGCGGTTGAATCCGGACGCCGGTCTGTCCCGAAACATGCCTGAGCTGTGGAAGCCCGAGCCCGTGTTGGGGTTGCCCTGGGTGTTGCCGCCACTGGAACCAGAGTTGCAGCGGTAGCTGTTCTGCTGGTCGTAGTCGCGCCGCTGGGCCGGGTCCGAGAGCACCGAGTAGGCCGTGGACACCTGCTCGAACTTTTCGCGGCTCTGCTTTTGCTCCAAGTCCGTTTTGTTGCGCACTCGGTCCGGATGGTACTGCTTGGACAGCTGGTAGAAGGCGGTTTTGATTTCTGCGGCGGTGGCGGAAAACCCGACGCCCAGAATCGCGTAGTGGGTCGCGCTGTCTCCGCGCCTGGCTGCGGTGCACGAAAAGTGCCGAACCCCGCACAGTCGCCACATGTTCAGAGCATTGACGAGTTTGCAGAAGAGAGAGAGAGAGAGTAGTCTTGGAGTGAGAGAGGAGAGATGGGAGGATTATGTAATGGGGTTGGGAGGAGTGTGGGGGGTGGAAGTAATTGGGGGAAGGTGGCAGGGGGGGTTGCTACGTCAATAGAGACATGTTCGGACTTTGATCGCTTTATTTGGTTGTCTTTTTGGTTGTTTTTTGGTTGTCTTTTGGGTTGGTTGTTTTTTGCCTTGGTTTTCCCTATTTTTCACTCACCAGTCGGTTCCACCTCGAAACATATTTATTTAGCATTTGCTGAGTACTCTGTAGAGCAATCTACTGTACTGTCGGTAGTGTGGACAGAGAGGGTCCAGTCAAAACACGTAGTTTTGGGAGCAGCGTGGATTTTCGAGTGAATAATAACTCAGCGAGACTTTTTGAATGCCACTGTGCTTTTTTTACCCCCAAATATTTGATATTCGCAGAGTTGTATACTCTCTGTTACATCTCTTCTATGCACTCTACACTCTACTAAGAGCTGAGTCGATTTTGACTTCCTTATATTTCATCGGAAATCCAAGTGTCGTTTTCAGACCACCTTTTTCGGCCAAAATTTCTTGAAATTGCCCCGTGTGAACCCCCCTACTTGTTGACAACGGGTTCCTGAATCCAGCCGAGTTGTCGGTTTTCCCCTAGCTGTCGTATTCGCAGAGTTGAGCACACCCCCTCCTTCCCCCTGACTGACCCCACAACCAGAGTTTGGCAGTTTATTTGGTTTTATTTGGTTTTATTTGGTTTTATTTGGTTTTTGTTTGGTTGTTTTATTTTGGTTGTTTTTTATTCTGGTTGTGTTTTATTTTGGTTGTGTTTTCCGCTTCCCCCCTTACCTGCCTTATCCGTCGTCTTTTTCTCCTATTCTCTTTTTGGTCCTCTGGTTCGTTTAATAATGGCGATTTAATAATGCCGTTTCGGGCCCCAAAAAAAAAAAGACTTGGTCGGGTGGGTGTCGTAAAAAGACCCCTGTCACACGATGAAACAGGCCCTGAATATCGCTGGAGAATGCGACACGGCGGGTGTGGTGGGAGGGCAGCCAGCGTGAAACAGTCGTTTATACGGGGTTCCAGTTTATATAGCAAAAAAAAGGACGTTGGTGAGTTGTCTTGGGGCTGAACTTGCTGTTTTACATGCACATCTGAAAAGCCCCCAATAATTATCAAACGGTCACGGCACAGCATGCATCTGATTTTGACAGTCTGACAGCAGTCGGCAAAACAGTGCAAAAGTGCAAAAGTGCAAAAGTCCATAATACCGCTGGCTGTACAGGTTTATTTCTGTGGACTAGCGGTTGCCACCGGACTAGGCTGGCTGCGCCCGTGATTCTCCGGTTCTCCTATTCCGCAGTTTGCATTCTTCGGTGGAAATGTGGAGCTAGTCTACTTGTAGTGTGTCAACAGAGCTACTGTTTAGGTGTGAGAGAGAGAGAGAGAGAGAGATAGAGAGGGAGAGAGACCATGGGCAACAACAGTTGGTAATGGGGATGATAGAACGGCAGAAAACAGAAAAACAACAGCCAAAAGTCCAGCACAAACACAGACAGGGTACTCGGACAAACGCAGACAGTGCACCCATACACTAGTCTACGCAATCCGCCCCACCAACCACTCCCTAGTCTCCGACCTAGTCTCCCTACTGTAGTCCCATTGCAGTATCAACCATGCACTCATGTACACCTCCACTTGATGACTCCATCTGCTGTACAGAGTACAGAGTAGGCTAACTTTCAGGGGAAGTGAGAGTAAGAGCAAAAGGTCGTGTCGATCAGCAGCAGCTTTTTGACCAATTTCAGAAAAGACATGCAGCAGCCGCCCACGCCGGGTCCGAGCCGCCAACGGCCGCATCTGAGTCTGGTTTGTTATCCGTTTGGCGACATTATCCACTCGCGTCGATTCGGCTTCTCGATACGAGCTGCTTTAGAGACTCTAGTCATAAGTGAGAGAGAGACCTACATCAGTACAGTTTGCAGACAAGGCACACAGGGGATATACCTTGTTTCTCTTTTTTTTTGGATTCTTGGGGTTTTCGACTTTTGAAAGCGAAAGCGAAAAATGTAGTGTCAGGTTAGCAGCCCCGCAAACAACATCCAAACGACGCGCGACAAAGGCGGCAGAAACACGCCGAGAACACGCCGGGAAACACGTCCGCACCGCCCGCACCCCCACGACCCAATCCAGGCCACGACAACGGCCGTGTCAGCAGCCGAATCCGATCCCGTTCGGACACGTCACCTCCAGACTGCGTAGGCACCTATAAGGCTCACAAGGAACGCACAAGGACTTTACGGAAACAAGTTGCAAATAAGCTTTCCAAACCAAAACAAGTACTCCACCACCTGCACTCTGAGATAATCCAAATCCCCCCAGGCGAGGTTTCAGCTCTTATTTCTCTTTTTTTTTCCCCCCACGCCATTTTCGCTCATTATTAATCATGGCCATCTGCGGTGGAGCCCCCAAGGCTAGTGAGTATCGTGGCGCCTGGCGACGGACGACGTTTCGCGCCGTTTCCCGCGTTTTCCGCGTGCCTGGAATGGACCCTGGATGGGAATTCCCGAAACACAACACATGCCCCATGTGATCACTTGGAAACAGTCGTGGCCTGACACCCGGAGTGTGACACTGAACAATGTGGATGGGCCGGTTTTGTGTTCGTCTTGTCCCGCATCAGATCTCTGCGGCCGGAACTCCCTCCCCCTTGATGTCCCCCTCGCATTCCGTCTGCTGACCACCTGGATCCACGTCGAGATCGCAGTTGCACAGAAGGCTTCTGCTCAGAACCAGACCCTGCCCCAACCCCCCGCTAACCCAGTCTCACGAAAAATCGTCATCCTAGGTGACGGTGCCTCAGGAAAAACGTCTCTGCTAAACGTTTTCACCCGAGGATACTTCCCCCACGTCTACGAACCCACAGTGTTTGAAAACTACGTCCACGACATCTTCATCGACGGACAGCCCGTCCAGCTCTCGCTCTGGGACACGGCCGGCCAGGAAGAATTCGACAGACTGCGGTCGCTGTCGTACTCCGACACACACACCATCATGCTGTGTTTCTCCGTGGACTCGCGCGACTCGCTGGAAAACGTGCAAACCAAGTGGGTGGGAGAAATCGCCGACCACTGCGAGGGAGTCAAGCTGGTGCTGGTGGCCCTCAAGTGCGATCTCCGAAACAACGAGGAGACCGGAGAGGGATCCAAAAAGACCTACGTCACCTACGAGCAGGGTCTGGAGGTCGCCAAGAAGATTGGCGCTCTGCGATACCTGGAGTGTTCTGCAAAAATGAACCGTGGCGTGAACGAGGCTTTCACCGAGGCTGCTCGATGTGCTCTGGGAGCCAAGCCCAAGGGCGCCGCTGCCCAGGACGAGGAGACCCAGACCAAGTGTGTGGTTATGTAGTATTTATACGGAGAGGACGAGAAAGGACCGATGGGCGCCCTTTATACGGATATCAGGAAATTGAAGGGAGTAATCTAATATGATTCAGTGTCTATTTTGTAGGTGTGGAGAGTTACTGGGTCTCAAGGTCTGTTAGTTAAGCCATGAGTAGTGATCAGTGTATTCAGATTCATTCAATGGGCTTTCAAAAACTGCCATAGCTCATTTATTGCCTTCTGTAAGATGGCGAAATCAATTGGAGATGTGTCAAGAAAGAGATGCCATAAAGTGAGAAACAAAAGTGCTGTTGTGATCACCAGAATCATTTCTAAAGAGTTGTTTCTTCCAAAATCGCGATTTTCATTTTCTAATGACATTCTCTCAGCTTTTGGAAGTTCTATAGCTGTTATAATACTGTACTGTGTTGTTTTTGAAGACTCGAATAAATATCTTCCCTCCCTGATTGTTCCAAAAGTATCTATAAAAAGTTGGCACACAACCCCTACTGTACAATAATCTTGCTTAGTATGAATTTTCTATGACTATCGATCAACCTCTCCGAACACGAGATCCATGGTACCAATAATGGCCACGGCATCGGGCAGGAAATGGCCTCGGGCAATATGATCAAAGGCACCGAGATGGGCGAAACCAGGAGCACGAATCTTGCACTTGTATGGTCGCTCGCTGCCGTCAGAGACAACGTAGACACCCATTTCTCCCTTGGGTGCCTCGATGGCGGTGTAGGTCTCGCCGGCGGGGACGGAGTATCCCTTTGTGTAGAGCAGGAAGTGGTGGATGAGGGCCTCCATGTCCTCCTTCATGAGGTTTCGGGGAGGCGAGTTAATCTTGAAGTCCTCGACCTTGACGGCTCCTGCGGGCATTTCGTTGACGCACTGCTCGATGATTCGCAGCGACTGTCGGAACTCGGCCATTCGGATGAGGTATCGGTCGTAGCAGTCACCGTTGACTCCGACGGCCACGTCAAAGTCGACGAGGTCGTAGGCGTCGTATGGGGCGTTCTTTCGGATGTCAAAGGGAACGCCGGAGCCTCGGAGCATGGGGCCCGAGAGGCCGAGGTTGAGCGCATCCTGGGCGGTCACGGTTCCGATGTTGACGGTTCGCAGCTTCCAGATTCGGTTATCCGTCAGCAGCTCCTCAATCTCATCGAGACGGTCACCGAACTGGGTGGCCCACATGTAGATGTCGTCGAGCAGGCCGGCGGGCAGGTCCTGGGACACACCGCCGGGTCGCACGTAGGCGGCGTGGAGTCGCGCTCCGCTGACTCGCTCGTAGAACTCCATGAGCTTCTCTCGCTCCTCGAAACCCCACAGGAAGGGGGTCAGGGCTCCGACATCCATGGCGTGCGAACACACGGACATGAGATGGTTGAGCACTCGGGTGATTTCGCCAAACATGGTTCGGATGTACTTGCCTCGCAGCGGGACCTCGACGTTGAGCAGCTTCTCCACCGCCAGCGAAAAGACCTGCTCGTTGGTCATCATGGACACGTAGTCCAGACGGTCAAAGTAGGGCAGCGCCTGCATATAAGTCTTGTACTCAATGAGCTTTTCTGTGCCTCGGTGCAGCAGGCCGACGTGGGGGTCCGACCGGATGATTTCCTCGCCAGACAGCTCGAGAATCAGACGCAGCACGCCGTGGGCAGCGGGATGCTGGGGGCCAAAGTTGATGGTGAAGGCCCGGATTCGCGTGTTGGCGTCGGCGGTGTTGACCGGCGAGTCCTCGTCAAACGTCTCCAGGTCCTCGACCATGTGCGACGTTCGGAAAAGCAGGTCCTGGTGGCTCTCATCGACGTGAGGCACCTTCTGGCCTAGGGCTCCGGAGGGGATGGGGTCCTGGGGCAGCGCGGTGGTGGCCATGTAGCGGGCGGTCGCTCGGGGACGAACGGCCCTCACGGCTCGGGCAGCAGCAGATCGCAGCATTGTGTGTGGGGGTGTGGGTTATGGGTGTATGGAGTGTGAATTTTCGAGTCCAGCTTGTTAGGTGGGAGAAATCAGAGGGCGCTGATTGGCCCTGCGCGGGGTTAGGGTTTGGGGGGCGGATAGGTCCGGAATCGCGACAAAGAGCCTGTCGGGTTCCTGGGACGCTTGGGGGCGTGCCATTGTGCTTTTCTGCAGGTTAATTGGCCGAAAACTGGCGCTTTTGGTGTGTGGTCTCGGCTGGTGTCTTGTTCTGGCCCTATTGCTCGGCTTTCATTGGGCCTTTTCTTTTTTCTTTTTTTTTTGGCGGTTGGGATGTTTTTAGACGTTAGCAAGGGGGGAGCGTAAGTGGGAGGGTGTGGGGGCTACAGGGGATAAAAGGGTACTATTGTGCTCGTGGAGAGGTGCTGAATCTTTTGCACTCTTTGGAATTTCAATGTGGTCAGTGTGGCAGCTTCTGAAGGGGCCCTCTTTGGAGGTATTATTGAATACATGACCCCCAAATACACAAGTGTACGCATCACTTTAACTTAAAAGGTGAATATGGCGATGAGACAAGAGACTATGAACATGTGAGAAAGTGAGTGTTGAGAGTGATATTATTGAGTGGTTGTTGGTGGTCTGATTGCTGTTTTTGGTGGCTAAAAGTGGTAGTGGAGGTGGAGGTGGCTGTTTCTCAGGTAATATTTTACAGGTTATGAGTAACTAAAACTTGGAATTACGTTCGTTTTCTTCCACTGATAGTGGTGCTAAAGAGAATTTAAAAGTACGGTTAGATTCAACCACCTCTCCTGGTTGCAATGAGACTTTAAAAATTGATTTTGGATTATTTTTGAGAAAACTGGGAGCACAACAAGTCTTCTTGTAGCCATATGTATGGACATGTTCAAAGATGAAAAGACGTTTTGTGGGGAAGTTGCCAAGGGAAATTCCAGTCATTTGACGAAAATAACACTCCTTGTTTTATCCGATAGACTTCCGTTTACGGTTGGAGAGTCCACGAGACCCATATTATATTCCAGAAATTATAGTCACATGGAGATGGACCAACGGCAACCTGACCACATGATAAAACTTGCTGTGAAAGAGATGTACGAATTCTGAAGAGTGCGTTTGCTTCGATATTGGATTCTCTATCCATTCCCGAGTAGTACATTGCTCTAACTTGAACTCCGAGGCCTATGGTTGCCCACTTGACCTTGATAGACTGTCTGACTCTTGAATGACTACAGTACCACCCAGTCTCTCATGCATCTATCTATTAACTATAATACAAGACGTCTAGCCGCGAGACTAGACATCGGCGGCCTCGAAGCTCTGGCGGGTCTCGCCGTGCGTCTGTTCGCGCGTGCGTTTGTTGTCTGGATTCAGCGTCTCCACGATGATCATGGACAGCACACTGGACGGCAGCGAGTGCAGCAGACGAATGTGCAGGCCCTTGAACAGCGCGCGGAAGAGCCCCACCTCCTTGATGAGGTTGCGGCCGACCTGGACCACGCTTTTCTGGTCGTCGGGCCGCATGGACGAAATCTCGTCGGACACGGCCAGCTGCTGGCGGGTTTTGACCACGTCCAGAAAGTTGGAGGCCACCGAGGCGGTGGTGGTGGCGGCCGCAGACGAAATGGCGTACTCCTTGAGACCCAGCTCTTGGTGCTGCTCCAGCCACTTTTTGGCGTTCTCATACGTGACCCACCACACGACCGAGTGCGGCAGGAAGACGACAATGCCCATAAAGTAGCCGCGGAAGAAGCCGGTGATGCCCTCGGTCTTGTAAATGTGCCGGATGATCTGGTTGGTGGAAATGTTCTTGGCGGATATCTGCATGCGGCCCTTGATGACCTCCATGGGCGTCCAGATGAAGGACGATGCAATCTCGGCCACGGCGCCGCTGATGACGTAGTTGGCCAGCGAGTCGTCGCCAAAGTACGGCGTCAGATAGCGCTTGCACTGGCGGTACGACACCATGTATGTGGTGAAGGCCGGCGTGGTGAGCGCGACCGACGCTCCCAGGCCGCGCCAGTACCGGTGCAGCGGCAGCACGTAGTTGAAGTTGGTTGACGTTTGCTGTAACGTTCGGATCGTGTCCAACGGGTGGAACACTATTTTCGAGCCCACTGCTCCGGCGCTTTGTTAGTTTGTGGAGAGAGAGAGTCTGTCATTTGAGTAGACATGATGGACATGAAGAAATGTGCTTCGAAAGAGATGTGCTTCGAAAGAGATTTGCTTCGAAAGAGATGTGCTTCGAAAGAGAAGAGAAGTGTTTGACTTGGGAGGGAGAAGATGGAATAGAGTGAGTGACTGTCAAGTGACTGTAAAGTGACTGTCAAGTGACTGCCAAGTGACTGTAAAGTAACTGTTGAGTAACAGTAGAGTGACTCTAGAATGGGTGACTCTAGAATAAGTGACTAGAGCCAAGACAGACCATCTCAACCCTCTCGCATCTGACTCTAGCCCACCGTGTAATCTGATCAGTTCAATATCCGCTCCACAACCGTATCTGATACATCTTATCAATCACCTGCTCAAGGCAGGGTCCATAATAATATTCACCCAAGTCTCTGTCATCACGACTCGTCAGATCGACGTGTTTCGAATCAAACAGTTCCATCGACTTTAGAAGCAACCAGATTTCGATAAACGTTTTGAGTCCGCTGAATCCGCCAAATCCACACTTTTCCAACCGTTGATCTCTCTTCTTCTTAATCCCTCCGATTCTCTCATACTCACACTGACGCCATGACGGTTCCCAAATCCATAATTATCTATGATGATGTGAAGATGCGTGTGTAGGAGGAAGTCTGCTTGCCAAAAAGGCTGTGTGTAAATCCCACTGTGTGGATAAAAAGAGGGGGTTGGCGCTGTTGCTGCTGATATCTAGGGGTCGGGGGCCGGTCGCTTGTCGTCTCAAAAGTCTCGGGGTCGTCCGTGGTTCCACTTTGATGCTGGTTTTCTTTTTCACGTCTTCCGGGGTTGGGTTGATCGTCGGGACTTAAGTTTGATGCGCGCGGGTGGAGGAGCATTTGGGAGCGGCATGTGCTGTGGGGGGGGGATGTAGCGGTCGATTTTAACCGCCGTGTTTGTGTCTCTTGCGTGGATATATAAGTACTCTGTCTGTCCCGCTCTTTGCTCTCCAGAAGCTTTTCTTCTCCCACTTGACTACTCAGCTACTCAAACAACCGTACCCAGTCTCTCTCTCTCTCTCTACCCGTCAGTCCCCATCAGTCGGCCCAACGGGGACCCAACAGACGCCGGAACATGACCGGACGGGCTAAAAGAGTCACGTGAGACCCAACAACCGGGGGAATGCGCCCCACACACCGGTCGTGTCGTCCCCAAAATGTCCCCTTCTGTGTCCTCGTTTCCCTGGTCTGTCCACGAAGATGCTACCATCTCTACCAGCCTATTTCCCGCAACGTTGCACGGCTGGTAGGATTTAGCGCGAGTCACTTGTCGAGAAAATGCAACTCAGCGTAACGAGGGGGGTGAGAGGTGTAGACAGGGTGCAGAAGGTGAAAGGAGGAGAAAGGGGAGTCGCTATCAGGAATACAGTGGAAAAGCACAGTTTTTTTATGCTGACTAAGCAAATAGGTTATGAGTTAGGGTGTAGATGTTGGAAAAAGAAATAATAAGGTTTTTATCGTCCCATTTAGGTGAGAGATACTGAATGTCTTGGGGAAAGGATTATTTCTTTCGCAAGCTACAACTGTTTCAACTGGACTTAATTTTTTTTTTGGTATTGTTGCAATTGTTTTGGTTTCGAGAATGTGTTGTTTCTGTTTTTGTGTTGACTTCTCCGCTGTCAAATTCCCAGATCTCAAGTCACACGATAAGCGGCAATTGGCGGAGTATTTCTGAGGAAACCAGAATGCCAGAGGGGACACAGACACAGACGCAAACAGCTTTGGTATTAGTCATCCGACTAATCACAAACAACATGTTACACGCCCCTTGTCACCAACTCAAGCTCTAAGCTGACTGGCCTTGGATCAAGCCACTCCCCTCATATGAGGCTTCCCCCTGACAGAAAGCTAGATCTCATCAAACTCTGAAGCAAAGTTTATCAGTACGCAGTGGCCTCAGCTGGACGTCCCTTCAAATCCACTTTTTGGTGATCCAAATCCACTTTTGAAGCTATGGTTGCAGTCGTATCATTTCCAGCTATCCATTTCTGTTTCCGGGTTTGCCATAGCTGCCGTACTCAGTCAAACAGAGCGGTGATGCCACACCTCGTGCCTTTATCTGGTTGCAACCTAAAAGCAAAAGCCCCAGCACCTTTCGGATTCCGCAGTGTGTCAGATGCGGTCCAAAAGGAGTCTAGACGGAGCTGCAAAAAAAACGAACAAGCGGATGCGGTCAGATCGGTGCTGTATTATCGGGTCGTGACTGATTAGCTGTTTTCGGCTGATTTGCTATGTGTTCAGTGTCGGCAATTACAGTGGCCTCTCAGACATCAGAGAGAGATACTGTAAGTTGTTTGTCACAAGTTGACAGAATGCAACGGGAGCTCTCTGATCACTGAAGGCAATCACTGAGACAATCACTGAGACAGAAAGATCTCCAAGGCAGCAACAGATTCTGTCCCCACGTTTGTGTCTCACTTTTGGCCTCACTCGTGAGACTGTCAGACACTGTCAGGAACTGTTGTTAGCCTCTATCTCAAATCCTCCATCTTCTATCCAAAAGTAGATGACCTCGTCTACAGAGTGCTTGTCCAAACAATCTTTCCAAGAAACACAAACTCTCCCACAGGTATAAAACAAGATGCGTGCACTTATCTCACACTCAAACACTCGATCGCCCAATCGTTCAATTGCCCAACCTCGCAAACTAGCACCGTTGCCTACGTCATGTCACAGCAACTAAAGACGCGGTCTAAAAGCTATCTAAAAGCCGCCCAAAGCGCCCAAAAGCGCCCAAAAGCGCCGCCAGCAGCCGTCTGAAACGACCGCAAACAACCGCAAACAGCCGCAAGCCCCTTTCCTCGCCACAAATACGCCGCAACCCTGCTCGTCGGACTCCTCGCCAGGTGCTCCCGAACCCCAATGCCACACAGACGCATTGTCACCAGACGGCACCAATTAAGGTTTGCCCATCAAGTCGATATAGACCACACCTTCTCCACCTGGAACATGTTTCGCTCCACCATACAGAGACTAGCCAGCGACTCCGGGAAGCGCCTTGCCTCACACAGACTCGCCCACACCACCTCTCACATGTCGTTTGCCGCCAAACTGCTGCCCCACCGGGTCCCCAAAAACCGCAATGGCCCCGAGCGCGATCCCTCCACCCTGTCCAACTACGAGCATTTTTCGCCCGTCAACACCGCTGTCAGCCTCAAGGTGAACTGGGCTGACCGCAAGCTCGCCGGATCCGTGGTCTACACACTCGCCACCTCCGACAGCCCCTCCGAGCTCGTTCTGGACACGTCGTACCTGGACGTTCAGGCGGTGCTTGTCAACGGCGCCAAGGCGGACTTTGCCGTGGGCGCGCGACACCCGATCTTTGGCTCGCCGCTGACCATTGCGCTGCCTGCAGACGCGCCCCGCGACCTTGCCGTTGAAATCAAGTACTCCACCACCGACAAGTGCACCGCGCTGCAGTGGCTCACGCCCGAACAGACCGCCGGAAAGAAGGCCCCTTACTTCTTCTCCCAGTGCCAGGCCATCCACGCGCGGTCCGTCATGCCCTCCTTCGACACCCCCTCCGTCAAGAGCACCTACGACATTGTAGTCGAGTCGGACCACCCCGTGGTGGCCTCCGGCCTGCCCATCAAGTCCGACAACAAGTCGCTGTTCACATTCCGGCAAAAGGTGCCTATTCCGGCCTATCTGTTTGCGCTGGCCGGAGGAGACCTCGACTCGGCCCCCATCGGACCCCGCTCAGACGTCTACTCGGAGCCCTGCAACCTGCACAAGTGCCAGTACGAGTTTGAGGCCGACACGGAACGGTTCATTGAGGCCGCAGAGGGCATCGTCTTCCCCTACGAGTGGGAGAAGTACGACGTGCTCGTCCTGCCCCCCTCCTTCCCCTACGGAGGCATGGAGAACCCCAACATCACCTTTGCCACCCCTACCCTGGTGTCTGGCGACCGTCAGAACGTGGACGTGATTGCCCACGAGCTGGCGCACTCGTGGTCCGGCAACCTCGTCACAAACTGCTCGTGGGAGCACTTCTGGCTCAACGAGGGCTGGACCGTGTACCTGGAGCGACGAATCGTGGGAGCTCTCGAGGGCGAGCAGAACCGGCACTTTTCCGCCATCATCGGCTGGAACGCCCTGGAGGAGTCCGTCAAGCTCATGTCCAAGGACCCCGTCCAGAAGACCTACACTCAGCTCGTGGTCGACCTCAAGCCCAACGGAGGCGCTGATCCCGATGATGCTTTCTCTTCCGTGCCCTACGAAAAGGGATCCACCTTCCTCTTCTTCCTCGAGACCGACGTGGCCGGATCCAAGGAGAAGTTCGACCCCTTTGTCAAGCACTACTTCACCACCTTCCGATACAAGTCTGTCGACACTTACCAGTTCATCGACTGTCTTTTCGACTTTTACACAAACGTGCAGCCCGATGAGACCATCGTGGCCAAGCTCAACGCAATTGACTGGGACCAGACTCTCTTCTCTGCTGGTCTGCCCAACAAGCCCAACTTTGACACCACTCTTGCCGATGAGTGCTACAGCCTAGCCTCCAAGTGGCGACATGCCACGTCTGCCTCTGACTTTTCGGCCTCTGATATCGCCTCTTTCAACTCGTCTCAGACTGTCGTTTTCCTCATCACCCTGATCGAGTACGAGGGCAAGGACGGCTTCACTTGGGCTTCCAAGAGCGACCTGGTGTCCAAGATGGGTGACATTTACTCCCTGGCCACCTCTTCCAACCCTGAGGTCATTGCCAAGTGGTACGGCATTTCCATCCTCGGCAAGCTGACCCCCGAGTACCAGAAGCTGGCTGATTGGCTGGGAACTGTGGGCCGAATGAAGTACGTTCGACCTGGTTACCGAGCCCTCAAGTCTGTGGACCCAGCGCTTGCTCGATCCACCTTTGCCAAGAACAAGGATTTCTACCATCCCATCTGCCGTGATATGGTTGCCAAGGATTTGCAGTAAAGAGCTTGGAGTTGTATAGTACATAGTGAACAGAATGCATGATGGTTACAGCAAGCAAGCAAGTACAGTACAATCCGACTACAAAATAGGTCTAAAATAGCATCATCAACATTCATTACGCCCATACATCATCATATATATACATGTATCTAACGTCGCTTGGTACCCTGTCGCTTGTTAGAGTCTCTGTTGGCGCCTCCGCTGTTGTTAGCACCGGAGCCCGAACCAGAGCCAGAGCCAGAGCCAGTTCCAGATCCAGTCTTTTTTCTCTTTCGCTCGTCAATCACAATGGAGCTGTTGCCAATCTTCAGATCTCGCATGTCCAGCGCCTTTCGCAGGGAAGAAGCGTCGACAAAGTCCACAAAGATGCCATTCTTGTTTCTGGCAACCTCAAAGTGGACGATACCGTTGCCAATCTTTCGAAGAGCGGCCTCAACGGCGTTGTAGTCCGTAGTAGCGTCCACGTTCTTAATGTATGCCGAGAAGAAATTTGATTTCGCACGGGTGGAGGCGGCAGCGGCCCCGGAAGCAGGGGTGGCGGCAGCGGCGGTGGGGGAGCTGGAGGAAGCAGCCTCCTTCTTGACAGGGGTGGCGGCATCGGCAATGGGAGAGGGGGTGGCAGTGGTGGCGACGGGGGATGCGGCAGGAGCAGCAGCAGCGGCGGCAGCGGCAGCCTTGGCCTCGGAGGATCGCGCTCGAGCGGCCCAGGAGATGGGTCCGGAGGGCTTGGCAGGCTCCTCGGCGGTCTCGGGGGCAGTGGCAGCGGGAGCGGGAGCAGGGGTGGGGGTGGTAGAGGCAGCTGTGGAAGCAGAGGCGGGGGCAGCCTCCTCCTTCTTGGGGGCCTCCTTGGGAGCGGGGGCAGCAATCTCCTCCTTCTTCTCCTCCTTGGGGGCAGTCTCCTCCTTCTTCTCCTCCTTGGGGGCAGCGGTCTCCTTGGGTGCCTCCTTCTCCTCCTTGGGGACAGCAGCCTTGGGGGCAGCGGTCTCCTTCTCGCTCACGGGAGCCTCTTGCTCCTGCAGCTCCTCGGCGGCAGCGTCTTCGTCGTACTCCTTGAGGAATCGGAACACGTCGCTGTAAATGGAGTAGTTGGTGCCGGACTTGCTCTCGAGAACAACGGACTGCACAAACTTCTGGGGGACATCGTCGTCGTCGGTGGACATCTGGCCGATAATCTGGATGAGGATGGAGCCGTTGGGGCCCTCCATGGCGTCGAGGCACGAGATGAGGGTCTTGCATCCCTTGAGCTGCAGGTCGTCTAGCCGCAGCTTGATCTCCTCGATACCTGCGACGGCGGAGGCGTCATCCTGCTCCTTGCCGTGCAGCAGCTTGGCGTCGGCGTCGTAGAAGTGGTACAGGCCGCTGGGGTCTGAATGCAGCCGCTTAAAGTACTGCGACACAAACAGCCATGCAATTTGTTCAGCGGTAGGGGACATCTGAGTTAGTTGGGGTTGTGGGGGTGGATGGGTGGGTATGTGGCTGTGGAAATGAGGCAGCAGTCGTTGGGGGCTGGGACGGCATCGTCGTCGCCGGGACCAACTTTGCCTCTACCACCGTCGCTGATTCGGACGGCCATGATACATGCATCTGGCCACGTCACATGGACGGCGAAACACGACAGTCCGTGGCAGCCTCCAAACAGGCCGCCTGAAAAGCAAACAGTGGCACGTGTCTGTGCTGTGCACACTGTACAGACCCGCATCGCTGCCAAAGTCATGGTTGCACAAACGTACCCAACCGGCCAGACATGCGATCCAATCCTCCTTAGTTTTGGTGCCACAGACACAACGACCACGCCACCGTGTGCACGGCCTCCTGCCGCCTCCGCTGGGGCTGTCGCCCGCTTCAGTACTCACCTTGAGATGGTTGTGTGATCTAACGCTGCTGACGTTCTGGTAGGTGAAAAGAAAAGGACTTGCAATGGTGGTGAACTCAATTTTGGGGTGGAGGTGGCTGACTAAGCCGACCAGTTTGAGTCCGAACGGGAAGAAACCGTAGTCAAAATGGAGCTACGGGTGAGACGGATAGGACTGTCATGGTGGTGTGTCTGTTGGTTGCCCGAAAGTGTTTCAAAAGTGGTTTTTCGTTTTTTCGTTTTTTTTTTCGACTCAAATCTCAAATTTACTTTTGGGACAGGTGTAATACTGGGCATACGACTTTTGGGTGATATAGTGAGGCTGAGATGGGTTTTTATGTTGTTTTAATTTTATTTTTTTTATATATTTTTTTTAATTTTATTTTAACGGAAAAGAGAAGGGAAAAAGAAGGAAAGAAAGAGACATTCACTGCAGCTATTTTCTCCCCAGAAAATCTGAAATAAACAAAAGTAGCGCCAGAAGAATGGGAATAGAATTTCAATGCGAACGCACTCTTTAGTTTTCTCATTACTCTGCTGAACCTGATTTTGAAGAGACTCGTGGATGATGGAAGTGAAAAGTAAACCATGTACTCGGAACAAATCGCGTAAAATATTGAAATAAATCCATTAAGTATTTGAGTGGTACCGTTGGATTTAGAATCGAATTTTAAACAGAATTCTCTCTTTGGAATCCGTATCACATCACTGTAGACTTTTTTAGGGAGACTAGTTCCATGTGAAGACGGATGAAACCGTATCTGGTGAAACATTTACAGCTGTATCTTCCAATGAGAGGTATTTGAATACATGAATGGTATCATTAGAATGAGAATTGAATTTAAAAGTGAACGCACTCTTCAGATTCATTTCAATACTGTCGAATTTTCTATTGCTTGGAGTATGGTATGTGGCTGCAACAATGACCATCTACAAGCTTACAAGTACTCTCTGTAGCAGTATCTAGGGGGTTAACCAACACATGTGTGGTATCACTGTAAAGAGAAATAAAAACTGAACAAAAGTCACTCTTTAGTATCTATCTAGCTCTGGAAACTGTTTAGTTTCAGTTAAGTTGAATGAAAGACAGATCACAGAGAGTCAATGATTAGCTAGCTGTAATAGGTCTAAACGGTAGTGGGTGGAACCATCAGAGTCAGTATCAAATTTAAAACAGATGTTATTTGGGATTCAATTCTTCTTCCTTTTTTTCTGATTTCTTTTCCTTTAGTCATCTCTTTTTAAAAAAACTATTTTACATTAACTTCATTTTGAATACAACTTTTAATTCATTCTGGACATGATAAATTCCTCGAACTGGTCTAATCCTTCTTTCTTCCTACTCATCACTTTTTACCTTCTTCACTCTCATACCCTTTGGAATTCTACTAGCAGAATACCAGCTAATCCAACTTTGGCTGTCATCTGACCTTCAACAGCTATCTTCGAATGCAATCTGTGGCTGTAAACGGCGACTTTTGGCTGCCACCTCACTGCCCAGAACCCACGTCTGTGCTCTTGTCACGAGATGGTGTTTCTGTCCTCGGCTGTTCTGTCTCTAAATGGATTCAGTAGTCACCTGTTGCCGGACCTGAAGCCAGTTTGTGGACAGTGGCGGTTTTGGTTCCGTACAGACGTCCGTTTGTACTCCGCTGAACGATCGAAAATACACGTTCCCAGAAAATTGCACTCTTTGGATTTCCCATTTTGATCTGTCAAGGCGGGAAACGACCAAATGTGACCCATCCAGCTGACAGAATCATGTCCAAATCAACACAAACACCACAGTCGACAAAGTCGTGTCGGATATCGCATATTGAGCATACCCTTCTTTCCCATGCTCCTTCTGGTGGAGCGTACGACAATGTGGATATGGGTACTCTTCAGACTGGTTTCGCTTGGTCTCGCTGTTTGCCTATGAATTATTTTTTTTCCATTATCCACATCTTTCAACATCCACATTTCAGCAACTGGATCTTTCAGCATCCACATTTCCACTCTCAGTCAATGCTAGAACAAGTGGATTCAGTCTTTCGACTCTACCTCTGACAACTACATGATTTCCTGTTACCCTGGCAACCTCTCTTTCTCTTTCTTTCTCTCTCAAAGCCAAGAACTCCAAGTCGAGCCAGTGATGGCTTTTAACAGCATCTGGCATACGTGAGGTCGCTCGAAAAAGCTGAAAAGGTGGACTGTTGGCTGTGTGAAAGAAGAGAAAAAAAAGTGAATGGACACCATCGACTCTCGCTTAACACTCGGTTTAGCGGATAGGTGTCAATTAGAGAGTGGAGTCCATCTAAAGCCATCATTTCCTGACGAATGCACTTTTCAGATTTTGCACAAGCCATCTGGATCGGTTTTTGGAGATGTGTTCGAAGTCATTTAGTGTTGATTGAATTTAAATCATGATGAATCATTTATGATTCTGATATATTTCCTACAGAGTACTTGATCATTTTTTAATTCATTTTAATTTATTTCACTCATTTAAACCCATCAAATCAGTTCATTATTATACCCATTTAATTAATTTTAAATAATTTTAATTCATTCATAGTCTCCCAATACAAACACCTTAAATCCGCTTAAATCCGAACAGGCAAGCCTATTTCCATCATCACTTCTTGCTACAACCAAAAACATCAATATTAATAATACCATTCTTAAATAAACATCCTAGTCACCCTCTATTCCTCATCAAGCTCGCAAATGTCGTCGTCCTCGTCCTCTCGGAACAGGAAGGGCCGCAGAGTGGACTCGTAGTAAGGAGGCCGGGGGTTTCGGGCGGGGTTCTGCTCCGTCACCTTCTGGAAGTAGTGTCGGTAAGCGTCACCATCGTACAGACCGATGGGAGCGTTGATAAAGTAATCAGACAGGTTGAAGGCATCGGTGTAGCCAATGACCTGCTCTCGCACAGTCTCGCACAGCTTGTTGACAAGCTCGGTGACGGTGTCGATGTCCTTGGGCTCAAGGAAGCCCTCTCGCAGGAAGAGACCAGAGTCCTCCTCAATGGACCAGAGCGCAAACAGCAGCGCAAGGTTGAGCAGGGGCTCCTTGATGGCGTCGCCAGCCTCGTTCTCGATTCGGGAGAAGAAAGCGGCAATCAGGTGTCGTCGGGTGTGCACCTTGGTGGCCTGGAATCGCTGCTGAGAGAGCACCTCGAACGCCTGGTCCGAGTTGAGACCCTCACCAACAAGCTTCTCGTACTGGTCTGTGGCTCGCTTGATGATGTTGCCGGCGGCAACCTCCCAGGCCTCGACGAGAACCTTGGGGTCGGTCAGAGATCGGCCGTTGAGCTTGGCGTTGGCCAGCTCCTTGTGTCGCTTCAGGTACGACACGGCGTTGCCAACAGGCTCACCCTTTCGGAGGGCAACGGCAGACTGGATCAGAGCTCGGCCGGCGGACAGAGTCAGAATGTTGTTGTCACCCTCCCAGGTGCACTGAACAACCCAGTCGGCGTAGGCCTGGCCGAAGCCGTTGTAGCCAGAGTAACCGTGGCCACCACAGGCCTGTCGGGTCTTGTCAATGATGTCAGCACAGGCCCAGGTGGAGAAGGCCTTGAGACCGGCGGAGACGGAGAAGAGCTCCTTGACGTCCTGGACAACCTCGTTGAGGCCGGCCTTGTCCTCGGGCTTGAGGTCGTCCATCTTGAGCATGGTTCGAGAGAAGAGAGATCCGACCTCGTCGGCGGTCATCTTAAGAGCGTAGACGTAGGCCAGAAGAGGCAGCAGTCGTCGCTGATGGTAGGGGTAGTCCATGATCTTGGTCTCGGGTGCGCCGGGAGTGGTGGAGAACTGTCGTCGAATGCACGCGTATCGCAGAGCAATGGTGATGAACCGCTTTCCGACCTGGTGCGAGTCAGAGGCCATAGACACTCGGCCGGTAATGAGCGAGCCGTAAGTGAGCTGCGCAAGAGGAGGCTGGGTCACGTTACCCTCTCGGTCGACCTTGGTGTACTTCATGAGCAGGTTCTGTCGGGGGATTCGCACGTTGGTGAACTGGATCCAGCCGTTGTCGATACCGTCTCGGCCCATCTTCTTACCAATGTCGCCGATGGAAATTCCGACCTTGAGAGAGTGGTCGTGGATGTTTCGCAGCTGCACCACAAAGGTCTTGATGCCGTAGTCGACGCCCTTGACGATGAGTCGCGCAAACACAACGGTGTGAGTGGCAGTGTGAGCAGCGCCACCGATCCACCACTTGGTGGCGGCAACGTGGGGGGTGTTGATGACAAACTCGTCAGTGTCCTCGTTGTAGATAGCGGTGGTCTCGAGACCAGCGACGTTGGAGCCGTGGCCCAGCTCGGTCATGGAGAAACAGCCGTAGAACTTTCGCAGGTCGCCAGCACCCTTGGAGATCCAGTGGCCAAACTGCTCGGCAGTTCCGGTGCCTCGCACGGCGCCAAAGAAGAGGCCGTAGTGCACACCCAGACGTGTGTAGGTGCCCATGTCGGCCACACCAATCAGCGCAAACCGCTTCTTGATGTCGTCCTCGGGCTGGTCTCGCACAAACATGGACAGCTTGGCAACTCGCTCCAGCGTCAGCTCTCGCAGCTGCTCCTTGTTGAGATCGTAGTAGTTGTCGTTGTTGAACAGAGGGTCCCGCTCAATCTCCTCCATGATCTGCTCGTTCTTGAGAGTGGCAGCCTCGCCTCCGTCCAGGAAGTAGGTCATCTCCCGCACAGGAAACTTGGTCTTGGCTCGCTCGCCGGCCATAGCCACGGGCGGCTCCGTGAAGGTGTTGTACTCCTTGCCGTTGATTTCAATGGTACCAGTGTCGTTTGTTCGTACCATGTTGTTTGTGTGGGGGAGAAGTAGCAGATGGAGCCGCTATATATGGTTGTCGGATTAGGGTTGTGCACGACGCACTGCGATTTAGGCTTTTCCAAAATAGCCTTTTCATGTGAAAGTGCCGAGGGTCTGGGGGCCGAGGGGTGGGTTGCGCGGGGTGGCCAGCAGGCGGGGCGGCCAGCAGGTGGGGGGGGCGGGGCGGCCCGAGGGGTGGTTCACGTGACCCTCACGTGAGATCACGTGAGCCCAAAACCCCGAAAAATCGCCCTCTGCCAAACCCCCCACACCGTGTCGTGATCCGACCGTCACCCCTTTCGTTTCCATGTGACTGTGGGGAACACAAAGCCTATTTCCGCGCAACTGTAACTGGGGTATGGGACCATATTTGGGAGAGTGTTTTTTTCTAGCGAATATGCCGGCCAACTATTTCTGTAGACATGTAGCAGCCACTACCCTGGCGCCGTTCGACTCACCGCGCCGCTCCGCTCCAGACGCACTCTTGCGATTTCCCATTGCCCTGCTGCAACCCCGGATTACACCCTCGCTGTGGTCCCCACGACCAACTCTACTCCATCTGTCTCTGAAAGCCGTTGGAGACGATGATCTGACGGCCAAAAAAATGGCATCACCCACCACCCCCCTGCTGAACGTGGTGTGAATTTCGCAGATTTTTGGCGCGTGTTTTCCGGGCCCTGGGAAAATCCGTGTGATTATGGTAGTTTTCTAAAACGGACTTCTCTCGTTCAAAAATCGAATAAAATCGATAAAATCGGCCACTCCCCAGATTCGGATTCTCCAACGTCCAATTGTCTCGGACCCAGCTTTTAACGCCGTTAACTGTCATGTCCGTCGTTTTACCCGACTTGCAACTTTTCAAACAAGCATCACAAACCGTAAGTAACATTCATATTCGGCATATAACCAAGTGTTAAAAGGTACAAACATCTATTCGCTAACACCAGCAGATACAGTTGTTCATTCTGTGCCAATTGCACTCTTTGGAATTTGCAAATCTCCTCTACTCAGGGTTTTATCTCCGAGTTACAGCCGCTGTGTCATGTCGCCAAAATACAAAATACTCCGTGAAAACCGCAGTTCGCCGACAATTAAAAAATAAAAAATAGACACGCTCTCGGACCTCTCAAATCCGCTAAACCGTGCGTTTGAATAACTGAAAACCTACCCCCGACTTTGGTTCTGTGGTACCTACATGTGCCATGTGATGCAGAATGGATAACTCCACGTGCTTCGGTAAGTCACGTGGATTTGAAGACTTCAGCTAAAGATGGCCTGGTGTGTGGGGGGTGGGAGTATATCTGTCACGTGACTTGTATGTCTGCTACCCCGCCCTCACATGATCTGACCCATCATACCACCTCTCGGCCCTCGGCCTGTGCTGATTGTGTGTTGTGGGATCAGGTGCATTTGATATGCACGACCGATAGTCTATTGCATGTGATTCGAAAGCAACTTTTTTGCGTGGGTTTTCAAAGCCGTTGTGGTGCACTAAAACGAAAACAAAGCGTATTGGCGTGTGCAGAGTCACGCCACCTACATTCTGTGACAGTTGCACGTCCCTAGCTCCATTCTAGACCACTTTTAAGGCGCTACGACACTAGTGTCATACCCCGGATGTTTCTGAATAAGGTTAAGGTATGATCTTCGGGGAAGGATATTAGGGTTGGAGCAGTGCGGGGTCATGATGACGCAACCCACCTTGCCTCCAATCGGCGGCAGCGCAAAAGTCGGTTGCATGCATCTCTACCGAGGGTGGGGTGAAGAATCAGAATAAGAAATTTGTGACAGGTCACACCGGAGATATGATGGAGATAATCCGGAGATATACTGCGAGGTGGGGGACGAAAACTGCTGAGTGGGGTTAAGGAGAAATCTGAAGAGTGCAATCGGTGAAGAAACTTGTTCCCAGTCCAGTGGTACCGGTCACGTGTCTAAAAGTGCACTCAATGGTTATTTACAGTGACTTGATTGGTTTAAAACACAGTTGATTTAATGCTTCTTGTAGAGGCGGCTGTGGGTGAGTTATGGAAAATCGCAAGAGTGCATGTTGCGTAGAATCGAATTTCAAGTTCAAATGATACTACTCACTTGTTATTTGTGTTGCTCAAAGAAGTTTAGACTGTGATGTGTTTCTTGATCTGGATCTTAATCGTGTATTTTTTTTTCTAGAGCTTCCCACGTTTGGAAAATAGGAAATCTGAAAAGCACATTCTTTCAGAAATTCGTTTTGAGATCTAACCGTACCGTTCAGGTTATTGTAGCTTTTGTGGAGAGCGAAATAATAGGTGTTGAAGTACTGTTAGTTTCAGCCATTGGAGATGATATCGTAGTCTACAATATTATCGGACTAAACTGTCCTGTGTATGTATTGAGACAAATCTGAAAGGTGCATTAAGTGCGATATCAGATTTCAAGTCTAATGATACTACTCAATCTGGTATTCCATTACTCGATAATCATCTACATCCACTTGTTTCACTGTCGAGGTAGAAAGACTTATTCTGCCATTTAAACGTACCACAGTAGAACTATGACAAATCTGAAAAGTGCAATTGACGTATTATCATAGTTTGCATCTATTGATACCAATCATATCACCGCAACTACCAATGATAGATGTTTGAATAGTGCAGTCTGGGTGACTTTCTCAGCTGATGTAAAGTGTCTATAGATGTTTTTGTGGACAAGTTACAAGAAATTCACAAAGTGCAGTCGTCTCAGGCACGTGTTTTGGACCCAATGGTGATCCCCAATCTGGTTCTTCATAGCTCAATGATTAGTCAGAGCGTGTTGAATGGAACCGTCTCTCCAGTCACTGAAGTAGTGTCGTTTAAAAGCAGTATAGAAATGCTATGCATTTTCTGAAAAGTGCATTCGTTTTGAAATCATTATTTGCGTGCTATTGCGTTTATTATAATGTTGTAGCATCTGTTTGTGACGAATTAGAATGAGGTATCTCTGAGAGTTACAGTTATACCGAACACAGTCGGTATAAATAGCTGTGGGGGAATTATGAATAATCTGAAAGGTGCATCTGGTTAAAAAAAACTTCTGGGTCTACTGATACCACTCATGTCTTTATAACTTGTTTCAAAAAACTTTTATGTTGTGCTGTTTGAATCTGAGATGACTCACTTGTCTGTCAACATCAGCATGAGTCAGTTGAACGATACAAAAGAGATATGGATGTTCTGAAAGTTGCACTGATTTGGAGATGATTTGATTAACAATAATTCGCTCTCAAAAGTTCCATTTTTCTCACTAGAGCACTTTTATTGCAATCCTTCTTCCAGGTGAGCCTGTTTAGAGCGGACAAAATTCTCGAGTGGGACGATATAAGAAATCCAAAGAGACCATTCGATTTGAGATTAAATTTCGCGTCTGATGATACCAGATTGACACATATTATCAGTGAGTGCAAATCACAAAACTGATACATTTTGGAACACTTCCACTTAGCTATGGTACGGCTTAATAAGTCGTCTATAATGAATAAAGATAAAAATGCAAAATATTCACGAAAAATAATGTAAAAAGCGTAGTGTATTAGAAAAGATGAGCTTAAGAAGAGGTGATTTTTCAGAATTTATCATCTTCAGTTTAGCCGTATTTCAATTCTTACATAAGCGCCCATAAAAAACGAGTTAACATTCGGCTTTAATCGGGGTTAAGGTATTTTTTAAGGTTACTGGTACAGAAAAAAGGGGCTAAAAGAATTCCAAATTAAAAAATAATATTTGAAAATTAAAATTAAATTATGCTGAGAGAAAAAAAAGTGGCCAAATTCAGAAAAAAATCAGCTGCAAAAATTCAACTTGTACATTCCCAACTCGTCCTCATTCTGGTCTAACTGATGTTGCTCACATGACCACATCTCGCTTCAACAGTTAGTCACACTCTTCATTCCAATCCTTCAAGTACAGTAGCACATCTAATCATTATCAGTGTATCGAGAGTAGCTACAGAAAATTAGTTGTCACCATATGGATTGAAATATCCCGCTGAATCTAACGTACTCTTCTGATTTCTCTCAAATTGCTTGTATCCGTTTCTACCCCTCTTTATAGTCGTTTTTGAGGAGTTGAAATCTTCAAACGCCAATTGCTCATCCAATATTGGACCGATTGACGATATCTCACATCCAACAGACGCAGTTTTTCGCTGTACGTCTGTTACATCTCTTATCTTCTCTTTATCTCCACTTCCCGTCGTTCTGTACCCCACTCAAGTTGCAGACCCAATGACATCATCTCTGGCCCCGTGTCTGGCTCTGTTCAAGAGCAGCGGGAATACTGTTGCTGCCGTTGTGTTTAGAATTGAATTTCTGAAACAATGCAGAGCTCGGTTTTTGCATGGCTCATCTTGGTCCCTTATTAAGGGGTATTTCGGCTTCTATTTTGGACCGTCTATCCTCCGCTCCAGAGACACGAAAACTGCCGATGGGGCGACCAGAATCACTGCCGAACGGACTCCGAGTCCACGCGGATCGATTGCGCGCATTCCCAGCCGCGTAGCTTGAAAATTGGGAGCTTCAGGGGGAAGCTGGAGGCGGTGCAGCTGAGCCCCTTCTAGTCAAGTACACTGGTTTTCCAATCAGACGATTGTTTCAAGTTTAAATCATGCATAACGCAGATATGCAGGGTCTAGATTGGGCTCTATAAAATAAATAAACACTAAAAATTATATACCAGCAGAAAATATCGGCCACATTCTTAACTGCAGAAGAACTAGACTGATACGTCGAGTGCAGCTCTCCCAAAGAAGAAGAACAAGCTGGCTTTTGGAGCGCTTTGTAATAAAGTGGTCCGTACAGATAGCTCCGCAAGTGGCCCCAGATTGAGTTTCTGTATACGGGGTTAATACGAGCGATTTAAGTTTTTTTAATGGTGTAGATAAAATGTTAAAAACAAAATGAGCCAGATGAAGTTTTTGCATGTCCCTCTGGAGAGATAATAAAAAGCCATAATTGGGTGATTTTGTCTGCGTTTTCAAGCAATTGCACGTTTCCTCATTCCATTGGGTGCATGCACGGCCTACCCACGGCCCTCACAGCCCCCACAGCCCTCTGCAATGCGCCGTTAGCTCTGCCTTCAACCCCCTATACCCCCTATAAACGTAAATGTGCGATTACGAAACCTTATTCTGGACCCGACAGTTGAAGTATGCACATACCCGACCAAGGTCGAGGCCATTTCGCTTATTATCGTCTTATTGGACCTCGGATCTTTGTCTTCTTTTCCCCGTCTCCTTGTCCCTGGATCGCTGCCGCCGAGCATTCTTTGTTCTTTGGTGGGCCTTGTGTGCCCCTCGCGATACCAATATCAACTCTTGGCTACAGCTACCAACGACAGAGACACTGCCGTAGCTTGCCGCGTGACTGGCTCAAATGGTTATAACCAAGGGCGTGCGCTCTTCTGGACATTCAACCGTCAAATGATTCTCCTTCCAATCTTCCTGACTGCTCTGGCCTCTCTGGCCGCCGCCAAAAAGGTGGCCTCTCCTCTCAAGTCGTTCGGCATCCATCTCAAGGACGACCCCAGCCAGGAGGGACATGCATCGGACTTCTGGGGGCTCGACTTTACGTTTGCGCTGTCGCCGTCGGCGGACGGTGTGGCCCCGGACGACTACTTCGAGTTTTCGCTCGACCCCAAGCTGCATCTCCGGGGCATGTCCTACGACTTTAACGTGGTGGACCCCGCGGGAGCGACCATCTTCCACGTTACCAACGACCAGCTCAAGTTCACATGCACATACGGCGACTACGTGGCTGCGAAAAACTTCAAGATCGAGGGCAAGATGGAGCTCGAGACGTGGCTCAACTCGGAAAAGGTTAGTGTGGGCAAGAACAAGATCTCCATTGACGACGACAACAACCTCGACGACACAATCACTGTGCTTCCCGAAATCGACCTCACCAAGGCCCTCAAGGGCGGCAAGCGTGTTGGCGACAACGTGTGGTGGACCATCACTCTCCCCAAGTCGCCCTACGACCGTCTCCAGTTCATCGATACCCTCCAGTCCGCCAACCTCGTCTTCCCCAGCAAAAAGTTCATCACCGACCAGTTTACTCTGCTGCTCGCGCACGGCATGGACGAGCTCTGGAACGCCGACAAGTGGGAGCATCTCGACAACGCCCGATCTCAGGAACTCGTTCAGATCACATCTGTGTCCGACAAGAGCTTTACTGCTTTCCTGACCAAAATTCCTGACGACGTTGTTGTGCAAATTACTTTCCCCTCCAAGATCACCGCTCCCTCGCCCAGCTACAAGAACAAGATGACCTACACCATCTGGGACAAGCCCGGCAACAACTCTGGCGGCGGAGGCGAGGGAATTACTGGCGGCACTGACGGAGTCGTGGGCCACGACTCTTCCGGCGACGGAGGTGACCTTGACGGCAGCGGTACTGGTGATGGCGAGGGTAACGCTTCTTCTTCCGTTCCTCCTTCCTCTGCCCCTTGTACCACTCTTCCTTCTTCCACCCCCGCCTCTACTGAGCCTTCTTCTACCCCCGCCACTACTGAGGAGCCCTCCAGCACGGAAGCTTCCTCCGCTGAGCCTTCATCTACTGTTGCTCCTTCTAGCACTGAAGAGCCCTCCAGCACTGTGGCTCCTACTACTGAGGTTCCTTCCAGCACTGAGGAGCCTTCTTCCACTGTCGCTCCTTCCAGCACCGAGGAGCCTTCTTCCACTGTCGCTCCCTCCAGCACTGAGGAGCCCTCATCTACTGTTGCTCCTTCTAGCACTGAAGAGCCCACTAGCTCTGAAGAGCCCTCCAGCACTGTCGCTTCTTCCATTGAGGCTCCCTCCAGCACTGAGCCTGCCAGCTCCGAGGAGCCTTCTTCCACCGAGGCTCCTTCTTCCACTGTTGCTCCTTCTTCCACCGTTGCTCCTTCAACCACCGAGACCCCCTCCTCCGAGGCCCCCACAACCGAGGCATCTTCTACTGAAGCTCCCTCCACCACTGAGGCATCTTCTTCCGAAGCTCCCTCCACAACCGAGGCCGCCTCTAGCGAGACGCCTTCCTCCGAAGTCCCCTCCACTACAGAGGAGCCTTCCGTCACCGTGGCTGAAACCACCGACATTCCTTCCACCACTGAGGCCCCTTCGTCTTCCGAAGCTCCCTCTACATCAGAAGCTCCTTCCTCCGAGGAGCCTTCCGTCACAGTGATTGCATCTTCCACTGAGGCACCTGCCACCACCCATATTTCATCTGAGCCCCTCTCTCCCACAGACTCATGTGTTGAGGTCATCTCATTCTCCACCACCAACTCTGCCGGTGAGCCAGAGATGATCACTGCCACCGCATACCTTTGTGATCCCACTGTGACTTCCGCTGAGTCCACCGTTGAGCCTTCTGTCAAGCCTGAAGCCTCTTCTACTGTCGAGCCTTCGGTCAAGCCCGTTGCTTCTTCTACTGTCGCACCTTCCGTTCTTCCCACTGCCCCCACCACCGTCCACACCACTGAGTGCATCACCTCGATCATCACCCAGACCGTGACAGTCTGCGACGAGAAGACCTGCACCGCCACCCCTGTCACCCTCACTACCGTCGTTCCCTCCGCCCACTCCACAACCGTCGTCACCACAGTGATTGAAGACAAGACCATCACCATCACTGTTCCTTGCGACCCCGAAGAGACTTCATCTGCACCCGTGGTCTCCAGCACTCCCGAGAAGACTTCAACTGCACCCGTGGCCTCCATCACTTCCGAGGAAGAGGATACCACTACCCGAATCACCCTCACCACCATCCAGACCATCACTCTCTGTGAGGAGGGCCAGTGCATCGAGACTCCCGTGACCATCACCACTGATGTTCCTGTTGGCTACACCACTACCACCGTCGTCACCGTTGTCGACAACAAGACCGTCACCGTCGTTGTCCCCTGTGATCCCGAGGAGACCCCTGTTCCCCAGCCTCAGACTATCCCCACTGTTCCTGAGCCCAAGATCACCATCCCCACCATCCCCGTGCCCAAGGAGACCTCTCCCGTGCCTGATAACGTTCCCGAGAAGCCTGTCTCTAAGCCCGTTGAGGAGCCCACTCCTACCCCCCACGTTCCCGCCGAGGTTCCCCCCACTGAGCATGTGCCCGAGTACCCCAAGATGACTCCCGAGCCTTCTCCCGCTCCCCCTCAGCCTTCTCTCCCCGTCAAGCCCCTCATTTCCATCCCTGAGGAGCCCGTCCCCCAGCCCAAGTCCACCCAGCCTCCTCAGCTCCCTCTTGTGCCTGAGATGCCCTACAACACCACAGTTCCTCCTCAGCCTCCCATTCCTGTGATCCCCCACAACACAACTGTGATCCCCGGTGTGCCCGAGCTCCCCCAGAACTCCACAGTGGTTCCTAGCCAGCCTCCACTCCAGCCCGATCCCAAGGTGCCCCAGCCCACAGGCCCCGAGCAAGCCAACTCTGCCTCCTCCATGAAGGTCGGTCTTGTTCATCTTTCTCCTCTTCTTCTCATCTGGCTTATTTAGTTTTAATATTCAATCTATTTACATACCTCTTTAGCAATACAGCTACACAGTACTCTGGTTATTCCTTGTCCTCCTTCACACACTGGTCCTCGGCCATTTTGAACACCTTGAGCAGCAGCTGGACGTCAACCGGCTTGTACTCCACCTTTTCCTCGTGGACCTTGACGCTGCCGGTTCTGTTGGGGTCGCAGAGCCAGGCATGGTGGGCACTGCCAATAGCACAGGCGTTGGCCATCTCCAGACCGCATCGCCAGGCGCCCTTTGATGGCTCCAGAATCGCCGACATGACGCTGCAAATGGCCGTATTGACCGACGCTCCGCCCACGAAATACACCTTTCCAATGTCTCCGTGCATCATGTTCTGCAGACGCATTTTGATGCTCAGCGCCTGGCTCTGAACAATGGCAGCAGCATCAAGAGCCGGCGGCCAGGCGTTTGAGTTGGCGGCAGGCTTGCGCTCCAGTCGGGCAGTCGTCTTGGGGAACACCTCGGTCAGCTTGTCGGTGTGTCTGTGGTAGATGAACCGGCGTTCAAACGGTCCCGCTCGAGGCAGAATCTCGCGCAGAGGAAAGTAGATGCCCACACAGGCCTCGGCGTCGGTGACGGTGCTCGTGTGCAGAGCTGCGTTCTCAAACTGGTCCCATCCACCCAGCTCGTCCTTGACTTCTTCTCGTGCCAGTCCGCCGTTGCAATAACAGAGCATGCCCATGTACCCCTCCATGGGATGGTTGAATACGTGGTAGCCCGGGTCGGGCATGTACTTGTTGGTGACCACCAGCGCCGTTGTGGAGGTTCCGAGCGAGACAATCACGTCGTTGGCCTCCAGAGGCAGAGCCAGCATTGTTCCCGGGTTGTCTCCGGTGAACTGCGCCACCTGGCAGTCGGCTGAGAAGCCTCTCTGCACAAAGTACGGGGATATCTTGCCCAGCAGGGCCTTGGGGTCTTTCTCCACGTCGCCCAGTAGGGTCGCCACGGAGTGCGTGTCGTCTGTGATGAGGTCCGTCAGTTTGGGGCACCACTCTCCCTTGGAGATATCCCACAGATTCATGCCACACACGTCGGCCGCGTCAAACGGACAGGTCTTTCCGGCCAGCAGCGAGGCCATGAAGTTGGAAATGAGCTGGACCCGGGCCGTCTTCTTGAACACCTCGGGGTTGCGCTCCTTGACCTTGAGAATCTGGGGGCCCGTGAACCGCGTGTGGGCTCTGGAGCCCGTGATTTCCGCCAGCTGTTCGGGACCACCAACGGCAGCCTCGAACTGTGCACACTCTGACTCTGTGCTCGCGTCCTGCCAGTTGGGACTCACTTCCAGAGCCAAAAACGGCTCAATTGCGCTGGCCAGGTCCTTGTGGTCCTGCAGAGTGGCAAACCCCGACTCGTACTTGCTGTTGAGGTACAAAGAGCCATGTTGCTGGGCCGAACCTGACACGTATGTGATTGTGGAAAGGTCGATTTTCTCGCTCAGACGATCGATGACCAGATCCAGGGCCGCTCCCCACATGAGAACTGGGGCGTTGATTTCGCCAGGCACCTGGTCGCTGTGAAACACGCCTCGCTCGGTCTTGAACTGCGGCAGATCGTCTTCAAAGTCCACCTTGACGTCTGTGACCGGGCCCAGGGTTTTTGTGTCCAGCACAATGGCCTTGAGTTGTTGAGTTGATAGGTCGAATCCGAGATACATGGCTGTGTAGATGTGAATGAGAGGCTCGATCTATGCATGCAGTCGGATATGGACATGCACAAAGCTTATTGGCATGTCACGAGACAAGTAGCAAGACTACATTTGACCGTGAAAGGGCGAGTGAGCAAGCGGGAGATGGATTGGTGAGAAGGTGAAAAGTGAGAATTGTGTGTCCAAGGCGCTGGGTTCTGCTTTCAAAAAAAAAAATCGACGAAAATTGAAATTGGAAATTTGAAAAAGACAAGTCTGTACGGTATATTACGGTTAGCTCAGGTATTGCTTTGTTTGCAGGCAATAATCGACCTTCTTCGTGTGAACATGTTCTGCTGTTTAAAGGGTGGTCAATAAGTCAAACTTTTTTTGTTGTCAGAGAATTACAGGTAAAAGACTGTAACTGACCTGTACTGATTTCGTGTTTTTTGTTCATGGAGCAACTGTTTCTGGCATGTTTTTCCATGTTCAACCAATACAAGGCTATGAGAGAACAATGTAGAGAAGGCGTGTGGTATGTAGAGGTGTATATTTATCATCATCTTATATCACTTCACTTCATTTGCCTACGTTGAAACTTGTTGGTGGAATAAGACTGCAGTATACAGCCACTTCTTCTGTACCCCACACATGCGCACGACATTCAATATGTAACGATAAACATACCCTCAGAAACAGCAAAAGTCGGAAAGAGCAATCCTCAGCAATATTAAACACATTCGTTCCTCCATGGTGTCTACCCTAGACCGTTGTCACTCCAATACTTCATCCAACTATCTCAATTAAGCATCAGATTCAATTTTTAGAATGGACCCTCTTTGTGTAACTTAACAACGGCCCTCATATATAACACACCTTAAGCTACCCAACCTTCTCTCTTCTTTTACCCAGTTTTCCAAATGACTACCATTACTACCAACTTCTCCACTCTCCCCCTCACCTTCACCTTCGAAGAGTTCCTCGAGCTTTGCGAAGCGGCCGACCTCCGCGCCCTCCGAGAGAAGATGGTCCTCGATTCCGGTGACCGAAGACGTCGTCGTCAGAAGCGATGTTTCTAGGTCAACTTAGATCAGCTCTCTCTCACCCCAGAAGTCAGCCTTCCGTTCCCCATGAACGTGTGTCTTGGCTGGCTTCCACCCTAAGGACACTACAGAGTAGTGAGTACATGAATGCAAACAACAAGGAACAAAAGAGAGCGGCAAGAAATGAAATCAGGTTACAAGAGCTATCACTGTCATGGTGCGGCTGATGTCTAGGCCAGGCGTCAACTGCGTTATCGCTGTGGTCCCTCTGTGACAAGTGGAACGATAGAGAGGTTGAAACCCAGGCTAGGTTTCTCCAAGCTATCGTGACACATTGTGTGGTTGGCATCCAGGCCAGATGCCAGCAACTCAATTCACGTTCCTCTCTCAACTGAAACCGTCATTATCCGCACCTTCATCTTCTTTGCTAACCCAGAAACAAAAAAAAAAAAAAAAACGTGAAGAAATCCCAAAAAACTCGGTGGGACGGCTCAACCCGAGAAGCGAGGCCTGCAATCCATCGGAGGAGCTTCAAGTCTTTGGTGATACCACCAAGGAGCGATACTAGTCTGCTGGCAATTACTTTCTTTTCCCACGACGAACGCCATGAAACATCAGAGTGCCCCGGAAAACTTCTTTTTTCCGCGGGCATTATCGCGTTTCTTTTGAAATTTAAGGTTACAGTTATTTCCTATTTGGGAAGTCTCTTTGTCCAGTTATGTAATAAGCCCTGATAAGCAATCTGATATCTTCATTCGGTGTATTTTCTTTATTGTATAGATGATTTGTAACCCTGGTAACAGTACCTCATCTGCTGCCTTTATTAGACTACCTGAAATCTTATTTTTCTTTAGTGGATATCACCTGGGTAGGTAAATAGAGTGGCGGGGGCTGTGATTGTGTCTCACGACCCACTTGGTTCCTATCAGCACCCCATAGGTCTTTCCTCAACATGAGCCATACCCCCAAACGTGCTCTTGCATCGATGGCGGATATTCGACAGTCCCCCAGCCCCTCTCTCGACAGCAACGACGATACCCTAACTTCTTTTTCCATCGAAGACCATAAGATATCCGAAAATGTGACTAACGACAACTATTTGGACCCTCAGGAAGACTTTGAGGCTGTTCTGACTTCACCCAGCAGCTACCAAACAGACTTGGAAGATGATATCAGTATCAGAGAGCTCAAACTAATGCGGGAGGCCATGGTTATCGATGATTGGAAACGACGAAATGCCAAGAGAAGATCGAAACAAGAGGGGGGCCGAAACTTTGTGGTTGTGCCTCTTGAGGGAGTTGATAAATTTAGGTTAACCCACTCCATGGCTTGCTCACTTTGGTTTGGTTTCTTCCTGCTCATCTGGTTACTCAAACATGGGTCTGCTTCTTTGGCTGTCATGTCATACTAGCTAGCCATAGCGAGACACCTGGAGTATTGTCATGACGAACCCCCCTCAGTGATTCCACTGGTATGCTCTGCTGATACCAAGCCCATCTCTCTAGTTGCTTCGATCCCCTCAGTCGTTATCTTGCTTACATACCCTTATAACTACTAAACTCATTAACCCTTAACTCATGTAGATATGAGCTACAGCCGAGCGCTCTCCAAACATGTTTTTCGTACTGATTCACGAGGCTAAAGGTGTAATCAATAGGAGCCGAAGAATTCGGTTGGTCTGATGTTGTGTTAACTGTATAATTTTCGTTCTACCAGCATGGGGGATCACGTCACTCTTTTTTATTATTTATTTCTTTTTGTTTTTCTTTTTTTTATTTCTAATTTTCTATATTTAAATTGAATTAGAAAATCGCTAAATACGACTAAATAACTGAACACAGCTCCACAATCAGCTCTATCACTACACCAAAAACACCGTCAAGCTCCTCTCGCCTCCCAGAATCACTTGAAAATATGCATTCATTAATACTATGTACATTAAAGAGTATCGTAAACAGCCCTGTATCGGCTCGTGTACTCCTCCTGTAGTGCCGAACCCTCGAAATCAACACTCACGTCGATGCAGTTGTTTCCGGCCACCATGGGCACCCGCAGCTCGGGATCAAAGGTGTTGTAGTCAAAGAAAACCGAGTGCGTGGGGATGCTCACTCCGTTGTAGAGACCGTCGAAAATGTTGGGGATGATTGTTTTTTTCGCCGCCGCCAGTTCCAGCAGCTTGTCTGGGTGAAACATGGCTCTGAGCGCGCTCTTGTCGCCGTAGGACTCGTCGAAGAGATCTCGCGCCGTCATCAGCTTGTCCAGCGACACATCTTGCGAGGTCATGGACCGCGTGATTTCGCTGTACTCCTTTCGCGCGTCTTCCTCGGGCATCTCCAGCAGCGCTGTCTTGAGAGCAGCCACGGAAAGCGTGTCGGGCACGGTTCGCAGCGACCACAGGAACCGGTAGATGCGGTACGGCGGGATGTCTTCGTTGAGCGCAGCCACGACAAACTCCTCCACGCTGCCAACGGTCATGCTGAGCGCCCGCTTGTCTCGCTGCTCCTCGGCGTAGGCAAACACCGAGTCCGGCGAGTACTTGAGCAGCCGCGAGAGGTACTCCAGCGGGGTGTGAGACGCCAGAGCCAGAAACTTGGACACCATGCCCACGGCAATCTCCGAGTCGACCGAGTCGAGGCTCTGGGCAATGACAGACAGGCCCTCGGCGCCCACCGACGACCGCAGATTGGCGTAGTGCTCCACGGCCTCGTTGGGGCTGTCGCTGGAGCGGCTGAGCACGTCCAGAATCTTGAGGCTCACGGACTTGGAGTAGACAGGCACGCAGCTCTTGCTGATCTCCACCAGCAGGTCCTGCACGTCGACCTGGGCCTTTTCCGAGTGCTCCAAAATGGCCTCCATGGCCTGCGGCGACGGGAACTGTCCGTAGGCGTACAGGTTCTCAATGCCCGCGCCCACGCCCTCCCAGCTCTGGGTCGCCACGCTCCGCAGCAGATACTGATTGTGCAGCGCGGTCTGGTCGCACACGTTGCGCGACAGCGCCTGCTGGTAGACCACGTGCACGTCCTCGTCGATGCAGGACGCCACAATCGCCGCCCACACGTTGCCGTCGCACGTCTGGAAGTCGATGGATGCAAAGGCCGCCACGGCGCCGGCGGGGTTGAAGTGCGCGGCGCAGCGGATGTACGACTCGGCCAGCAGCTGGTTGTACTTGAAGTGGAACGACGGCGACCGCACAGTCTCCAGCAGCGTCTTGCCGCGCGAGTACAGGTCGTTGAGCATGGTCTTTTGCGCCGCCACAACGTCGCCGTCGCTCGAGGCCTGCTGTCGACTCTGCCGGTGCCGTGCGTCGCGGTCCAGCTCGTTCATCATGGTGATGATGCTCTCAATGCTGCGCAGCGAGTTGCTGCTCTTGGCAGGCTTGTCGAAGATGGCCACGTGCCGCGACACGTAGTGGCTCTGGTCGCCGTCCATCAGAAACGTGCAGTCCAGCTCGGACGCCAAGTTCGGGCTCTCGAACAGAAACACCGTCTTCTTGTCCGCGTCGTAGCTCGTCTTGGGAACCATGCCGCTCTGGGCCATGTACGCGCGCCAGGCGCTGAGCGTGGACAGATACAGCGAGCCGTCGCTGAGCACGCGGCAAAAGTCAAACGCCGTGTACAGCTCGACCGACAGCTGCCGCCGGGCAATCTCCTTGACCAGCGCTGTGAGCTTGCGCGCGAGCTTGACCCGCATCTGCGTGAGAATGCGCGTGGCGTACTCCTGGTCGTTGGCCCGCGACGAAAACTGCCGTTGCAGCGTGTGCAGCGCCTTGTCCTCCACCGCAATCTGCTTGCGCAGAATCAGCGCCAGCCGCGTCAGCAGCCGCGCCTCGGTCACAATCTTGTGGTCCGTGCCGCCCAACGTGTACCCGGTGTAGTCCTGCGACACGGTGTGCGCGACCTTGCGGTACAGCTTGAGGATCTGCGGAAAGTGCGCCCTGAGCGCGTGCTCCGGCAGCGCGTTGATGCTCTCAAACAGCACCGCCAGCCGGTCCAGGTCCTGCCACATGCGCGTCTTGCCGGCCATGTTGTCCACCAGTCGCGCCAGCGGCTCGTGCGTGGCGCTCTTCCACACGGACGAGCGTCCAAAGTGCGAGTTTTCGTGCGCCTGGGGACTGCTGCAGAAGCGCCGGAACAGCTGCAGACACACGTTGACGTTGTGCTGCATCCAGTAGTCTGCGGCCGCCAGCAGCGAGCTGGGACACACAGCCACCCCGTGCGTCTCCATTGCCGCCAGCAGACTGGCCACCTCGTGCTGCTGCTTGGCGCCCACCAGCGCCGCTCCCGCCACCTCGCACGTGACCGGGTCCGTCGGCGCGCTGCTCATCAGTCTCAGCGCCGACTCCACTCCTCGGTCGTTCTTGGAACCCATGCTGCGTTCGGCCGAAGCGCCCATGAGAGTCACCAGGTTGGAGCTGCCTGCGTCGCTGCCAGCGTCGATCCACTGCGACACGGCAAACGAGCCCGCAGCCATGGGATACAGCTTGTGTTCGCACAGCAGCTTGGGCAGCGGATTGGAGTGCAGGAAACGGCCGTTCTTGGAAGCGACCGACGCAGCATGGGCATACAGACCACGGTCCATCAGCGCCTTGACCAGCGCACGTGTGATCTGGTGGCCCGTCTGGCCCGACTCGCCAAGCGAACCGTCGGCGTTCCATCGTCCCACCAGCTTGAGCAGCTCCGGCAGAGTCTCGGATCCGTACCGGTCTCTCAGCCACACGTACAGCTGGTCCTCAGCAGATCCGGACTCGGCCCAACGCAGCGCGTCCACGTCGGCGGTCCACTCGCGGTGTTTGTGGCCCAGAAACGTGCGCATTGTGTACAGCACGTCGTTTCGGTACGCCGGCTTCTCCACCTCCAGACACTCGTCCAGCATGCCCAGCAGCACGCCCCGCGGGTCCAGCTTGTGCACGGCGTCGGCCATGGGCGCCGCAAACGGCTGCTCGTCAAACACAAGGTGCAGCTTGGACCGCAGCAGCTGTTCCTGGTGCTTGACGTAGCGAAACCGCATCTTGAACCGGGCCATGCGCCACTCGTTGACGTCGGCCGGGGTCCGCGGCGGCTCCACGCGCGCCTCCAGCAGCGCAATGGTCTTGGCCATGGTTTCTGGGCCCAGCAAGTTCTGTGGCGGCAGTCTCGACAGAAACAGCGCAGCCTTGATGGCCCAGTCCAGTCCCACCGTGTACTCCATGTCCTCCGTGACCTCCAGCAGCCGAAACAGCGCGTCTGGCTGCCGCATGTGTATGAACTTGGTGCCGCGCTCCGTCAGCTGCCGCACCCGCTGCTCAGCGTCGCTTTTGGCCAGCCGCTGGACCAGCTGATCCAGCTGATTCGAGTTTGGCGACGACGCCAGTTTCGGCAGTTTTTCGCGCTTGTGCACCGGTTTTCGGCCCGGTTTGGCCGCCGCCTTGGATGCGGGCCGTGGCGAGCCGCCCTCTATCCTCCGCTTGGTTTCTGTGGCGCTGCCAGCCCTCTCAGCCCTCAGAAACAGACTCGGTATCGTCTGAGACGCCGTTCTGCGCGAACATGCGCTGTGGCTGAAATGGGCCGTCAGCACGGGGCGCGCAACGGTGGCCGTCGCATGTGCCCTGATCTTAGCTAGTCGTAGCATCCCTGGGTCGCCTGCTAGCTGTAACTGTCGTCCTGATACTATGCCGTCCGTGGGGTAGAATTAAGCCTCCTACTATAGGTCCGCACGACTTTTCAGAATAAGGTTCGTCATGTGATGCAGAGTGGTGCGATAAATGGGGACGCTTGTGGAGCGGTTGTGGTGATGGTGGGGGATCTGAAGTTGAAGTGGTAGCTACTCTTGATTCTTGCGGTTGGTTTTGTGCTCTTTTTATTGCTATATCGCTCTCCAGACCCGAGTTATCAGCACCCTTGCAACTGCCGAACGATCACTACGAATCTTATTCTTGTCCCAACTAATTGCTTTTAACAAGACGGTTGAGAAAAAGTTGGATGATAAATGCACGCATGGTTTCGGTCGATATTGGCATGCTTGGGTCCGTTCGGATACGCCGTTTCTCGTGGCACCGTTTGATTTCCCGTAGTGTTGGAAACTGGAAACTCGAGTCGCGATGCGTACTATCTCCCGATTAGGAGTAAAATGTCCAAATCAGGCATATTCACACTCCATCGCACTAGGTGGTATTCCTACATATGGACAACTGCGCCAGATATACAGGTGCAATTTAACCAGCACAACAGGAGATGGTGATTGAATAAATCAATAATGAAGCAAGAAAGAAAGAAACAAGAGACATCGAGCTCATCATCAGCCGCTCAAAACACTTTTAAAATGCCAAAAATCTTTCCTTCTACGTGGGCTAAAAGATTTCCCAAACTCGATTACATAAGCACGATAAAGTTTGAAATAAACTTCCGAGGAAAACACCCTTTGCTAATTTACGTGAAGAAAAAAAGACGATCCCTACAAGTGCGATTCAAATACCAGAAACGCACGCGAAAAGAAAGATGAGCGAAAAAGATAATTGGGCCCAACCGGGAATTGAACCCGGGACCTCTCGCAAATTGCTCAGGTGACCCTAAGCGAGAATTATACCACTAAACCATCGGGCCAATTTCTTGAAATTGAACTTTTCAGGACCGTTTTAACCGGTAAAAAATAAAGCCACCCGAAAATTCTGAAATACGTGTTAAAAGGCCTTTAAACCAGTCGAATACAAACCAAAACATCTTCAAATGAATGATGCTGGCATAATACAAGTTATAGACCACTCTACTACACTCCTGACACGCGTAAAGGTGGTTTCAACTACTCTGTTGTCGCAAGGGCATACAACGAAATAAGGTTAGTAACCTCATATCTCAACAAATACTATTGTGCACTGTTAATGCGATTTAAACCTGAATAAATAAATAATTTGACTATATCCTAACCTGGGCGTACTGACCGTCATTTCCAACGGCATACGAGTTTGAAGGAAGAAATACAAAGGGGAGTGGCTCTCGTGACTGGGATCTTCTCTTGGTCACGGTCTTGGCAGGAGGTTTAGAAAGTAGAGGCATAACGTCTACAGGAGTGGGTCCCGTGACACTCATGCGGCCAATTTCATCTGCAGAAATGTTATGCTTGTTGTGAATGAGTTTGAAGTGTCGCTTGAGCGAGTCTGTTCTCAGGAAGAACTTGTGGCACTCGGGACACTCGAAATGTGTAGCGTTATGCTGAGACTTGATGTGTCTGGTTTTTTCAGACCGCGAAGAAAAGCCGACAATGGACCACGCACAGCTGTCGTAGTCGCACTTGCACAGTCTAGTGAGGTTGTACTCGTCAAAGTGGGCTGCAAGAGCTGCAAGAGTCTTGAATCTGCCCTGACCAGTACCGCCCTTACCAGGGGTACAATGCGTGCACACGTAAACTCCCTTCTTCACCTGGTTGGCCTGTTTCCACATTTCAGCATCCGCCCGCAGACGCTGCACTGTGGTAAACTGGCTCTGGGCTGGACCCATACCCCGTCCAGGGGAGTGGTGGGGGTGGTGTATCTCCTTCTGGTACAGTGGTCGCGGCGGAATACTGGGTTTCTGGACTCTGTAAGGGTTGTGAGGAGGGGTGTGTGTGTGTTTTCGTTCAGAGACCGGACTCGAGACAGGGGAGGGATTGAGAAGAGCACAGATGGAAACGTCATTCTCCTGGGGGGATTTCCGGTACTCCAGGTTAGGGCTGGACTGCGACGAGGCGTAGTCCGAATCAAAGGTGTCAGAGTGAGGGGAAGCGGGAGTTGGAGAGGGAGAGAATTTTTGGGTGCCCATGTTCATTGTGAGGGTTACCTCGCTGGGCTCTACCTTGGCCTGTGTTGTGGGGTATGGGCTGGTTGATCTGTGCATGGATGCGGGGCTCTGGGCCTCGGTCTTGATCTCCAGGCTCTGGGCCCGCTTCTTGGGGCTTTCAAAGTCCGCCATGGTGAGCGGCTTGAATGCAAACTTCTTGTCCGACCTTGGCGACTTTAGCGTCTCCTCCTCTCTCTTGATTCGGTCTTTTGGACGAAACACCGAGGTCTCCTTAAAGTGCGGCTCGGGGAAGTGGCCGCTACGGGGCGAGTGGAAGGTGGAGTTCCTGGGGGTGGAAAACGGGGACCACCCACTCCATGGCGCAGACCCGCTCCATGGCGACGGCAGTTGGGTATTTGAATGTGGTGTGCGGGTATTAGGGTTGATGGGGGGAAGTGTGCATGTTTCGTTTTCTCGGAAGAGCTTTGTGGAGAAGAGCTCGCGGCTCTGCACGGTGCCATACTCCATGTCCTCCACGTATCGCGGTCCGATTTCGAAAGGAATGTTGAGGTCGAGGGGGCACTCGACGGGCCGCTTGCAGGCCACTGGCGTGTTTGGGTATTGGGACAGTCTGGCTGTGAGGGGCGTAAAGGCCAGTGCGCTGGGTTCTGCGGGGACGAGGCAGGGTGCAAAGACCTGTAGCGTGAGCTGTCGTTGGTTCTTAGGCGCCATTGTGGAGGTGGTACGGGCTGTGATTAAGTACTGAGGTGCGTCGATGAGCAGTTATAAGTGACGGCAGCTGCGTGGTGGGTGGTGTGGATTCAGCTAGACGGAGGGTGTGGGGCGCCGTGGTCGTGGGATGTGGTGTAGTAATGGTGATGCAAATGGGGCTTGAGACCTGGGGCTGAAGTCAGGGCTTCTCTTCTGATATGTGGTTGGAGATTCATGACCATGTGTATATATAAGTGGTGTGCTCTAATCTCCTGATGATGCATGGGGACAATGGACAGTTGAAACAACGAATGTAACAAGAGAAAAACAACAAACCAAATAACAACAATGAGGTCACAACGGCTGCTATATGTGCTATATATTATGATGTAGGTACGCTGCAAGGAGCAGGCGGTGGACACGTGGAGATAGGGGATGGCGCTCCGACGGAGAGCTACCGACCCTACAAGGATAGCCCCCGACGCTCCGGCGCTCCCATGTCGATCTCCCACTTTTGATACTATTTTTACCCTGTCATTTTTTCCGTCTGCTTGCTCAATTGCTCAGATATGCATGAGGCAGAGTCCAAAAACGAATTAGAAGCAGGTAAACGGTGAGGCCTGCATGTGCAGAGAAAAGTCTAAAGTGTGAGGGGAAGAAGGAATACGGATATGGAGGGCCTTTAACAAAATACTTTTTTCGCAGAGCGACTTTTGGGGCCTACCGCGGTTGTCGGTTTGCCAAAGAGTGTGGTCTGGGGCTGCCGCAAACCCCGGCAGACACGCACACGCGGCCTTCCCTCTCCTTGCTCGTATTTCGTAAGTCTCACATTAGCGTGTGGCAGAGGTTAAACCCAGAACGCCTGTTTCCAAAAAGGCTAAGCATAACCGGATAATTGGGCGGTCCAGATATGCTTTACTGGGTGTTCCAGAAGCAGCGACATGTGGCAAAAGCGCCCCAAACTGCACCAAAGACGACTCCAGGGCGTCCCCGGGGCTCTCTTGCCGACAGACAGCCCGAGGCCTCTGCCAGCGCCGCGCCAGCCGGTCCGCCAACAATCTCCGACGATCTGCCGTGGCCAGCCTGCATATGCATACCTGAGCAAAGCCCCAATACGCCCCATACGCGCTCCATTCACACGTCCCCAATGAATGCGACGTATGCATGGATGCAGAAACCGTACGGAGACAAGTCCATGCATGTGTGATTGGTCAGGCGGAGAGAGATGGTGACAATGGCCGTGTCAGGCAACCCCTTAAAACGCTGGGAAACGGCATTCAGCTCGGAATCCAGCAGGGCGGCGGCGGATCCAGCCACACAGTTGCATTCAGCCTGGCTCGGGGAGTCGAATGGTTACCCTTACTGTCTGGTTGGAGCAGTCCCCGTGGGGTTGGGAACACCGTCTGGTTCAAGTAATGAGGCAAAGAAAAAGTATATTTGCGGCCATGGCATGTTGGTCGTTTCTGGATAAATGAGGATGCAACTGGAAATACCAGCTCAATTGGGACAACAGTTGGACCTGTCAGCTCGTGTACTTCACACGAAAAGCATGGCATACGTCTCGTAAGCGTACTACAAGTGCAGGGCATGTCCACCTCCTCTCTGACAGCCGTACAGTCGTACAGTTGGAGCAGAGAGAGGCTTTCAATTAAGCAGCACGATCAGACCAAGGGAGAGTTTTTCCCGTGATAATGAGCAGGATATTTCCAGACTCTCTCTGCGGGAGTGCTCTGCGACGATAATTATCATGTGATAGCATGTGAGACCAACAGGAGAGCATGGCATGGCATGGTACGATGATTGATGGATTTACAATGGCTGTTGACGTCACATTGGAAGGGGGAAGCAGTTGTTCGTTGTACTTGCGCCGTTTCGTTGTACCCAGCCAGAGAAGGCGGAGAAGGACCCCCTATTGAACGAATCAACTCTGCTTCGCCGTTACAACTGTATCTTGAGCTAATCCCCCTATTGGACTACACTGGTTGTTTGTACAGCATAGAGGTTTGGCAAACGTGTGTTGTGGTGTGCTATGGCATGGCAAGGTGCTGTACCATGTCATACAGTGCTGTATAGAGCAGACCAAGTGCTGTACTTGCGAAAGAAACATAATATCTACGGTACGGCACGGTACTCTCCATTCGATTTCAGACTGAAAGGATTGTCTTGTCCAGTCAATAGCTCATTACAACAACCAGACACAAGACACAGCAGTTGCCAGATTCAGGTACTAGTGCCAATACTCCATCATGCTTTCTGACATGCTTTTAAGGGGGTGGCTTTTTTTCTTCTTTCGTTCTAAGAAATTATCCGCCTAAATTGCATATTACCAGAGGTGGCTGCCAAAAGTGCCTCTAACAAGCGCTTCTGGCATGAGATGGGGGTGCCAATTTGCGGGGATATAATATTGCTACCGAGGCAGTTTAATTAGCAAACGTTCTTGCGCCGATGCAATCAGAAAACGTGATAAAAAGGGGGTGTGGTATGTGCGTTTTATTTCTATAGTGAAGACGAAGCCGAGCCGAGTGTACCTAGCTAGGGTGTTTTCATCTGGTTTGAAGAAAGGGAATATGAGCCAGGAAGGGTGATCCCGAACTGGAAACCACAGCAGCTACCCCAGAACCAATATCACATACATTGCCGTACCAAGAATGCCAATCCTGTATGCTGTACTTGGATCCTGTAGATGGCAGAAACGAAAAGAAGAAAAAAAAAAAAACAGAAAAAAAAAAACAGAAAAATTAGAACAAAATAGACATCATGTACTGCGGCAAAAACAACAAAAAATATCTACGAGGCTCGACTTTGCTTGCAGTTTCAGTTATTATGACAGAAACTCATGTGCTGCAATGGAACGGCTGCAAATGTACATTCCCAGCCGTTGGCCAGACATGCAATACATAATAATCAGTGTGTTTCAAGAATTGAAAGAAGTGAAATTGGTGGTATTTCTGGAAAGTCCCCAAATTATCATATCATGACACTTTACCTCAACCTTTCAATATTAACCAAAAATAAATAGAGTCAGAGTAGTCTGTATAGTCTAGTAAATGCGTACAGAGTACATGACAGTCCGATGCAAAAATAATCTCAAATGGAGAATACTGTATGATTTTTTTCTTTTTCTTTTTTCACGTTGTTTTTCTGTTCGCTTTCAGTTAATTATTCCAATGGGTAGGTAAGGGTATTACTACAGCGAACGCAGTACGTACATCGGTCAACAGTACATCAGTCAATGTACACCAGTCATTACACATCAGCCAACAGTGCGTACACAGTGCAATACAGATATACCTACGTACACTTTACTTACTCTGACCAATGTCTTGCAACAGTTCCTAACTATGCCTTGCTTCTGATATTACCGCTCAACAAGAAGTCAGGCTAATATAAAGCGCCCACCTTCACCAATAAACCTCCACCTCCATCAATAATCCCCCACCCCTACCTCCACCAATAAACCCCCTAAAACCTCAAAACCAAGTGCAATCTGGCGAGTGGCAAATTTTACACAAAAGGCACTCTCAGGAGTTGTCACATTCTGGAAATTGCCCATATTACGAACCGCTCCTCATGACCAGCCATGGCTGTAGCCCCCTTCGCTCGTAATACCGCAATTTCCACCAGGAGCCGCAAAAACACCTCCAACCGAGACGAACGACACCCATTATCGCCACTCAGGCCACGTGTCCTCTCCTCACAGCAAAACAACCACTCTGAGTCGATAAGGTCGCGACATGCCTCATCCGCCAAACTGCCCTATCACCGTCCTCTTATCTAATCCTCCCATCGCCCTCATACTAAAGAGAGTTTGCTGCTAAACCCAAAAATGCCTATCTGGGATGGCATACATCAGCACACGGCATCGCGTAATACGTCTTAACGAGCTACACCCTGTCACAATGGATGTGAGTACAGAGAGCAGAATGCCCGTAAGACTGCCTCAGAGATGGATTGGGGGTCACGTGAAAACACCACGCGGGGCACGACACCTGAATAATGTGTCTTTTCGCCCCACGTGATAGCTGATACTCGTGACGCCCGAGTTGTGTTCACTGCCCCATGTGAGGCAATTGCGGGTCCATTCGATTGAGGCTACGTGGCATCCGTGCACCTGCTAAAGTCGAGACTGCGGCAGTGGTCCGAATCCGTCCCAAAAGAACCGCTGCTCAACTATCCCCCTAGCGTCTGCCGGTTTGGTCACTGGCCACGAGACCTATTGCTCTCATATTGATTGACATATCAGAGAGACACAAAAGGACACGATGGCCACTTCCACGCGCCACCGACCCCACCAGCGCCACTAGCTAACACAGTATCTCAAGAAACTCGACAACCCCAGCGTGCCCTGGAAACAGCTGGTTCTGGGAGCCTCCGTGGGAGACTACCTCTTTGAATCATACCTCAACTACAGACAGTACCAGGTGTACAAGAAGCGAGAAGTGCCCGTGGGCCTGCAGAGTATTGTCACACAGGAGAAGTTCATCGAGTCCAACGAGTACTCGCAGGCCAAAGCCAAGTTCTCCTTCGTCCGATCCACCTTTGGTCTCGTTCGAGACCTCGTTGTCTTCCAGTATGATCTCATTCCCAAGCTTTTCCACGTGGCCAAGATGGTGCTCAAGAAGACCGCCCGTCTCGCAGGAGAGCGTGCTGCTGCCAACCCCGGTTCCAAGTTCCTGCTCAAGTACTCCAAGTTCCTCAGCTGCTTCTCCAAGTCCGTGCCTGTGCAGTCCGCGCTGGCCTTTTACGTCATGAACCTCGCCTCCACGATCCTGTCGCTGCCCTTTGCCTACTACCACGCCTTTGTGCTTGAGGAGCAGTTTGGCTTCAACAAGATGACCAAGAAGACCTTCTTCCTCGACTTCTTCAAGGGCGAGCTGGTTTCTTTCCTTATCAACTCCCTGTTTATTGGCGGCTTTGAGAAGATTCTGCAGAAGTTTGGCCTCTCTTTCGTGCCCTACCTTTCCGTCTTCATCGTGCTCCTGCAGATCACCTTCATGTTCCTCTACCCCACCTTCATCATGCCCATGTTCAACAAGTTCACCAAGCTCGATGACGGCGAGCTCAAGACCAAGGCCGAGGCTCTCGCCAACAAGCTGGACTTCCCCCTTACCGACCTCTATGTCATTGACGGCTCCTCTCGATCCGCCCACTCCAACGCGTTTTTCATTGGTCTTCCCTGGAAGAAGCAGATTGTGCTGTACGACACCCTGATCGACCAGTGCACCACTGACGAGATCATTTCCGTGCTGGGCCACGAGCTGGGCCACTGGAAGAAGAACCACATCGTCACGTCGCTGGTTGCTGCCAACGCCAACATTCTGGTCATGTCTTTCGGCTTCCTGGCCTTTGCCAAGAACGATAGCTTCTACGATGCCCTGGGCTTCTTTGCCAATGACAGACCCGCTGCTTACCTGTTCAACACTCTTTACGGCCAGATCATGTCTCCCCTCCAGCACGGTGTTTCTTTTGCCATGCAGCACCTTTCTCGAAAGTTGGAGTTTGAGGCTGACGAGTTTAGCAAGGATCTCGGATACGGCGACGCCCTCGCATCCTCTCTGATCACCATGAACAGAGAGAACCTGTCCAACTACGATGGCGACTGGCTGTACAACTCTTACAAACGATCCCATCCTCTTCTCATTGAGAGACTCAACGGTATTGGCTACAAGCCCAAGTCTGGATAGTGTAACATTATATCGAACAATAAACTCTACTGTATCTGACCAATTTGTAGAATTGTATTTATATACGATGGGCATCGAATAGAAGACGAAGAAGACAATTAAAGACATATAGATGCTTAATAGACCCGAAACACCTTCTATATAGAAGTTACATCCGTAACCGTCGTCTATATTTTAAAGTTTGAAGAAAGTCACGTGATCCAGAATTTAAGTACCATCAACCTAATTTTTTAAAAATCAAGAAAAAACGGTATCCTGGCCGAGCGGTCTAAGGCGCCAGGTTAAGGTAATCCCTTAACGAATTTCCTGGTCTCTTCGGAGGCGTGAGTTCGAATCTCACGGATATCATTTTTTGCTGATTCCGGCTGTATCATCTCCAGTTTGAGACTTACATTTGTTTTTTTTTACTTTTCGTGGTAATGAGTCCACACTCTGGCTGGTCAATACCTCGCATTCTGATTTTTCCCCCCTGCTAGTGGTTGCAATCACACTCGTGTCTCATGGGTAGAGTCTCATGGGTACGTACTGTAGATGTTATATCTGGAGCTGCTAGTCTTTTCTGATGTTCTCTCTACGTAACAGCAATATCTACTATAAATATGAATACATTGTTAAAATGCGTTTTATTTTTATTTTGAAAGAACAGGTCTGTCCGCTTAGTTGACAAGAGCAGAAGCGGTGGCAGACTCGTACTTCCAGGTGGGGGGAAGGACACCAACAGTTCGGTAGTATCGAGCGAGTCGGTGGATTCGGGACTCGATGAGAATAAGTCGGAACTTGGAGTCGGCATCCTTTCGGTTTCGGTCAAGGTGCTTTCGGACGGCGACAGCCTTCTTGATGAGGTGGTAAAGATCCTCAGGGATCTCAGGGGCAAGGCCTCTCTGTCAGCATGGGTTCAAACGGCGCAGCAAAGTGCAAAGTGTCATAAACTTAACCAATCAGAGGTTCTGGTACCTCTGTCTGAGTTCAGGAGAGTTGACCCGCGGACCTGCTATGGTCCACTGGCAACCCTCTCTGTCCCAGACTCAACAGACGTCGTCAAGTGTGCGAGAAGAGAAGAGTGGAGTAAATGGCGTCTTGGGTTTCGCGTCGTCGGGCAGGGCGTCCACGCGAAGCCTCAAGAGCATTTTTCCACCCCGGATAACGCCTCCAGGTTTCACCCTAGGAGGCTGTCTCTACGCAACACTCTCATGTCCACTCGTTGATGTTTCCACAACCTCTGTGTTAAATTGTTTTTTTCGTTAGTACTCACCGTTGGACTTCAGGATTCGGAGAATCTTGTTACCAGTGGCAACCTTGACCTGAGAGACACCGTGGGAGTCTCGGAGGAGGACACCGATCTGAGAGGGGGTAAGACCCTTTCGAGCGTACTTGATGATCTGCTCAACAACGGCATCGGGGGTGAGCTTGAACCAAGAAGGAGCGTTTCGAGAGTAAGGGAGAGCAGAAGCGCTCATTCCCTGTCCTTTGCTGTGCATTCGAGCCATTTTTGATGATTTGTTGGTGGAGGTTGATGGAGAGTGAAAAGTCAGTTTGCACTTTTATCAGTGTGCGTCGTTGGGAGCTGAGTCTGTGACTGTCTTCCCAATATGGACGAGTGTCATGTGACCTAAAAGCTTAATTACGAATGGGACTGGATGAAAAAAAGCTTATTTCAGGTTATGATAGAAGGAGGTGATTTTTATAATGGCTATGAAATGGTCTTATTTGAAGAAGTAGATATTCTTGGAGCTGGTGCCTCTATGGTGTTATGAGCAAATGACGAAAATCGAAATTTCAAACTCTCAAAAGTTTCAGTATTCAGCACTCGTAATCTGTGGCTTCTCCTCATATCACAAAGACTAGAAGTCACAGTTAAGTGGGTGTATTGTCATGTTAGCGGTTATGTTGATGGTCTTTTCAAATGTTTCAATATACTTCTAATAGCAGTCTCGGTTTGAAGTGTTTTAATTTGGTACAGAGAGGAGTCGGACATCTATACCTTAGGTAGTGCTACTCGAACGTAACGTAACGAAAACAAATCTCACCATTAAGAAAAGCTGGTGTTCAATGATAGTGAATGTTGCGACTACTCTGATATAATCGAAATACATGCAAAATGTCTTGAAAGCTCAATATGAATCATGTCCAGCATCACTGTTTTCTTGAGTCTTGAGCATGTACAGAGTAGTAAAAAACAGCTTCATGAATGTATTATTCATCTGATGAAGAAAATGAACAGCCTAAAACAATTTTGTGACTCCGGGTAACTCAATGATGTTGTTGAAACACCGCTGTGTCCTACAAACAAAAAACAACCAAACGTCACCAATCAAACCAGCAAGAAATTGATAAGGTTGAGACTTATGCGAGATAAGTAAGGAGTACGTATTGTGGTGCAAGGTGTTTATAATAGTGACGTTATGTTGCCAATTGATACGAGGGTGCTCTTCTACGAACGGACTTTCTATGGTTTGTGGGCAGTCCTTCGATGGGCAGTCCCAAACCACACCCTCCCTCCCTAATTCATTCATAGTTAACGTGTTCATTACATACCGTGGTCATGCAGTCTAGTTAATGGAAACCTCCTGGTCCTTCTCAATGGACTTGATATCGGGATCAGACTCAAAGGTGGACACATGGTCGGAGGGGATGTCAGCGCTAGGTTAGTATGATGAGGACGGGTGGGAGTTGCCATGTGTGAACGGCGTCATTGATGTGGTGGTCTGGTAAACAACTCAGGGTATCGACTCAATTCAGCAATCACAGAACAGTACGGCACATCAACATCATATCCATGTTCTCTCTGTACAAACAGACTTATTGATGCACGAACACTTCTGCCCAGTTCTGCCACGTATGATCGTGTCGCGTGACGCCACCCTGCGCACTGCACACACTGTACACAGTGTGCTGTGGGCCATTGTCTGCAAGCACAATAAAGCACCGACGCTGTTACAGTAGCCTGACGCCCTTGTTAGCGCTGCCCACACACTCCACACAACCATGTCTGTGTCTTCACTGGATCTGCGACACCACACTAGTCGCTCAATTGATACTCACGCAAAACCGTTGATGAGGTCGTACTCATGGGTCACCTTTCCGCCAATGGAGGAGACCTTGTCCTTGACGCTCTTGACCTTGGCCTCGTCGGCGTCTTCCTTGAGGAGAATGATGTACTTCTGGTCGGCCATTTTTCTTAGTGTTGTTCTTGTTGTTGACAGTCGTCTGAGAGAAAACATCAAGTGGCGTTATCGTCGTTATCATTGCTGCATTAAAGTTCACTATGGCGCCTATCGAATAGGGTTCAATGAGGGGTGGGTTGCTGGAAGGGCTGGGCAATGGACGGACAATGGGTCGGTGCTACATGCGACAATTGCTGGCTGTATCTCCGTGGTCCCATGCATCCAGACACGCAGGACATCTGTGCTTGCGCGGCGCTATTTCCCAGTGCACCGCTTTGCAGTGATACATGTGTCTCATGTTTGATTGCAGAAGTGCCCCCGTGCTGCACGTGGACACCTGTACAGGAGGGGAAGGCTCCCGGGTGGGTCATGTTATCGGTGGATGAGGCAATTGCAGCAGGTGGCATCATTCCAGTGTGTTCCCCCGCTGCTCCGTCTTTCAGTCTCTGTGGCTAATGACGTCATTGCTGTGGTTTTTGTAGATCTTCACCCTAACCCAAGGGTCCATGTTTGGACTAATGTCTGACGATAACGGCACGTGATGTGTGACGTGACAGCGGGATGAGACACTGTGAAATGCCTGCTAGAAGCGACAGCAAGAATTCGGAAAGTGAAATGTTCTTGATTTTGAGCATAGGTTGAGTCTGTTGAAAGAAGAACCAACATGAGACATTCGACTAAATACTCGCAACCTGTCTCATGTAAACTCTAACGGAAAGCTATCCAAGAGTTCCATCATGATGAGGCAACACATGATGTATGTTTCCAATGGTAATGAAACCAGCTGCAATCGACTCAGATTGATTATGTGGACCCAACAGAGCTTTAATATTTTCTTTTTGGCCAGCAATGGGTGGATGGGATGCCTAACTGAATGGCACTGCATATGGATTCCGATAACCCAACTCTTGGAAAAGCGAGGAGACAGAAAAAAAAACTGCTAGAGAAGCTGCAGCTCAAGCTATGCAACTGAACAGTGCTAAAGTGTCCAAATGAAACACCGCTCTAGTTCTCTTGCCACTTACCCGCCCTGATCTGGCCACATCTGCCTGGATCATCGTCAACTTGCAGAGTGAGACATGAGATGATTGGGTGCTCCTACAGCAGATATCAGGGACACCAAGAACACCAGGAAACAGCGCAGACTATACATAGAGAATGGTAGGTTTTTGTGTCACCAACGAAAATGCAAGACCAGCTACCCAAACACCGACAATACGCCGCCCAAACTCCACCCATATCCTCTCTATACAGATCGCTGTATCCTACCACCATGTTTCACCAATGAATTGAGTTGCACGCCTTAATCTTACATCCATCCAATCTGACCCATGCCTTAGCGAATAAGAGTACGGGTCAAAAGAAACCCCATCTGCACAGGGCCACGGAAATATATATAGACGCCAGCATCCCCAGAAAGTTTCCTGCTACCCAATTGTCTCTGTACTCTGGAAATCAACTCTCTTTGCACCACCTGACACACCCACTCCCCGCATACCACACCCCGCAGACTAAGTTAACCTCACCTAACTAAACGCTTGCTTGCTTACTGTGCTTCACTCACTTCATCTCAGCCACCAACCACCCACACACATCATGTCATTTGAATACAAAAACTCGGAGAGAGTGCTCAAGGAGCTCATTGACATTGACGGCCATCTGACCATCCAGAACCGAAAGGAGCTGGCCTCAGCCATTGGCAAGGCCGAAATGAACGCCCTCACCTTTGACTGGGCCGGAACCGTCGGCACTTTCTCAGGCTTCATCTACCTGTACAAGTACAAGCCCCAGAAGTTTCTCGGCACCCCCGGCAAGAAGATTGCCACCTACGGTTCTTTGCTTCTCGGAGGCATGCTCATCTCCGCCGGATCCCATGTGTTTTTTGCGTCCAGACTGGTGCAGCAGTTTGAGGGCCAGGAGTACCCCTTCAAGGCTGCCCAGCTGGTGGCCTCCTCCAACCTCGCCCTGTGGTGGGCCTACTATAAGATGACCGCCGAGGAGCCCCAGAACTCGTTGTCCAACCCCAAGATGCTCGCCAACATGGAAGAGCGCATGCACCTGAAGAAGGGCGCTCTCACGGCCCCGCCACCAACCAAGAACCAGGAGGGCTTCAGCCAACCCAAGGACGATGAGCAACCACAGGGCCAGGAGGACCCCGACCGAGCCAAGGCATGGAAGAAGCTGGCTGGAGACTCGTTTGGCAACAACCAGACAGACATTTGGGGAGAGTCGGAGACCCCCGAGCAGGCTGAGGGTGAAACTGACGGTTCTCCTCAGGCCAAGTCCTGGGACGAGATCAGAAAGGACGCAGGTGTGAAGCAGGGAACCTGGAGAAAGCCGGCTCCTGCCCCTGTCCCAGGTCCTGCTGGACTGCCTACCACCCCCATGTCCGAGCGACCTTTTGCTAGCGACCCGGATTCGGACTCTGACGGCCAGAGTCTTGCTCAGGCTGAGTTCGATCGACAGCTGGAACTTGAGAGAAAGGGATACCAGCCCAGTGACGATTTCAGCGAGAGCGAAAAGCAGTGGAAGTGATCTTTGGAGTGTTATGAGCTCTACCTATGTATATAATCAATATTAGACTGAATTTTTTATTCTAATGTGCCATGTAGCAGCGGTAGCTTTCAATATACTCCATTGAAAGTGATAGTATTATATTATCATTCGAGTAGGAGGTAGATTATAGCTCATCACATCTCACCAAAAAAGAAGGCCGATCTCCAAGACTCTGTAGTTTAGATATAACGAATCCCAAGAGTACATTCTCTTCAGAATTTGTTTCTGAATCCAACCACACCATTCTGATATCACCAGCTATCTCAAACAAATTTCTATTCTCTAAAGTTACTAGGTTAGTCCTACAGCCCTCACTCTTACCCCCTAAGCACTCGAATCAGTATTCAGTCCTTCAAAACCATGAAGCAAACATTATCTATCATCATTCATTATTATATCCTAGTCTATCGGTAATGTGTCGCATCTACAAGCCATTCAGATACTTGATATCCTCGTTGTACTTGAGATCCTCCTCATCAAGCTGTCCCTCAACGTGCTTGACTGCCTTCTTGACCTGAGCCAGCTCGTCGGCGGTGAAAGTGAAGCCCTTCTGGTGCAGGAGAGTCAGCACGTGCAGAGACCGTTCCAGAGAAGGAATGTGGCTGTCGTTTTGCAGCTCTCCAACCAGAATGTCAAACACCTTTCGCTTCTCGTCGCCCTTGAGCAGATCGGTTTCCGACTCCAGGATGCCAGTGAGCACAGACAGAGTCTTGGACTTGACGTTGCTTGCGTTGTCGGGTTTCAGATGCTTGGACACCTTGTCCAGACCGCCAGCCTGCTCAAACTGGGCGTATGCCTCCTCGCAGTTGGACACGGCAGATGCCAGAGCAAACAGCGACTTGACCACGACATCGGCGTCGTCGTGGCCGGTGAGCTCCACCAGCTTGGGAATGCCCTCCTTCTGCTCCACCAGATCCTTCTGGCTGGAGGGGTTGTTTTGCGTGGCTGTAGCTACCACCCAGGCCGCCAGCTTCTGGAGGGAAGGGTGGGGGGAGCTCAGTTGCCGAAGCAGCGGCTCCCAAAGTTTCAGGTTTTTCATGTTGTTGGCGTTGTCGAGGTTCTCAATGAGCATCTCAAAGTTGTCAAAGGCGATTTCCTTGTCTTCCAGCTTGTTGTCGGGCTGAGTGATGACCACCATGGCCTGGACCATGAGCTGGCCGTCGTCCGGAGCTCCAAACAGCTGACTCAGCAGCTTGGGGTCTGGTGGCGGCTCGTTGGTGCCCTCCTGCTGCTGCTTGACCGACCATGCGAGTAATTTGTCCATTTTGTGTTGATTTTGCTTGACCGAAATGTGGTTCTGAAAAGTGTGTGATTTCGCTGCATATTTTCCCCCATGTTATCTATATATTTTCAAATAAACTCTGGCTGAGGCGGGAGTGGGAGCATAGGCTTTCTTCGAGACGTTTCGAGATCTTTCCAGAGACTGGAGAGGCCAGTTAGAAGGGGTAAAGTGGGACATATTGCGGAAAAATTGGTACCATTGGAATCAGTGAGGCGCGGGAAGTCTGGTGGTGGTTTCAGAATTCTTGTAGCAGGAATAGTTGCCGAGATGGTCAATGTTCCATGCTCATCTCTGGTTTTCCATGACGAGTGGAGTCTGGATTAGGCGCGAGATGGGAGATCTGAAAAGAGTTTAGTGCTGACGGTTCATCAATGAATAGAACAAGCCTAAAATGGATACTATAGCTTGTGTGTATCTCGAGTTGTGGAAGTGACGGAGATTTGTCATCAAACATTAAGGTTTAATAGTGCTATCTGACATTTGAGGTTTCTTTTCAAAGGGAATAGTAGTGAGCCCCATATTCGTGAATATTAGGAATAGAGCCACGTAGATGATACTGTTGGATGAAGCTCGTTAATATGAGCCCAGTAGTGCTTTTATTTTGCTAATCACGTAAAAAATGAGCCTAGAAATCCGGTTTCAAGCCAAAGTAGTGCAACCTCACGAGATTCGAAAGACAACCAACCACATCTCCTTGAATAATACTCTTGGAAGAAAACCATTCACTCCAGCAGATTCAACCTGTCCTTCTGCACCCAGAGAGACTCAAACCTCCCCCAAAACACCCAAACAGCGCTCTCCAACTGCCGTATCTGAAGTGTATGCTAGGTGCGTAAAAAAGCCCGAACGACTCTCCACAGCACCACACACAACTCCCCCCACGGGCCCCGAATCTGGAATCCGACCCGCCCACCCGCCGCCCCGCGTCGCCACGCACACACAGACACCGCCCTCGTCTTTTCGCCAAAAAACACGACAAAGCCGCCAAATCCACACTCCTGCACCTCTGCTAATAAGATTTCCAGCCGGCGATACCACTACCAAACCAGCACACCATGGTCGACCAAACACAGTACGGAATCACGCAGCCCATCTCGGTGGCGCCGCCGACCCCCGAGGAGATTGCGCTCAACGGCGAGCTGATCGAGGAGCTCAAGCGGCAGGGCTCGTTCGAGTCCGAGGCCGAAAGCAACAACCGCAAAAAGGTGCTGCAAATCATGCAGAGCCTGGCCCAGGAATACGTGCGAAAAGTGAGTCTCAAGAAGAACTTCAGCGACGGCATGGCGCGCGACGCCGGCGGCAAGATCTTCACCTTTGGCTCGTACAGCCTGGGCGTGCACGGGCCCGGCTCGGATATCGACACGCTGATTGTGGTCCCCAAACATGTGACCCGCGACGACTTTTTCGACGTTTTCGAAAAGCTGCTGCGCGAGCGGCCCGAGCTGGAGGAGATTTCGGCCGTGCCCGACGCCTACGTGCCCATCATCAAGGCCAAGTTCATGGGCATATCCATCGATCTCATCACCGCGCATCTGGACATCCCCAAGGTGCCGCTGGATCTCACGCTGGAGGACGACAACCTGCTGCGCAACCTGGACGAGAAGGATCTGCGAGCGCTCAACGGTACGCGGGTCACGGACGACATTCTGCGACTGGTGCCCAACCGAACGGTGTTCAAGCACGCGCTGCGAGTGATCAAAATCTGGGCCCAAAACCGAGCCGTGTACGGCAACATCATGGGCTTCCCCGGAGGAGTGCAGTGGGGCATTTTGGTGGCGCGAGTGTGCCAGCTGTACCCCAACGCCGTGGCCGCCGTCATCCTCAGCCGTTTCTTCAACGTGCTCATCCGGTGGCGGTGGCCCCAGCCCGTCATGCTCAAGAAGATTGAGGACGGCCCGCTGCAGGTGCGAGTGTGGAACCCGAAAATCTACTCCGGCGACAAGCTGCACCGCATGCCCATCATCACGCCAGCCTACCCTTCCATGTGCGCGACCCACAACATTACGGCGTCCACGCAAAAGGTCATCTTGCGGGAGCTGGAGCGCGGCGGACAGATCATGGACGACATCACGCTGGGCAAGAAGCCGTGGTCCGCGCTGTTTGAGAAGCACCACTTCTTCTCGGACTACAAATACTACCTGTCAATCGTGGCGGCGTCCAAGGGCTCGGCTGAGCAGCAGCTCAAGTGGAGCGGCTTTGTGGAGTCCAAGCTGCGGCACCTGGTGCTCAAGCTGGAGCTGCTGGACAGCATTGAGCTGGCGCACCCCTACGTCAAGACGTTTGACAAGGAGCACATTTGCAACAGCGATGAGGAGGCGCTCAAGGTGGCAGACGGCCAGAACGTGGCGGCCGTGACCATGTCCACGGACCTGGAGAAGGCGGCGCTGGAGGGCGCGGAAGGAGGAAGCGGCGGCGCAGACAAGGACACGGACAGAAAAGACAAGATCATTGTGTACACGACCACGTTCTACATTGGCCTGGACATCAAGCTGGAGACCAAGGAGGGAGGCAAGCGTCGGCTGGACATTTTGGCGCCCTGCCAGGAGTTTTACCGCACTTGTCGTGGCTACTTAGACTACGACGAGGAGCTGCATAGCATTTTCATCGACTCTGTCAAGGCCTACGATCTGCCGGAGGATGTGTTTAGAAGCGACGAGACCCGGCCCGAAAAGCCGCGAAAGAAGCGAAAGCGCAAGGATGCCGCCAAGGAGTAGGGCCCGTCAAGAATGTCGGGTTGAGGTAGCGGTAAAATCGGTTATTGTGGTGTTGGAAAGACATCTTACCGTGCGGTGTGCCGGTAGTGTAGGAGTAGTAGTGCAAGGATCTAGTCATGTAAATCATAAAGTCATGTAATATCATATAAATTCAATACATGTTACGTTTTAACCTGGTTGGAGGCGAGGTGGGGTTTGGTTTGTTTCAGTTTCAGATGATGATACTATGAGATGATGATACCAAAGTACTCATCGCTTCATTCCGAGAAGAGTTCACTTTTCAGTTTTGAATATATAGTAAATATATAATAATATAAAGCAAATAAGTAGAAATGTTCAGATAAGTAAAAGCGTTTAGCTCAATAACACCTACCTCTCATCTGCATCACACGAAATCACATTCATGGCTAAAATACATATATACATCCCCTATTTACACCTACTTCTTTCTCTTGGAGCCAGCACCGTTACCCTCGGCGACTCGCTTTTTGGTGAGCACGTCCTCGGGGGTATAGGTAGTTGTCTCGGGCAGTCTGCTCAGAATCTGGTCGAGAATCTCCAGCTCGCCGTTGAGCACGACACGGGCCATGTCAGTCTTGTGGCCGGCAACCACGCTGTCGCTTTCGGCCAGGTATCCAGTTTTCTTGTGCTTCACCAGCTTTTCAACTGACGGAATCACAGCACTGCACAGCAGACCTTCGTTTGACTTTCTCCACAGGTTTTTCACCACTGACTTCCGCAGAGCCTTCTCGGCCTTGAGTCTGGTAAGAGTATCGGGAGCGTCGCACACAAGCTGCAAAAAGCCCAGGAAACACGCCAGATCCGGCTCGATTTCGCCGGTCTTTCCGACCACGAAAAACTCGTCGAGAATCTCGTTTTCTCCCTGCCAGTCCTCCAGGAGCTCAATGGCCTCGTCCACAAGCTCCTGGGCGTTGTCCGACTCCAGCAATCCGGCGTAAAACGCGGCAATCTCCTCCATGGAGAACTCCACAATGTCAAACTCCGTGCCCTCCTTCTCCACGTAGCCGTATCGTCGCAGAAAGTCACTGTTGGGCAGCTCTCCGTACGTGTTGTACACCTGCTCGCCCTTGGGAATGGCGGCAATGGCGGTCATGGCGAACCCTCCGTCGTCCTCGGCAATGAGATTGGCGTTGCACAGCCGGGTGTGTGCGTTCAGAGTGTCTGCCAGAGGCACCATGGCCTTGACCAGACCCTCGTTGTACAGGTCGTCGTGCTCCAGGTCGTCGTCATCGTCGTCGTCGTCCTCGTTCTCAAAAGTCTCGGGAGCGTCGAAGCTGTAGGCCAGAATGAGACCGCCCATGCGGTGGAAGGCCTCCAGAGACGTGTCGCAGCCGGCAAAGTAGTCTGCGTGGGCGTCGAGAATGGGCTTCAGCTTGGTCTCGTAGTCCTCGTCGGCTCCAGCCTTGCCAATCTTCTCCACAATCAGCGATCCCTTGAGCGAGCCGAGCTCCTGCTCGCTCCACATCATCAGCGAGTCGAGCTTGGACGGCAGCACGCCGAAATACGGCTTCCAGAGATCCATGGACTCGGCCTTGATCATGTACAGAATCAGCTGGAGCCACGAATTGAGCTTTTTGGCCTCGGGGACCGCCTTGAGAAACTCGGGATCGTTCTCGACCGACAGGAACGACGAGCGGGGAATCTTGAACAGAACCTCGTCCTCGGCAATGTCCTCAGTGGCAATCACTCCTCGTCCCTGGTGGGCGTCTCTGAAATCGTGAATTGCGATTTTGGGCGAGATTTCGTACTTGAGCGTAGCGCTCAGAAAGTCGTAAAAGACCTTGGAGTCCTTGTCAAAAGTGTCAGACATGGTCGGCTCTAGTTTCAGCTCTTGTTTCAACCTCGTTCAACTTTTGCTCAACTTTTTTGCAGATGTGATATTTTTTTTTTTCGTCCCATCAGACCTAACATGAATGTTAAAATCGTGCATGAAAAATCACTGTGTAGTGCATCGATTGGGCATGGTGTGGTCTGGCTTCATACCGAATAAGAGCAGATATGGAGAATCTGAAGAGTGCATCTGGTTTGAAATACTACACTGATTCTAGAACCGTTTTCGGGGTTTCCAAAGTGTCCATATCCATGGAGTTTGAGTGGTGCTTTTGTTTCTCCCCAAAGTTTGATACTGGCACCTTGGAGGTGGGATTACGACCCCCTACTGAGTGGCCAATACTGGAGGTATGCAAAATCTGAGAAAAGAAATGATCTCACGGAAGAGTCAGTATTCCAACAGTGTGTTTAGAACTTTTCAAAGTCAAGTTTTGGCGAAAACAGCTTCCCTCTGATGGGAGTGTCTGTTGAACTGCCTAACTTTTGACATCAATCATCTGCTGACTAAGCAATTCACAAATCTCCATTCAGAAACTAAAAGTTGCAAACCCGACAAATACACCAAATGAATAGCTCAATTACCGATACCTGAGAACGTTCAAAGCTCCAAAAAACTTCACAACTGCCTGTGTTGAATCCCCAATGACTTCAGAAACCAAAGTTGCACGAGTGTGAGCTTTGCCACCAATAGAGGTGTCTCTACAATTGTCTACAGAAGCCCCAAACGAATTCTGAAAAGTGCATTCACTCCAAAATTTCTTCAAAAGCTTGTAAAACCCCTTTTCTCATCCACACCACCAATACCTACCCCAGTACAACACCCTGCCCAACTGCACCCCTCTCACGTCCCGATATGCGATGCCCGCATTACAGTTCAATATTTTTTCTTTAATTTTTTTTATCTCCCAACTTTTAGGCTTTGGCTCTGCATACGGTGTAAATTTTTTTAATTTTTCCCAGCAGCCCTTCTCTTACCACACTTCCACCCACGACAAACACCATGGGAACCGGCAAGAAAGAAGCTACCAGACGGGCCAAGAGCGGCGAGACCGGCAACGGGTTCGGCAACCTGCGGGTCAAGGGTGTCAACTTTTACCGCGACGCCAAAAAGGTCAAGAGACTGAACATGTACAAGGAGGGACGGGCCAAGCACAACGCTGCTGGAGAGCAGGTCCAGGCCGCCACCTTCCAGTCCCAGGACATTCCCAACGCCCGAATCGACCCCAACCGGCGGTGGTTCGGCAACACGCGAGTCATTGCCCAGGACGCGCTCAACCACTTCCGTCAGGCGCTGGGCGAGACCAAGCGAGACTCGTACCAGGTGCTGCTGCGACAAAACAAGCTGCCCATGTCGCTGCTGGAGGAAAACACCAAGATCCCGCAGGTCAAGATTGTGGAGACCGAGTCGTACGCCACGACGTTTGGTCCCAAGGCGCAGCGAAAGAAGCCGCAGCTGGCCGTCGGCGACTTTGCCGAGCTCGCCGCCGCCGCAGACAACTCTGTGCAGGACTACGAGGCCCAGAAGGAGGAGGACGACTCGTGGAAGGTGGACGGCTGGTCGCAGGAGGCCAAGGAGGCCATTTTCCACAAGGGCCAGTCCAAGCGAATCTGGAACGAGCTGTACAAGGTCATCGACTCGTCGGACGTGGTCATCCACGTGCTCGACGCCCGAGACCCCCTGGGAACCCGGTGCACCAGCGTGGAGCAGTACATCAAGAAGGAGGCTGCCCACAAGCATCTGATTTTTGTGCTCAACAAGTGCGATCTGGTCCCCACCTGGGTCGCCGCCGCCTGGGTCAAGCACCTGTCTCAGGACTACCCCACCCTGGCCTTCCACGCCTCCATCACAAACTCCTTCGGTAAGGGTTCGCTGATCCAGCTGCTGCGGCAGTACTCGGCTCTGCACCAGGACCGAAAGCAGATCTCCGTGGGCTTCATCGGCTACCCCAACACCGGAAAGTCGTCCGTCATCAACACGCTGCGAAAGAAAAAGGTGTGCAAGACCGCGCCCATCCCCGGCGAGACCAAGGTCTGGCAGTACATTACGCTCATGAAGCGAATCTTCCTCATCGACTGTCCCGGTATCGTGCCTCCCAGCGCCAAGGACACCGAGACTGACATTTTGTTCCGAGGTGTCGTGCGAGTGGAGCACGTGTCGTACCCCGAACAGTACATCCCCGCACTGCTGGAGCGATGCGAGACCAAGCATCTGGAGCGAACCTACGAGATTTCCGGCTGGAACAACGCCACCGAGTTCCTGGAAAAGATTGCCCGAAAGCACGGACGTCTGCTAAAGGGCGGCGATCCCGACGAGAGCGGAGTGGCCAAGCTGATCCTCAACGACTTCACCCGAGGAAAGATTCCGTGGTTTGTGCCTCCTCCCCAGGCTGAGGACATGAAGGACCTCAAGTTTGCCCAGGGCGAGGGCAAGCTCGGCGAGATGAAGGTGCGGGAGATTAGAAAGGCCGATCCTCTGCCTGAGGTTGACGGCGAGGAGTTCACTGGGTTCAAAGATTAGCCTATTTATTTAACTAGATGTAATGCATGGTAAATTCGTACGAGATGGAACTGCTGCACTGTGTGTCTGTGAGTCAGTGTAGTTGGAAGGACAAGCACGAGTAGGAGAAGTAAGCACGAATAAGAGAAGTATGGACACTGTATGCGGTAGGCTCGGAAAGCCGATGGTTACCTCGAGAATGGTCTCTTCCGATAGCTCTTCCGATAGCTCTTCTGATAGCTCTCTGGAGGGACTCTGTCACATCCCCGGCAAAGCCTTTAGAACTTCCAGATCCAGACCCTTTTCAATCTGCAGCTTCACGTCCGAGTTGTCGGCTCTAACCCAGCTGGCAGAGTTCTCGCCGGTCAGATCGCTGAAATCGTCAATGGCCTCCCAGGTGACAAGGTTGGGGAATTGAGGGAGGTCTGGAAAGTCGCCAAAAGTCACATGGCTACAGTCCTCGACAATGGGACGCTTAGAGCTCACGAAAACCTGGACATTGCTAGATTTGTGCATGCGGAACTGGTGACAGGCCACAACCAACACACTGTTGGTCACGTTGTTGATGTAGATGGGCCCGTTGATGCGATATAGCAGGATGAGGCTGTTGTGGACATTGTCGATTTCAGCCGTAGAGTAGGGTTTTGTTAGGTTGATGACCGAGGACCGAATGCCGTCAAGCTTGATCTTGGTAGACGACTGATGTGATACTTGTGGAGAGGAGAGCATCTCATGGTCTGTGTTGGTGATTGCATCATGATCCGCGTATCTGGGCGTGTCGATGGTGTCGTCTGTCATTTCCACGTCATCAGCGCTTTGGTCGTTATCAGATGGTCTGCTTCCATGTGTGACCTCCTTGTCTTGGCCCACTCCTTTATCTCCTCTATCTCCTTCTCCCAACTGGTCTCTTTCGGCGAGCTGCCGATGACTGAACACAAACTTGGGACGGGCTTCTGATGCCTCGCCACGAATCAGGGTGAGTAGCTCCTTGAGGTCGGAGTTGTACGTGTCCTGATCTCGTAAAGGCAGGTTTCGCAGGTTGTCTCGACAAGTGCGGGCCAGTTGTCCGTGTCGCTGCAGAGCCTGTGCCACAGACACCTCTTTGGCCAGCAGACCATGCTGAATGTCGCGTGTTTCCGCCTTGAAGCTTTTGTAAAAGTCGTTGGGGTCAAACATTGTGCTTGGGTGGAGATCAGGTTGAAGTCACTCCTTGTCCATGCACATGCTTCAATATCTGGAGTCTATCTGAAACTCTTCAGTAAGTAGTCCTCAGAGGGGTGGTGAAAGCTGCCAATTCCATCGTTTTTTCGCCCTAAAACCGCTGAAGTAATCCTAAATCGTCTGAAAACTGCATAAATGCGCTCAAAATCGCAATATCACAAAAATACACGCCCCCAAACAGACCCTCCTACCACTCTCTTACTTCCCTCCAGCCAGAACTCTTTTTTAGTTCATGCAAGATTTCAACATGTGCACCCTAATCAGCACGAGACAGTAAAAGCACACTCTCCACACACAACGCAACTTAGGTACCCAGTGCAACATGTCTAATCACGCCAAACTGCTGCAGCGAGAGGACCAAAAGGTGAGCTACAACGAATCGCAGCATTCCGCACCCAGAAGCAGCGAATCGCCGTACTAACGCAGACCACATACTTTCTCTCAGACGAAGTGAGGGCTCTCAAACGACAACGAATCTCGGACGGAAATCGAGCAGACACCTCTCTGGTGGACATTGAGAACGAAGGAGTCGACAACAGCGCAGCCGATAACCCGTTTGCACAGCTTTTGGGCGGAAAAGAGTCGCTACAATGCGTCAACCTGAGATGGAAGCTGTACCAGGAAGCTTGGCAACGGCAAAAACAAACCATGGATCGGCTGCTGGAGACCACAAACGAGAGCATCTTGCGGGAGATTTTGGATCACGTGAGCAATTCATTCCACGTGTCACAAACACCCACAGCCCTGGTGTTTCCTGGCTCCAACATTGCCAACCATGTACGGTTGTTTGGCCAGATCAGAGAGACCCTGGCGTCAGCCAACAACATCCACATGGTCACTTTACACGCACGCACATGTTTCAGTCTCAAAGTCACGCTCAAGGCCATTGTCAGTGGTCTGGTGGAGTCCGACAATGACGAGGCCGATGTCAAGGAGGAGGACCTGAACTACGACCGACGACTGAAATACGACTTTGATATCTTGGCGGACTGGGTGAGAAAGCTGAGAGAGAGCTCGGACGACAAGGAGCCGCGCATTGCTCTGATTCTGGAAGATGTGGACTCGTTTGATGTGAAGGTGCTGTCCAGTCTGGTGAAGATGATCCATTCATACAAGGACGACATTCCATTTCGACTCATCTTTGGCATCGCCACGTCACTGCAGATCTTTGAAGACAAAATCTCCAAGACCTGCGTGCGTCACTTGCAAGGAAAAGTCTTTGATGCCCAGGCTACCAACACCTTTCAGTCCCTTTTCGAAGACCACATGTTTGGCCTAAACAACAAAGCCATTTTGCTGGGCCCCACGATCCTGGAAGACATTCTCAAGCGACAGCAAGCCAGTACCGAGTCTATTGATGTCTTCATTTCGTCCCTGAAGTACGCATACATGTCCCACTACTACTCCAACCCATTTTCCATGTTTACTGGACGTCTAATGGACGGAGATGACAATTATGCAGAGGTCATCGATAACAATCTCACTGGCGAACATATCGACGCTCTACGAATGCTTCCCAGCTTTCGGAATCTCGTTCGCACTACAACCGAGGCCAAGGACTTTACACTGGTTGATGCTTTGCTGAACGATGATGCACATGTCCAAGAGGAGGTGAAGAAGGCTGTGGCCATGTTCAGAGCAACTGCCAACCGCACAATGTCTATTTTGAGTCTGGTTGAGCTCATTGGAAATACAGTCGGTCTTTCAAGGAAGAAAATGGAGGTCTATGTCGATCTGGTGAGGGGCCAGTTCGTAGATAGCGAATACTTCTTGGAGCTGGGCAGTCTGTTGGATAAAAGTGCTGAAGAGGGTAAGACCGAAGTGTTTACAGAAATCTTCAAGCTCATCATCGACTCTGGACTGTGTGACCTGACTGAAGAGGATGTCAGCAAAAGAGACCTCAAAGATCTACTGGCAGACCTGATTGGTGCACTCATACCTTTCAAAACTCACTTATTTCACGAAATTTTTGTCACGGATTTCGCTTCTCTGCATCAAAATGTCTTTGCGCCATTTCAGCGTCCAGCACTTGAAACTGCACTCACAGACCCACGTCACTATCTTGGAATCAACGAAGACGGCGACCAGTTTTCGTTTGTGGATCCCAACATCTCGTCGATGTTCACCTTGTATCGAGAGTCCGGTGTGTTCATCAACATTTACGATTGGTATGTGGCGTTTAGAGAGTCCATGCCTCGAACTGTCATTGAAAATGAGCTCAAAAAGAGAGGAGTCATCACGGAAGGTGAGACTGACAAGGAGTGGGATATGAGAACATTGTCATGGTTTTACCAGTCGGCTGCAGAGCTCAAGTTTATTGGCTGTGTCAGAGACACCAAACGAAAGTTTGAGAGTGTTGAGAAGCTCATTTGGAGAGGTTTATAGGTGTGCCAGGGACGAGACAGCGCTATATTGTACAAATTGTAAATATTGTAAATAATGCAAACCCTTGCAAGCTACAGTTCCATGCTTACCAGTATAGGCTATAATCTATCATTTTATATACGGTGGTATTGTCTACCGTCGCCTCCAGCTTAGTTAGAGGCCTTGGCAACCTTTTTAGAAATGGAGAAATCCAGCTGGGACAGCGAGAAGATGGCAAGGAAGATGGCGCCAATAACAGAGCCAATAAACACAGGCTTGATAGAGGCGGCACTGCTGGGAAGAGTGTATTTCAGGAAAACAATGCCTCCTCGGTGCAGGTCGACAAAGTTCTTGTGGGTTACCTTGATGGAGGGTCGGCCCTTCTTGTCAAGGTAGCTGAAAGTCACAGTATCCTCCTGCGACAGAGCGGGCTCAGAGGACACCACCTGGACGTTCTCAGCACCCTCAGGCAGAATGTAGTTGGACTCGAGCTTCTCGTACTGAGCATCCACGGGTCCATTGAGCAGAGGAAGGCCCACGACAAACTGGTCGTTTCCGGTGGTTCGAGACACAGTGTTGAGGGGCATGGTCCAGCCAATGGTGAAGTTGTAGTTCCAGCCTCCAAAAACAGGGTATCGGGGTCGGAGCTCCAGCAGAGACACCTCAGAGCCTCCTCGGAAGTGACTGGTGGAGACGTTGCCGACAAGATCGGTGAAGTAGACGTCCTCAGAGTACAGAGGCAGGGTGAATGGGAGCTCAATGATGGAAGCTGAGGCGCTGGATGGCTTGCCGTGGTGGGACATGAAGTCAGTTCGCGAAAACGAGCCGTCAAGCTTTGCACCAGCGTTGGTCAGGTTGTAAGACTCCTCAATGGAAATGCTGTTGGACACGTGGCTGATCCAGATGTCTCGCTTGAGGCTGTCGACACGAGGGATGGGCAGGGGGTAGTCGTATCGCAGCACAATGGGCTCGACGTCGAAGGACTCCTTGGGGCCAAAGGGGCCGTACTGGGCTCCTCCCTCGGCCTCGGTGGCCTGTGTCGAGTCGTCCTGCATGTTGAGCTCCTGCATGTTCTGGGCCATGATCTTGACTCGTGTGGTCTGCGACTTGGTGGGGTAGACCGAGTAGAAGGTCTTGAGGCCCTCGTACTTGATGTACTGCTGCTCGCTCTGCTTGATGGTTTCGGGCAGAGGCTGCAGCTGGTCCACAAAGGACAGGAACAGCTGCAGCTGGATCTGCTGGCCGGGCTTGAGAGGCTCGGGGAGCACCGCCGAGTAGTGCACTCCGTGGTCGTCCTGGGTCAGCTTGATCACCTTGAGCGGCTCCTGGTGCTGCGACTCCTTGACGTCCATTTTTGCGACATCGTCTGCCAACGAGGGGGGCACCGAGATGATGTAGTCGGTTTCGTCGGAGTTGCCGTCGTTGTAGACGTTGACGGCGATGAACTCTCGGACGTAGCTTTTGGAGAGATCAATGGTTCGGAACAGCTGTCGGTTTTCGAGCTGCTTGTCGGCGAGCACCGTGCCGACCAGGGCTGCGATTGCTGCCAGCGTGGGAAGCCCAAAGAGATGCATCTTCAATTGGGTGGGGTTTTCCGAGGTGGATTGGTCTGAAAGCTGGTCGTTCAGGCTTCGGCAGTTGATGACACGCAGCGTTGGGATGTCAAGGTTCAGGGTTGGGGGCTGCCCGAAATGGAAGATAGTGTGCATGAGACGCGTCTGGTGGAAATAGGAAATACGGGCCTCATGCACTCCAAACAAGCGACAGATGGAGCCTGTAAATGGGCACAGGATGGGGCACGTCGACGAGCTCGCGGACTCGGATTTCGGCGACGGCGACCGCTCCCGCGACCTCTCCGACCACGTGGCCCAGCACCTGCGTTTGCTGAGCATGGACGACCGCGACACGGACAATGCCGAGACGCTTAGGGACCTGGCCCAGCTCCAGGACCGAAAAGAGCTGCTGGACGACATCTTCACGCTGGCGTCGGACCACCCGCTGGCCATTGGCTCGCTGTTTCTCGCGTACAACGAGGTCCTCAAGCACTCCAGCGGCGGCCAGGACGCCGTTGTGATCGCGCAGCTGAGGAGAATATGTGCGCAGCCAGGGAGATCGTGGGACGAAAAGTGCGACAGTCTGCGACACCACTATGAGCAGGCGCTGGCGAGCAGCCGGGAGCACAGAGAGCGCCACATTCTGGACCTGTACCGGGCCCAGGCGCTGAAACTGAGACGCGAGAACCTGCTCAAGGACGCCTTTCTCCGTCTGAGAGAAACTGCCACCTATACCCGCAAGCTGCGAGGGATCGCAAAGAGACAAGAGGCTGAGTTTATTGTGCGCAGAGTCGCCCAAAAGATTCGCTATGTCAACGAGGAGGTGCTGCGACTGCAGTCGACTTCGCTGGGATTCAGACACTACAGTCTGCGACAGCGAGTGCTGGTGGACTGGGCCAACAAGGCTCGGACTCGGGTACTGCTCAATGACCGAGCAGACAGACAGCTGCGTCTGTCACTGATGGATAGAACGCTCGGCTGGTGGCTGACAAAGACCCGAATGGTGACAGACAACCTGGAGCAGGCCGAGCAGTGGGACGAGGTGCGACTGCTGTCCAAACATCTTTTCAGGACCACCACCGAGGCGTCTGTCAGCAAACTGCGAGCCCAGAAGCACGATACGGTGCGCAAAAAGGTCTTTACTGCTTGGAGATGGAATGCTGCTCAGGCTAGCGTGGACTACCATAACGGCCTGCTTCACTACAATAAGGTGTGTCGAAAGAGACATTGGGACAAGCTGATATCGGCCAAAACTGAACTCGAAAAACACGTTTCGAGTGCCGACAGATTTCACGGCGAAAACGTTTTGCCCAAATTCTTTGGCGCCTGGAAGACAGCTACCGACGTGTCTGTGCAGAAGAACCAGCTGCTTGCGAAACACCTCCAAAATGTGGCGCTGGATATCTTCAACACATGGAGAGAGGCGCTGCTTCTTAAGATGGAGGCCAAACGGTTTCGGAAACATTCGCTGCTGCACTCTGGAGTCAAGACTCTGACACTAGGGCTCAAGACTCGCCTCTTTCGCAAGAAAACCGCCTCAGATCTCACGGCCAGGATCACTACCATGTGGAGATTCAAGTCCCGAGCCAGACTCACCTCACGAGTCAACAATGGAGTCATGGCTGAATCTATCTTGTCGCACTGGAGGAAAATAACCGCCGACAGAGAGCACAATCGAACAGTCAGGTTCAGGAAACTGTCTCTGGAGCTGGAAAAGAGGAAAACCCGCAGATTCTTGCACATTTGGCGAGATCATCTGGAGGATGTTGCAGAGGAGGTAAACCAGGCCGATTGCTTCAGAAGGAAGAAATTACTGACTCAGGGAGTTGCGAAACTGGGCGGCTCAATTGGCCAGATTGCAGTCAACTACAACAAGGCTGACGCGGCATACGACAAGAGCGTTGCTAGACGAGTGCTGCATAGCTGGCTCGAGAAAATGACCCACCAGCGTGAAACCCGGCTTGAAGAGAAGGTTGCAGTCTTTCACGCCGTGCAAAACGAAGAGAGCATGAAACGGGCCCTTTCTCGATGGGTCTCGGCTTCGGTCAAAGTCTCTGAAGATCTTGCAGTCGCTGAAGACTTGTTTATTGAGAAGGACTTACTCACAATGAAGGAGATATTCGACTATTGGCTCGATCTGGCCAGGAACACAAGAGGACTTGTTGAGGACGCAGCCCAGATCGACAGCAAACGGGTACTCAATGCCACCTTCTCCTCCTGGCTCTTCAAGACGCAAAGAGTCGAGTACTTTGACAATGCGGCAGCTGAAATGAGAACCAAGTTCCTACGGAAGACACAGCGGCAGTCTGTTCGCAAATGGCGTCTGAGGACACTGCGCATGATGCAGAACCAACGAACAGCCACGGATTTCGAGGAAAGGCGCAATTCACGACTGGCGGGACCATATTTCAAGAAATGGCTTGATAAGCACAGGTCCAGCAAAGAAGGGGGTCCGTTTCTCTCTGATGAAGCTGTCAGTTACCACGAGATTCGAGAATTGCATGGATTCGAAACACCTCTTCGCTCCAGTAGACGCCCGCCTGCTTCTATCAGACTCAGTCGTCTGAGACAGGACCCCAGTACTCCCAGGAAGCTGTTGGCACCATTACTGAAGAAGCAGCTAGATGAGACTAACCAGTATACTATTTAAATGATGATGTAATATAATTTTAATGAGACACGGGGAACGTGTCGACGAAGAATGAGTGCATATATATGTTGAATTGAATATTAATGAGAGAAAAAAACAACAACAACAGTGACACCACCTTTACAGCTTACGAATAGTTCAATATTGTGAATTTTATTGCGTCCTCTAATTTTAGCAAATTGTGCTTTTTTCATGTCATCTATTCCTGACCAAAACCAGCGGCAGGCTTGTAGATCTTGACAGCAGGGTTGTTGGGGTCCTTGACCAACACGTACTTGCCGTCCTCCTGGGCAGCAGCAATGTTGACAATGGACTTGAAGATACCCCATCCGTTGCCAAGGTTGACGTTGATCTGCTCGGCAAACTGCTGGGGGATTCGGCTGACAACACCAATGACAATGTGCTGGGTGTTGTCCTTGGGGGCCACACGGGAGGCGAAACCAATCTTCATCTGGGTGACACCGCCCAGAATGCTCTGCACGGTCCATCGAGAAATCTTGTTGAGGTTGTTCTTGAGCTCCGCAGCAATGATGGCACCTCGGCCAGTGTTGAACTTGTTCTTCCACTCGGAGGAGCCGTACTCGTTGAGCACACGCAGGTTGAGGGTGGAGGAGTCGGGTCCGGCCGCGTCCATCTCCGTTCGCAGCACCATGTTGAGTTCGCTCTCGGGGTCGTCCGACAGGTTGAACTTCTTGTACTTGTAGGCGTGGGCCAGCACGTTGGAGTCGTTGCTGGAGAAGGGGTTGGGCTTGAACGAGACCTTGGCCTTGTCGTCCTCGATGATGCAGTTGCTGGCAAAATTCTGGTTGATGAGAGTGGCCTCGAACGCGAGGTTGGCGGACGAGTTGATGTTGTCCTTGTCTGTGGAGTCGGCGGGGGGGTCGGCGGCGTTCTCGTCGACGGTGACAAAGTCCAGAGGGCCGCCCTCTCGCTTGTCGAAGAAGAGCTGGCTGCCCTTCTTGGTGATGACAATGTCCCAGGGAGACACGGACTTGGTGGTGCACATGATCTGCGAGAGGATGACGTCGGTGATGAACACGGAGTTGGCAGAGTCCTTGGACAGCTCCAGCAGCACGGGGTCCTCGCTGGTGGTGGTGTTGTAGACGGTTCGGCCCAGGTGCTTGAGCTTGGTGACGTTGTTGGTTCGGTCGAAAGACCGGTCGTAAGGGTAGAGATCGCCGTAGGTGTCAATCTCCTGGCCCTGGGCCACGTCAAAGTACAGCTTCTGCAGCTCGGAGTACGTGATCTCCTGCAGCTCGGTCCAGTCGTCGGTGATGTCCACGGACGCGTTTCGGATTCGCTGGGGCTTGTCAAAGTCTCTCCAGCCGAACTTGCTCTTGCCGAATCTGGGGTTGGGGCCTCGCTGGCCGCCGACAGGGCCTCGGCCGGGCTGGTTGACGAACCGGGCGCCGCCTCGCTGCATGCCGCCACGGCCGAAAGAGCCGCCTCGGGGAGCGCCTCCTCGGGTCTTGAGCACGGTGGCAGTTCCTCTGGGCCGGTTGGCGTTCTTGGCGTTGTCGACCACGGAGAAAGAAGACAGCTCCTCAGCGTCCTCGTTGGTGAAGAAGGAGGCGGCAGAGGCGCCGTAGGCGTGGTAGGGGTCTCGGAAGTTCTTGCCGAACTGGGTTCGCTTCTGGTCCTTGCCGTCCTTGGACTCGGCGGCCCAGTCGGCGACCTTGCCTAGCTTGTCGCCCTTGGAAAAGGGGGCGTAGGGGACGTCGTCGAACTTGAGCTCCTGGGGGACGGCGGAGGGGGGGCCCCAGGGGGCGCTGGCGTCGAGAAGAGTGGGGAGTTGCAGGGGCATTGTGGTGTTAGATGGGGCTGCTCCTTACTGTGGTTTGATCCTTTTTCCTACTTTTCAAACTCTCTTTTTCTTTTCGCACCTTCTTTTCGGCCCTGCGGACATCTGGGGCCTGCCAACATGTCAGCACGGCTTGGGAGAGAGGCAAAACGAATAAGTGGTTGTCAAGAGGTTGGGAGTTGGCAGTTGGGAGTAGAGGGGAGGTGTGGAAACAGAGTTGGCCATTATTATTACTACAGAGAGAGGTGCACCTAACGTAACGCATCATCACCACACCAAACACGCAACATGAACGGAATCAGCGTAGATATGAACGCTCTCAAGAAGGGCGAGGTCAAGTGAGTAAAGCGCAGACACAGAAGCGACAGAGCAGCGCCCCAGACGACATTGATGGGCCCTCGCTGCCCAGCCACAGCTAAACATCCACTAACACAGCCTTGGAACCTCCATGTGAGTATCGCCACCGACAGAAAGCTCGTTTTCGAGAGCTCAATTGCCAATCCATCGACATTGCTAACAACAGTATGGCCGTCAAATTCAAGGACGGAGTGGTTCTCGGAGCCGATAGGTGAGTACACGAGAGAGATGGGGCGCACTGGTTCACGATGGCGACACCCATCTGCCACGACAGAGGAGCCGGCAGTGAACTCAACGCTATCCACCCAGCGACGCTCGCCACTACCGCAATGACATTGATGCTGTCGTGATTGCCGTTCCGAAGATATCATTGTCATTCTGGGGGGCGTTGTTTGCCTAGATATCATTGTTGCCACCTGCTGGTACCCGCGCTGTTACCGCACCCCAATCTTTTGAATTGGGGAGGGGGAGTCAGTGCGAAAGCACAGCTAAAAGAAGTCAACATCCAACCTTGCTCCGTCACTAACACAGTCGAACAACAACCGGCGCATTCATTGCTAACCGAGTCACAGACAAACTCACCCAGGTGCACGACAAAATCTGGTGCTGCAGATCAGGCTCAGCCGCAGACACACAGGCCGTGGCTGACATTGTCACATACTACCTCCAATCATACGCCGCCCAGAACGACAAGGACCCGTCCACCAAGGTCGCTGCTTCCATGTTCCAGGAGCTTTGCTACAACAACAAGGACAACCTGTCTGCCGGAATCATTGTCGCGGGATACGACGATAAGAACGGAGGAGAGGTTTACAGTATACCCCTTGGAGGCTCCCTTCACAAGCAGGATTACGCCATTGCTGGATCCGGTTCCACTTACATTTACGGTCTCTGTCAGAAAACCTACAAGCCCGAAATGACTCAGGAGGAGTGTGTTTACTTCATCAAGAACTGTGAGTATATGATGTGACATGATATGATATGTTTTGAGATCGATAAAGTCTCATCCCGCTACAAATGCAGCCAACTAACCCAGCTCTTGCCCAGGCCATCAAGTGGGATGGATCATCCGGAGGAGTCATTCGAATTTGCATTCTCACCAAGGATGGTGCTGAGAGACAGATTTTCTTCCCCGATGAGTACGAGGACCAGTAGGTGTGAGGTTTCGGCCTGTTGCAGGTGTGGTTTTTGATGTTGAGCAAGCAATGCCCAACCAGTAACACACCTCCTCCACCTTATGCTATCTTAAATGTATGCATTAAATAAATAGTATAAATATTCTATGGTGTAATAGATACAGTGCGGTAGAGATCAGCTAGACAAAGAAGTCATCCACGTTGACGTCCTCCTCCTTCGGTTTTCTGCTCTTCTTTTTCTTTCTGCCCGATTCTCCATACAGCAGTTCATCGAGATCAGAGTCTTCACCGTCGCCGTTTTGGGCTTCTGGAAGAGCCAGGTCATTGAATCCATCGATGAATGAGTTTTCATTAGACAAAGTTTTGATTTGGACGGATCCATCGATAGTCTTATCAGCTTCATCGGCTTCATCAACTTCATCACTGTGAAGAGTCTCCCACCAAGGGGCAGCGTTATCACCGTCTGATCGGTCCGATAGAGTCTCTTCCGAGGCATCTGATTGTCGTGAAAGCTCGGATGAAGGTTCCTTGGAATCACTGTGTAGTGACATCCACCATGGCGTGGTTTCGTCATTCTCTTCATATGGCTGGGTTTCCATTTTGACCGGAGACCGAGCAAGTCTGGTGTCAATAGACGAAGGTTGAATTTCTGGGGATTTGATATGAGGAGAAGAAGCTCTCGAGTCCGCAGACTGATACTCTTCACCTGGAGACTTGACCGTTGGGAAATTCTCCACAGACGAGTGCACTTCGGGATAGGTGTCTTCAGACATGAGTGTGTCTGAATAGTAGTCAGAAGTCTCTGGTACATCCTTAATTTCACCATTGTCAGCTTCCAGCTTGGTTTTCCACCACAGTGGATCAAGGCGAGGAACATCCGTGAGATTGAGCAGACTTTCTTGTCTGCAGACAACCTCTGGTACTTCTTTCTTCTTGAAGTTGCCGTAGAGATTGGCAAACTCCCGTTTCATCTCTTCAAAAGGAAACTGCACTCCGTCTCTTGCTGCAGCCGCCAAATCAGCCAGAGCCAACTTAATTTTTATCTTGGCAGCCTCTTCCTGGCTTCGGTTGTGATCTCCTTCTGCAATCTGGTACGCTTGACGAACCAGGGCAGCTCCTCGTAGATACTTGAGAATGGGATCCAGTGAGTACGGGGGCGCAATCATAACCTCATCAAGGCGGTCCACCAACTGCTCGGTCTGATCCAGTCTCAGATACACCACTGCTAGCTCTCGGAAGAACTGCTCAGCTCCCACTGGCTTGGAAAAGAACATTCGTCGCTCGTAGTTCTTTTTGTTGGGCAGGTACGGCAAATCGATAATGAGATGGTCCAGAAACGCCACGCATCCCTCGGACGATCTTTCTGTTCGAGCAATAATCTCCAGTCCGTATGTCCAAATGTCCTGAATCATAACGTCTGGGTTCCTGATAAGTAGAGAAAACGCCCTTCTGGCCTGGAACCAGTCCCGTTTCTGCAAAGCCGAGTTCATGATTGCGTAGAGAACAGCCACAGACTTCTTTTGGATCCCCTGCTGCGAGCTTCGGCCAGGTCTGTCTTGCCACGGACTGGGAATGACCGTAGTACCGTCAACAGAGGTGCGATTGCGCTCCAAAAACTGGCGCACGTGTCTTGGAATGCTATCGTCGGAAACCACAGACTCGATCACCTCGCTGTTCCTCTTCATTCGAAACATATCCACTTCTTGAGGCAGCAGCTCACAGCCCTTGTTGTAGGCTATGAGGGTGCGGAAAGAAACGTGAGAGTTGTCAAAAAAGGTGGGGGATTCATAGACGTTGTCCAGCTGCTTTCTGCGGTCTTCTCGCACAGCTTTTCCGGCCTCCATCACGTTTCCAGACCCATCGTAGATGTTCCGAGTGTACAGGCCCTGGTAGCCCTGCAAAGCTCCGGTAGAGCGTCTAATGAGCGGTTTTTCTCGGTAAATAGCGGTTTTGAAACGGCTCTTGACCGTATCCAGTCGTCTTAGACCCTGTTTTGGTGCTCGTGGACCCGATGCCACCCTCCCTGTCCTTTTAGGGCGATTCGCCAGCCCCACCCTTGCTTCAATCTGTTTCTGTGCAATTCCCTCGGTGTCGTACCGAGGCTTGCTCAAAAGATCCTCCTCCAGGCCGGCGGTGGTTCTGAGTCTGACTTGGTGAGCCAGCTCAGCATTTTCATCCAGTGAAGAGTTGAGCCACTCGTTGTGGTCTAGACCTTGTCTGGCCTGTCTTGCCTCCAGACTGGCGAAAAGATTTGTCGTGACTTGTGCCGATGTGACATTCAGAAACTCCGGATATACAGGTGTGTCCAGCATGTCGTTTGTGAGTCCATGAAACCGCGACTTTTTTTTTTCTGTTCTTCAGTTCGAGAGATGTATAATTTATGCAGAAATATGCATGTTGAGTTTATCCAGCCTCGAACTTTAATAATCTGAGGGAGTGCTGGGGGGGGTTTTGGAGAGCTATGGTCAAGGGCGATATTTGAGAAATTGAAAGAGAATACAATGCGGTATTTGTAGGAAAACGTCGATTTTCTTGAAAAAATCAAATTCGGACCTGTATTGGATGAGTTACGGTGTTGGGGGAGGGAGATGCTGATGTGTGAGACGAAACATCAAAGTCGAATTTGGAAGTTATAAGGAGAGATAATGATTATCAGCGAGAAGCTCCAACAAGCATCTTCAACATGTCTAAACTTTAACGAATTTCCTTTTTTGGATATATATCAGTTTTCGTTGGTTTTTTTTTTTCTTTCTAGGAATTCGCTATCCACTGGTGGTACACCCACTGATATGTGTCAGTGTAATGAACCTCAATTAATTAATATATTACCTTGGAATAAAAAAAATATGTCAGTACTTCACCCTTTTAGTATGCACACAAGTCGCGTAAAAGAAATGCAATTCAAATTCTGAAAAGTGCAATCGGTTCAAAATGATGAGTACAACATAAATGTGTATTCAAAATTTCAAATAATGTAACAAGAGGTAGTTTTTACAGGACCATTCAGACGATAGTACACACCCTGATCTAAAGCCCCAATTCCTTAAAGTAGAGCAGTTGAATCTTAAAAAGACGCCTAAAGTAAATGCGGTTGACGAAAATAAAATGGAGAAATAAATCAGGAAAATAAAAAAACAATCTATTACTACTACCCATGAATACTTGGCCAAAAGCTGGAAAGCTGGCAAAATGTCGAGTTACGACGGTGATACCTTATACACTTATCATGGTACCACAAGTGGGCTATTGTGAAAATAGCCAGTGTTCTCTGAAACCGAGATCTATGCTGGTGGTGTCATACAGTATCGTGAAGACATAAGATGGAGGACGAACATGAGCGGTGTGTGAAACAAGTGTGTCCGCGCGACAAGTGCGCGTAACAACTGACAACAAACTATCCCAATAGCTGAGATCACCTATAGTCAAACCTCACTCTTACATTGGTCACGAAAAGAAGACCGCCTTGGGGTCTGTGGGTCTTCCATCGGCACCAATGCCGTTATCTCTGAATCTCTCCTTGGTGTGTTTCGCCCTTGCCTCATCGAATGTCATGCCGGGGTTTCTCTTCATGATCCTCTGGATGGCTCGTTTGGAAACCTGATCCAGACCGGCTCGAGAGTCTCCGGAAGCGAGGTTTTCGCCGAGATCAAAGTACTCGGAGCTCAGACCGGCCTCCAGATCGTCACGGAACGAGCCGTCCGACCAGCCGAACCGTGGCAGCCGTGTGTAGAGTTCCGAGGGATGCTGGACAAACGGGACCCAAAAGTTGCGTGAGAAGTAGAGACCCAGAACCGAGGCAACCAGAAGAATGCAGATAAAGATTTCAAAGCCCCATGAGAACCCCAAGTCCCATCCCGAAGAGGAGTCTGTGTCTGACATGGTGTCGTGTGGCTGTGAGTGCGGCTAGAAGTGCAAGTGTGAGGGTGGCGTGACGACTTGCTGAGAAGTTGGAGGCGGAGTCACAAGAAGAGTGTCGGTCACAAAGAGAGTGTGTTGGTCTCAGTTAGCTGATAGACACTGGCACCCGTACTGTTGTGGGGTGTCTTTGAAGCTGTTGATTGGCTGATGTAGGGGTGAGTTGTCGGTCAAGTAGTGTTGTCACGTGACTGAGATGGGGTAGAGCACAGACGTGTGACACTGGGTTTCGATTTTTGCCTGCTGTGCAATTCTGTAGCTGTCAAAAAAATGTTTTTGGTGATACGTAGCTAACGCGTTGTGATACCTAAGGCTGCAGGAGATAGAGTCCGAAATAATGACTCTCTCCCCTAACCCTATTGCCACCAAACTCTGAATGTTTCAAGGGGGGTTGAGACCAGGGGGTCTTTGCGGGTCCCAGCGGGGTCCTAAGAGAATTCTGAAAGAAGAAATGGACTGATGGCACTATATTGGGCCAGAATGTGTTCTTTTTTTGGAGTTCAAGTAGCTCTCATATCCAAAGAGTTGAGGTGCCTACATCTGTCTGAAGCATCTCAAGAGAATACGAACTGAACATGAGGATGGACTTGGTTCAGTCAGTTTTGATTCAATCTGAATTCTGAAAAAATAAATATTTTGCTAATGAGTGTGATATGTAAGTGGAATCTCAAACGGGGGTTCAAACCGGCTCAAACGTCTATTTAATACCCCTTACTACAGAAGTCTAGAACTGAGGAGTACCGAAACTTTATTTTTTAGCGAAGAACAGATCAGGTTCAAGAATTGCCATTTCAGAATTTCAGACACTGTACGGAATTCCAAATCAGTCCAAAGACAAACAGGACTCGACAGTTCACTGTTTCAGATGACCATTTAGATGACTATTTGGATGAGCTATGAATTTTTTAAAAAGTGCAACTTGCCCGAATTATCATCACCTTTACAAAAGTCCTACTCACATGTCCTCAGACTCACCAAGAAAGTGTTTGTAGCATGTAACTGTTTGAAGATAGTTGGGTATATCACACAGTTCATAATGTAATGTTGAATGGATAGAACTGAGTAAAGTACAGTACCGTAGGACATAGTAAAGTAGGACAGTGTAAAGTAGGACAGAGTAAGGTACAGAGTACCGGACTATAGGACAACCTTGGTGAAACACTCTCCATATTCAGTCAGACCTCGAAAAAGACTTGTATCGTTCGATAACCGATGGTAAAATGACTTTCCGAACGTTCCACGGAACTGATGTACCCTGAAAAGTCCACGGTGATTTTCTCGACAGCAAAGACCAGTAGACTGTACAGCCCGCTGTCTAGCCCAATCTGAAGAGTGTTATTGGTTCAGAAATTCCCTTGTGGGAGAATTGATACCATTTTGGTGCTCTCAAACACATTGTAGCCATAGTCAATGAGCTGTTGAGAGAACAATCGACTGTAGCTCCATGTATGCAAGATTGTGGTTAATACGCCGATAAAGCTGAGTGATAGTGCTAAAAGGGGAATATTTTTGTTGGCCAAAGGAGTAACCTTGAGGAGTGTGCTTTTTTTGACAATGGCAAACGGAGAAATGCCTTCTCAGTTGAAGCATCCAAACATTGACATCGGAATTCGAGAACCCAACTCAAGACAGCTGTAGCTAAGATAACTGAAGGAAAACAAAATCATAGAAACTAGAAACATAGCCTCAATGTATCCATCTAACTCGTTACTAGTTTTGCCAAGTCATAAATTGCCGAACTTGACCTAAATCAACCGTTTCCCGTTAGTTCCCGGTGGGCACGCACACATGTGTCAGAAACCTCTCGGAGACGTAACTGGGATCTTGGCAGGAAGCAAAATTCAGCTTTTTGAGCTCCACGGAGCTGAAGAGTACCCGTAACACGTGAGAAACCAGCTTTTGGTAATGTCTCGGAAATACCTTGGAAGTTAATCTCAGGTGAGACTGACATTACGCCCTGCAAACAATGTAACAACGAATGAGGTTCCGATGAGGTTCCGATGGGGATCCGATCAGACGGACATCAATCTTGGCCATCGGTGTTTCTTTTGGTAAAAAAAACACGCTGTTTCCGTTTTCCATTGATCAGCTGAAACCACTGTAATGTCTTTTGCTAGTGCTTTACCCACTCTGTAGTCAACCTCCAGAGCCTGCCAGTATGTTAGGTCATCTCTGGCTATCGACAAACGCTCTTCCCACCATGGACTAAATGACTCAGAATGGAGTGTAAATTAGCCCGATGTATGACTGCAGAGCCATCGCCAAGCCAATGATGACAGGGTGTCCACGGAGTGTCTGAATTTCCGGCGTTTTCCGGCGTTTTCCGCGGACATTTGAGCCTGGTCTTGTCTTTCCGTTTTTGGTGACTATCTCAGGAAAAATCAACTGCATGGCTTCAGGAAGGATGTGTCTGGTGAAGAATGGACATGGCTGAGTGCTATGACAGTCTATGAGTTTGTCTCAGAGTTCTATTTAGGCCAGTAGCGTAACCGCCGATTTGGCAGCTTTTGAATAAACTCCATTAATTCATGCATAAATGAAATGAGTTTCGGCAGTAACGCATTCAAACAGTATTGTTCAACTCAATATTCAGTGGTTTGGTTTTGATCCAAAGGGAGCAGTAAACTACAGAGTACAGTATCACGAGAATCAAGTTTGCAATACACACTCTTGAAAATACATCTTCGAGGGTTTGTAAAACTGTGGGTTTTTTATGAGTACTTATGCTGTTATTTGAAAGAACTAGAGTCTTCGTTCTCCATGAGTACTACAAAGACGTCAAGTCAGTTCTCATTAGAACAGCTTCTTTACCCTCCAAAATCAAGTTCAAAGACTCTACCACAGTCTCTGCTCATTTATTGACTGAAAGCATCATCGAAACGTCAAGATGACTCGAAGAACTCACACAAATCACCCGCTAAATGCTCTGTAAATGTCGCAGGTGTTGACTATTGTGAATTTCCAGGAAACCGAAAAAAAACGAAAAAAAACGATGAAAAAATAAAGCAGCCATTTACATTGTCTTTTTACACCTCGTGGGGCTGAACATGCAGGTGTACAGCTACATGCAAGACCCCGGATTACATGTGCTTAAACGAAGTCTTTAAAAAAAAAGCAACTGTAGCACGAGCGACAGTCAAGTGTAACAACATGTCGAACAAACAGGCAACCAAAACCAGAACTAGTGGCGTTGCAAAAGTGGTTCCAATTACAACATCCAGACCACTATCGGGTGTCCGTTTTTTCGCCAATTACTGCCTCGGTTTCATTTTGCTACGGCCTCGGTTTCGGTATCAATTGGATGCATCTGTTATCATCAAATTCATAAGTCCACACTCAAACAACCAATAACAGAATTTAGTCAAGACAACGTGCCTCTTCTTGACACTAAAGAGACAGACGAACAATAACAAAAAAAGTTCCACACTCGGGAGCTTTGTTTTCCGAAACTTGCCCCTGACTTCAAAGGCTATATCTCAATCTCCACGCAACTTCTCGCTACCTGGGTCTTCCAGTTTCTGGCATCACCAGAGATCTGGGAGAACTCTGCCACTGATTCTGGCCACGTGGGGTTGGCCAACATGTCCGCGGAAAAACACAAACCGTGGTTCAACAGCGAAATTCCACACCTCGGACTTCTTGGCAATTGAAACGGCAGACTACTGTACCTACTGTACGGCAGTTGGAGTGGAGATAAGCGTAAACATGGAGCTCTACAAGAGCCATCAAAGACATTAGAAGAGAAGGAAAGGAGTTTCTCTTTTATCTGGAGTGATTATGGTGTTGTGGCTCTCAACGCAGACGATTACCAGACGCTATTCAGTTGACCATCCAGATACTGGTTCCAGAGCAAGAGAACCTACCATTAGAAGTAGCGGATACTACGTAGTTGCCATCTCCAACGAAAAAAAGGTAAAAAAGGCACCATAACAAACGCTTTTTGGAAAGACAAAAGCTTCCAAACGCTTTAGCCCAGGTGCTAAAAGAAGACCCAAAAGTGTGTTGATTGAAACAAGATACGAAAGTTCAAAAAGATGAAAAAAGATAAAATAAAATAAAAAAAGCCGTGCCTACCTCTTCCAAACAGGTCTCTACTAAATCACCCAATTTGAACTCTACAAAAATTCCAAAAAGTGCGTTATCTGCAGAATACTCTCTCCATTCGAAAGGTACCATTCTTTTGCCCCCCAAACCCCCACAAAACCCCATAACCCCCTACCAACCCTTGCTGAGAAAGACCAAAGTTAGCATTCAAACAACAAGAGAACCTTACACTCTCCTCTGCATTCACCAAGCATGACGTACAACTCTAGGCTCTACCAACTCTTGTAATTCAGTTCAGACATGGCTCTTGACAGCTTCAACTTGGAGAGTATAAGAGGCGGCTGCCTGTCGCCATGACGATACGGACTCTTCTCTACAACCCTCACACAGACTAGCAAGCTCAAAATGGACGCCTCAGTCTCCCACGCGGCCGAAAAGGCTTCGTCTACCGAAGACTACGAGATTGACACCTCTCCCGCCAACCCTGAGTTCACCATTGATGAAGTCAAGCGAAACCGCAAGCAGCGAATGGCTGACACCTTCACTGTCATGGCTGCCGGCTTTGCTCTTGTTTCCGATGGTTACCAAAACTCCATGATGACCATGATGAACGTCGTCTTCCGAATGCGATATGGAGCCGAGGCCTACAACTCCACCGTGTCCACCCGGGTTTCCAACGCTCTGCTGGTTGGAGAAGTCATTGGAATGATTGTCATTGGCCTCACCTGTGATTACATGGGCCGAAAGACCGCTATTGTGCTCACCACTATTCTCATTGTCATTGGAGGTATCATGGCCACCGCTTCCCACGGAAAAACCCTGGACGGCATGTTCTGGATGCTAGTAGTGTCGCGAGGTGTCATTGGTTTTGGATCTGGAGGCGAGTACCCCGCTGCCTCCACTTCTGCGTCCGAAGCAGCCAACGAGGGCCACCTGCGGAAAACCAGAGGTGCCACCTTCATCATGTGCACTAACTTGCCGCTGTCGTTCGGTAACCCCTTTTGTGTCATTGTCTTCCTCATTGTCTACGCCGCCTGCGGCTTCAAGGGCCAGCATCTGTCCACAGTGTGGCGAACCTGTATGGGTATTGGCTGTATCTGGCCGCTCATCATCTTCTACTTCCGAGTCAGAATGGCCCAGCCCCGTCTCTACACAAAGTCCGCCATCAAGAAGCAGGTGCCCTATCTGCTGGTCATCAAGTACTACTGGAAGGCGTTCATCGGTACCGCCGGAACGTGGTTCATCTACGACTTTATCATTTTCCCCAACGGTGTCTTCTCGGGAACCATCATCTCGTCTCTCATTGACCCCAATGACCCGGACCCGCTTCTCAAGACTGCCCAGTGGCAGCTTCTCATTGGAGCCATTGGTCTGCCTGGTATCTTCATCGGAGCCTACATGTGCGAGCAGAAGATGCTGGGCCGAAAGTACACCATGTTGATTGGATTTGCCCTGTGGATCGTCATCGGTCTCATCATTGGATGTGCATACACCCCTCTCAAGCGATCGACCGGCGCCTTTGTGTTCATGTACGGTCTGCTAACCTCCTCGGGTAATCTTGGACCTGGAAACATGCTGGGTCTGATCTCTTCCGAGGCCTATGCCACTTCCGTACGAGGCACCCTGTATGGACTGTCTGCTGCCATTGGTAAGGCTGGTGCTGCCATCGGAACCGAAGTTTTCCGACCTATTCAGAACAACCTCGGAGATCGATGGACATTTATTATCGCTGCCATTTTCGGTCTTCTGGGTGTGTTGGTCACTCTCTTTTTCGTTCCTCGGCTCACTGGCGAGGATCTGGAGCTGGAAGATGTCTCGTTCAAGCAGTATCTGCGTGCCCATGGCTGGGATGGAGACTTTGGAGCTCCTCTTGACAAGGTGGACATTGAGCAGGACTCTGTTGACGACGACGTTCAGCACGTTATTGTTGAGGGCAACCTGAAAAACGCCAATTAGGGTATATATATACATTTGTTAATGCTGTTTGAGAATGATGTAGGTCTGGAGGCTCATCTTAGTGAGCAGTGAGTGCATAAGTCGTTTGTACAACGGTCAAGACTATGAGTTGCTGTAGATGAAAGAAGGGATAAACATAAGACATTCAGTAAAACGATTTCCATCCAGTTGATGTGAGATATGGGCATTGAATGAGCAATCAGAACTTGGTATAATTCCTTGAAGAAGTTTCTAATCCAGTCTTTGGCTCGATTGTTCTGATGGCGAGTTAGACTTAATTATTCTTTATATTTTTTTATTTTTTATTCCAGGGCATTGATGTCGTAATGCACTTGTTAATTAGAGCGACAATAGGCGACAACATCTAGTCTGGCACAGTTACTGAATCTTGCACCTGTAACAGTATTGAAAATCTGAAAAGTGCATCTGATACAGAATTTCTACAGGAGTATTTTGGTAGTATTTAATCTCTTCAAAAATGCTTCTAAAGGTACTTTCAAACTTGATTTTTTTTTCTTCTTCACTAACCAAGTTATTCTGCTAATATACTCCTCAGTTAATTAAAGTGTTTTAATATAGGGAGACAGGCTTCTACAGAAGAGAGCACATCTAAAACGAGATGCGGAGACGATTTCCAAAAACTGAAAAGTGCATTTTGACTGGAAAGCCACAACTACAATTGCCAGCCCCAAAACCCCCCACCCTCTCATGCTAATATTCCCCCCTTACACGCTCCCTCGCCAGGTTTCAACCCCCGACGAAATTAAACTCGCCCTAACCGCACATCGAAGGGTGCATGCATAAATCACTCCTGCGAACACCTGTCCATTATCCAACATGCACTTTTCGGTACTTTTATGCTGTCTGGTGACTCTGGTCGCGGCTGCGTCCAACAGCTCGCTGCTGTGGGGCCCGTACCGGCCCAATCTGTACTTTGGCGTCAAACCAAAGCTTCCCGAGTCGCTTTTGACCGGCCTCATGTGGTTCAATGCCGACAACTTCAACCACATCCACACAATTCGACACGAGTGCGAACAGGGCGACAACATGGCCTCGTTTGGATGGCACGAGTACGACGCGCGCACCGGAGGCCGTCAGCTGATCGAGGACGTCAACCACGACGTTGATGTCACCACCGAGCTGGTGACCACCGAAGACGGATCATGGGCTGTGCGAGTCTCTGGAGAACGCAGAGAGAACACAAAGGGCCTCACGTCGCTGGTGTTCTACGCCGGCCTCGAGGGCAAGGGAACTCTGGATCTCAAGGGCGCTGCCTCGGCCACGGGCCATCTGGACAGCATTGTCCTGGACGGCAGAAGTCCTGAGCTGGGCAAGTTCTCAATTGAGGTGACCGAGAAGGGCGCAGGCAACACGCATCCGTCCGAGGACCACCCCATCTCCCAGCAGATGCTGCTGGACCACCTCCAGCACGCCTCTCTCAAGGTTCCTACCGGCAACGTGTGGAAGGCCAAGGGCGTGTTTCTGACCCTCCTCCAGGAGCGTATCGCTCGTCTTTCCGAGGCTTACCCCGAGACCGACCAGGTCCCCGCGGCCTGGGTGCTTCAGATCGAGGACCAGGGCTTCAAAGGCAACCTCCACTTTGTCCAGCTCACCTTTGAGGGATCTTTCCAGTTTGACGTGCTCTTCAACCCCAAGGGCGGCATGATGGAGCTCACCAGCGACAACCTGGGCGCCGAGATTGCGCGAAACTCGGAGATTTTCAACGAAAAGTTTGCCTCCGTGTTCCCCGTCAACGCTCCCTTTGACACCACCGCGTACACCAAGTTTGCCAAGAACATGTTTTCCAACCTTCTGGGCGGCGTGGGCCACTTTTCGGGCTCTTCTCTGGTCAACAGAAAGGCCTCTGAGGAGTACGACGAAGACGAGGAGCGGTTCTGGGAAGGAGCCACCCACAGCTCTTCTTCAGTTGGAGAAGAGGAGGGGCCCTACGAGCTGCTGACCACTGTTCCTTCGCGACCCTTCTTCCCCCGAGGCTTCTACTGGGACGAGGGCTTCCATCTCATCCCCGTGCTCGAGTACGACTCAGACGTGGCTCTGGAGGTGCTGGAGTCGTGGATGAACCTGATGGACGAGGACGGATGGATTGCCCGAGAGCAGATCCTGGGTCCCGAGGCCCGATCCAAGGTCCCCGCCGAGTTCCAGGTCCAGTTCCCGCACTATGCCAACCCCCCTACACTTTTGCTGCTAGTCTCACGGGCTATTGCCAAGCACGAGCACTACCAGGCTCCTGACGAGTATGTCCAGGAGTACTCTCGTGGCGACTCGCTGATTTCGTCTTCTGACAAGTTTACCAAGTTTCTGGAGGCCCTTTACCCCAAGCTGCAGCTGCACTTTGACTGGTTCCGAACCACTCAGCGAGGAGAGGTCAAGGAGTGGGATAGAGAGGCGTTTAGCAAGAGGGAGGGATACAGATGGAGGGGACGAACTAAGACTCACTGTCTGACGTCTGGTCTGGACGATTACCCTCGAGCCGAGACTCCCCACGCTGGAGAGCTCCACGTGGACCTCATTTCGTGGATTGGTCTCATGGCCCGAAGTCTCAAGGACGTGGCCGTGTTCCTCGACAAAAAGGACGATGCCAAGAAGTACGCCAAGATTGAAAACGCCATTGTCCGCAACATTGACGATCTGCACTGGTCCGAGGAGGAGCAGGCTTACTGCGACGCTACCATTGACGACTACGAGGAGAACGCTCACGTTTGCCACAAGGGCTACGTGTCCCTGTCTCCCTTCTTTCTGCGTCACATGAGCCCCAAGTCTAAGCATCTCAAGGCCGTTCTGGATCTCATTGAGGACCCCAACGAGCTCTGGAGTGAGTATGGACTGCGATCTCTGTCCAAGGCTTCACCTCTGTTTGGAACCAACGAAAACTACTGGCGAGGACCCGTTTGGATGAACATCAACTACCTGGTGCTGGACGCGCTCAAGCACTACGGAGAGCATCCCGAGGTGGACTCCAAGGTCAGAAAGCAGGCTGCCAACATCTACAAGCGGCTGCGACAGAACTGCGTCAAGAACGTCCACGAGCAGTGGGAGAAGACCGGATACGGCTGGGAGCAGTACAATGAGAGCGACGGTGCTGCCCAGGGTGTCAAGCACTTTACTGGATGGACTTCTCTCGTTGTCAGTATTATGGGCATGAAGGAGGAGTTGTCCCAGTGAACCAAGTGATCTGGGTGACCTAGGTATGGATGAAGGAAAGATATGAACCAGGTGGGCCAACTGTTAATGCAAAGTTAACATGATTGACCTGTTTATGGGTGGTTTTAAGTCACTCATAGCTGGGCCATAAGCCTGCTACCTGATGTATCGATTACACTGGTGAGGGTGGATGGACCTGGTGATTAGAACAATAGTGAATAGATGTTAGATTTTAGATATGCTGTAGTGTTTAGATCGTGTGGAAGATGTCTTGTAGGGACTCTGGTGATTTTTTTCCACTATTTCACACCACAATCAGTTCTCATTTGAGGGTATGATGATACATATAGAAGTTCATCTCACAGGTTGAACTTTGACTGTCAAAATGACCACACTAAAGAACAAATTTAACACCGATATGACAATTCTAAAGAGTGCAAATTGTTTAAATCACGACCAAATCCCCAATTATATCACTACCTCATTGGTATACACCTCTTAATCGCATTTATCGAGTTCCTACGATCAGACCCCATTACTTTGACTTTCTGTCTACTATACTTACTTCTACCAACTTTTAGGTTGAGTAAGGCACGTCATTAATTACAGTGAGGACGTACATACAGAAACATCTCTTGTACAACTCGGTAAAACAGTTATGATCACAAAACGACTGTTGCGGTTTCTTCTGGGTCCGTCGTTTGCAACAAGTGACAACACTGAAACGGACTCATTGGCTCTCAACCACAAACTGCTCAACGCCAAGCATCAGATTCTCAATAACTACGGAAGATCATCTCTGGAAGCAGAAAAGGCCACCTCTCCTCATTTGGCCCATCTGGAACCAACTGTCACAGACCTCGACGATCCCAACAACTACGTGCAAAAGTGGGCTCAAGCCTGGGAGCTCAGCATCTATCCTGAGGCCATTGTTCGAGGCGTGGAGATGTTCGCTATGTGGCCGTTGGAGGTGTCCTGGGCCCGATACCACGTGACCGGTCGGTCTGGAGGCCGCACTTACTGGCAGCAGCTGTACCAGATTCTTTCCAGCGGCTCTTTGTTTCCCGGTTTCGTCGCGAGTCTGACACAAAGCACGGTGGAGGAGGCACTATCGGAAAAGCTCGATCAGGCAACTGCCTTCACTCGAGAGGATGGGGTTGTTGTGCTGGTCAAGGAGGGCATCAACATCAAGGGGGTTCTGACTGGCGCCTATCCAGTACACAAGGTCGTGCCCTGGCTGCTGAGACACCTCACGACATGCGCTGTGTCGTTCCCATTCTTTTACTTTTCGTCAATGCAGATTTTAGGAGTCTACAACAGCCCCGAGTACTCGTCCTTTGGACCGTCAATGGCATGGCTGCGAAACTTTTACAGCCACTCGACGCCTGCTTTGCCCAACATGGGCGTCATGGCCTTGTGGCATGTGACCAACTATTTCATGGGGCTGGTTGGAAGAACCCACCTGGCTGAAATCAGCAACTGTCACGCCCAAATGGGCCCCGAGGTCGCTCATCACGAGCCCCCCTTTGCAATTCTCACGGAAAACTTTCTGAGATGTTCATTTGTCATGCGATGTCTGACATCCAATCTCATGGGTTTTTTCTTCTTCCGTTTTGCTGCTGGCCTGGGGTTCGGCGACGACTTGCGAATCAGTTTCCCCGATATTTGCGAGGCTCTAGCTCTGGATACAGTGGTGAGATGTGGCATCAACCACCTGTACATATTATCCACATGGGTCATCGAGAAATATGTCTATGGCTAGTATCTGTCTCAGGCCCCGGAGGGACGACTTGCATTGGTGTCAAAACCCACTATTTATAACTTCTAATCGTGCATGTAACGCGGCGCCAGCACCAAAGCGCCAGCAACAACGACTTCTCTTATTACGCCCAGCTACTGACGTGAGAACATGAATTTATGGCCTACTTTTGTTGTGGGTTGTTCCGGGCTGAATCACGTGACCGCCTAAACCTGACGCCAGCCAAACTTTATTTCCCAGAATATGCATGGCTGGGGTTCTCGGCCAAATTCGTCCATTCACCACTTACTACACAACCAGCACCACACAATGTCAGCCAGACGCTCACGACGCAACTTTGACGATGACACCGTGGAAACGTCCAGCGACAGCGAAGGCCGCAGACGGAAAAGCAAGGCCTCAGAGAAGGCAGCCGCCGCAGCCGAAGAAGACGAAGACGAAGAAATCGTGGAGTCGGAGGAAGTCACACGGTGCATTTGTGGCCATGAGGAGCTTCATCTGGACCGCGCTGCTAAGGCTCTGGAAATTGACCAGGGCCTGTTTATTCAGTGCGACTCTTGCTCTGTGTGGCAGCATGGCTACTGTGTTGGCATGTACCAGGAGGCGGAGGTTCCCGATGTCTATTACTGTGAAAAGTGCCGACCCGACCTGCATCAGATTTTCCTGCGGCCCAGCGGCCAGACATCCATCTACAACCGGGCCGCCGGGGAGGACGACGAGGAGGGTGACGATGACGCAGCTGCTGAAGACGACGATGCGGCGGCTCAGGAGAAGGCCTCGGCAGTCAAGCTGGAGGAAATGCCTCCCAAGCGACAGCGCAGCAGCCGTGCAACGTCTTCAACAGCATCCGATGGAAATTCTGGCGAGGGCGATGGGCCCAGGGACCCACCAAGGAGCGTTGCAGAAGAGCCCTTCGTTGCAGCAGCTGGGGCAGAGCCTGCTGGCAAAAGAGGACCTGGTGCTCGAGCTCGACGTCCCGATTCTGCTACTTCTGCCCCTGCCTCTGCTGATGATGGCTCTGAGGACGCCTCTGATGCCGCTGGTGAGACAGGCCGTGAGGGAGGTCGCAGTAGGCGCAATTCGAACGCTCGTCGTGAGATGACCACATCGCGTCGACGCGCCAACAGGGACTCCTACGAAGAGACACTCAAGCGCGTACTACAGGAGAGTGCAAGGGAGGTAAAGGAGGAGCTTGGAAAGGAGGCAAAGGACGGACACAAGGACAAGGAGCCCACGCCAAAGAAGTCATCGCCTGACGCCGGTGGCACTAGCACAGGCGCCGCTTCCGACACCCCCAAGCGAAAGAAGCGCGAATTGGAGCTACAGGCCAAGTCAGATATGGACGGCAGCGACTCTATGGACTCCCCGGTGGCCAAGTCGCGAAAGAAGCGAAAGACCAAGACTCCTTCGGGCTCCATGAACTCGCCAAAGCCCAAGGAACAGCCCATGGACTACAACGACGACCGGCCGTCCAAGCCACGAGTGCCACATTCTCGAACGACCATGAGCGAGATGCGGAGGCGAGTGGCCGCTATTTTGGAGTTTATTGGCCGCACACAGATGGATATGGCCAGCGACCAGAACAAGATTGGCGAGACGGTGGTTCTCAGTTCGACAAGTGCAGATATGATGGACGGGCTGACCAGAAAGCTTCTTCTTTGGGAGCAGGAGTACGGTCGGTATGGCGAAAGAAGGTAGCCCCGGATGGGCGGACATGTATTTAATTTATTATTGTAACATTAGGAATGGTTTGGAGTGAAGCTTGTGGAGGTATGTGAGTGCCGCTGCTATTACGGTACAGTACGGTATGTCATGCTAGATTAGCCGCTTGAGGAGACAATACATGTTTCTGTTCTGATATAATTATTTTCCGTATCGTGTTTTTCATATCAAAAAAGGACATGTAACTAGATTATTCAGGGACCCGTATCCTGCTTTCAGAGACAAGTTGGTGCTGTACAATACCATGCTAAAGTATCGGCTATCAATCTATCAGATAACATGGCACATTTGTACAAGCGTTACATGGTGTTTACGGAAATCAATGTTGCTACCAAGAGTGTTCAAGTGAGCATTTATCCTGGTAAGGCGGCTAAAGACGGCATTATACATACCGTGCATTGCTAAGCCCGTATATTCACCTTGTGTATACAATAATTTCCATCTGATTGTTCTCATTCTTGTGTGTATAGAATCATGGATTCAAGTAAAAGGTTGTGTGAAATTGTGCTCTATGGTATGGTATGATACGGTACGAAATATCGACTGAGTACAGAGTACATCTATCACATCTATCACTCCAAGATCAAGAGCTGGTTGTAGACTCATATCGGCAAACAAGGAGTTTCAGTTCCGGAGAGTTAATCAGAATCTGATTATTCCAAACAGTCTATAACCACTGTTGGATGCGATCAAGAGCAATTTCCGTGCTGTCAAAATAACGACCTTCCAAGACTTCTCTCTCTTTTTTTTCTTTTTTTTCTTTCTTCTTTTGGATGGAAAGAGTGCAACCCCTGCCAGTAGTGTCTAACCAAAAGGAAATGGTAATGCCAGGAGATGCTGTAACAGGTATTGTAGCTGTGAGCAGTCAACTCGGAACTCTTTCAAACCGGATTTTGAACTCCAGTTTTCAAATGAACTTCATCTGTTTCTTTCCGATTGATAACCAGGGCTGAGTTATAGATACTGCAAGAGTGTAAACGCCTTGTGTCAACCCTGCGTCTCGAGATAACCACGGTGCTTAATGTTGCAGAGTTTCTAGTGACTGACTTAATTTAAGAGCATACATCAAAGAACTAGAGACTCGAAAGTGGCCGCTTCCAGACTGCCATATAGCAGCTCCGCAGTTCATACCACCATGTGCATTTGGGGCGCGAGTGGCGCAGTATTCATGCCATGCACTGATGTGGCGTCACTTTTTTTGTGGCTGGTGAGGCCCCTTCGCCACAGCTGCTTCTGTTGCGGTGGAAGTATTTTGTAAGAAGAAGAGCCGAGTAAAATGTCACCCAGCCCATAGGTCAGGTGGGGACCAAATGGGGAGGGGGGTGGTCTGAGTGCCAACTACAGTGGAAATGTTGCGAGAGCCCGCTAAACGTATAAATAGACTCCTCCTCCCAGTCCAACTGTGCGACAAGTGGAAATAGCAGCGTCCGTCGCTTTGTTGGCACCCACACTTCCTCTCCATATCTGCTCATTCGCACTCCCGCCTGCACGTTTCAATTCTAAACGAGCCCACCTTGGCGGTTACTTGAGCAGGTACGGATGCATTTCGGCGCGTCAGTGCAGCCAACTTGCCGTCTCTTTGTGTCAGCACCCAGCATCAGATTATCGCAAGAAACGAGCACATTAAAACCACAGCGCCAGATGAACTAACGAGGGAGTGTGCGTTTCGTTTAGATCAAAACCGCATCTCATCTGGACCGAATCAACAACCGATTCTCGGCTTCCGCTCATGATATCCCCAGACTGAGGCCCCACACACGTCCCCCCAAGTGCATACATCTCATGTACGATGTCGGCAGTGATACCCCCCTTGGTGTATTTGCTCATTTCTATTTTCTCGTCTTTTTTTTTCTTTTCTTACAGCCCTGGTGGGTGCACATGCCAAGAAAAGATTATCAGATGAAAGAAAAATGCTCAGCAAATATATATAAGTCCTCACTCCCCATCCTGATCTTATCGATCACAGAAATATGAAACCGTCAGCCATTCTCGCAGTTGGACTCGCCCTCGTGCCCGCCTCAGCCTCCTATACCCCTCTCGACCTTCGGGCCTTGCAACCTCTCGTCAATGTGTCAGACCAGAACCTGGCGTACCGAGAAATTCTCAAGGTCGACAGAACCAGACTGATCTGTGCGGTCGATGAACTGGGCCACAAACAGGCCTGTGTTGAGAAACGCGAAAACCTGGACCATGTGGCCAGTGCTCTCAACAACATGGTCCTCGGCAAACGGTCGGAGGCTTCTTCGGCCATCAGCGGAGGAGGCAGAAATAGCGACACCGAGGAGCTGGACTGTTCCTTTGAGCCCCGAAACCTCAAGAAACCTATCCGAATCGGAGCGCTGTTTGCAGTCCTGGCTACCTCGGCTCTCGGAGTGTTCCCTCCAGTTCTGGCCACCTCCGTCTTCAACCTCAACTTGCAGTCTCTGCCCCTCACATTTGTCAAGCAGTTTGGCACGGGCGTAGTTCTGTCCACAGCATACGTCCATCTGGCAGCAGAGTCGCAAGAAGACTTTACCAACAAGTGCATTGGAACCCTCGACTATGATCCCACCGCAATGTCGCTCGTGCTGGCAGGCACCTTCATTGCCTTCGTTCTGGAGTACGGCTCGGCTAGATGGCTGAAAGCCCGACAGAGCTCCAAGGCTGAAATTGAGTCGGATTCTGAACACAACCACTCCGACACCAAGGAATCGCCCGAGGTCGACGCCATTGAATCCCAAACCACTTCGCCCGTCACTCTAGGATGCGCCGGTCATAACATGGCTCTTATTGACCCGACAGACAAGATTTCTGTCATCATTATGGAGGGAGGTATCATTTTCCATTCAGTTCTAGTTGGTGTCGCTGTGACCATCTCGTCCGAAGACGGATTCATCCCGCTCTTCATCGCCATCCTCTTTCACCAGACGTTTGAGGGTATCGGCCTCGGCTCTCGAATTGCTGGTCTCAAGGATTCGTCGCTGTTCTTCAAGCTGAGCATGTGCTCCTACTTTACCATTGTCACTCCTATTGGCATGGCTATCGGCCTGGGAGTCATGGATAGCATGAACTCCAACGACCCGGCCACAATCTGGGCCATTGGCACCATCTCAGCTCTCTCGGCAGGCGTGCTCATGTGGGCTGGTCTCGTTGAGATGCTGGCATTCGATTGGCTCTTTGGAGACCTTTCTTTTGCCCGAAAAAACCGAGTTCTGGTGGCCTTTGCAGGCCTGGTTCTTGGCATGATCTGCATGTCTCTCATTGGAAAGTGGGCCTAGACTAAGACAGATTCCAGAAATGATTAACGATAAATAATGAATAACGAATAAAAGGAGAAATGGCCACAAATTGTGAAATCCAAACGTGAAAGTAGTATACAGGGAGGGGTCATATTTCCCCTACAAGGCAGTCTGTGCAGACTGTTCTAGAGAGTATAATGTCTACAGTCATGCACATAGCTTCTCTGCACCACCTACACTCTACAAACCCGTCGTCATAGTCATATTCATTCGTGTTATACAGGTTAGCTTATACTCCTTATCTAGGACCAAGCTTGGCCAGACAAGCGGGACCCTGCTCCTCCCACTCTTGCTTTGAAATCCACATGTGCTCCTTGTCGTGCATGATGTTGGCCAACACAGCTCCTCCGAGGAAAACCATGTGTCGACGTCGAGGAGGATCCTCAATCTTGACCTTGAACTTGTGGAGCAAAGTGGGGTCGCCGCCAAGCACCCTCGTGAGCCAGAGCTGCTTGAGCTCCTTCTCCATACGAGAAGGAAGACCGGGGTACATGGAAGAGCCTCCGGACAGGACAACGGCCTTGTAGAGCGACGATCGAACGTCAATGTCAGCGGCTTGGATGGTGTTGAACAGAGTTTCGGCGATACCGGGCTGCTCGGAGTCCACCAGATGTGGCTGGAACAGACACTCGGGAGCCTCGAATCGCTCGGAGCCGAGCTTGATGGTTCGGCCATCGGGCAGCTCGTAGGTGTCGACAAGGGCGGTGGTCTCGTTGGCCAGCTTTGTGTCGAGGTCGAGATCATATGAAACGTAGCAGAACTTCTCCTTGATTTGTCGCACCGTCTCAAAGTCGGCGGTTCTGTTGAATGCGTAGCCTCGTCGGAGCAGAAGCGCAATGAGCTGCCGGGTAACGTCTCGGCCGGCGACATCCAGACGCCGTGTGAGGTGATTGAGTACCACAGACTCGTAGACGGGCACCACGTGAGTGACACCATCTCCGGAGTCCACCACCACGCCGGACGAGAGGCCCTGGGCGTACAGCGCCAGCACGGCCTGGATGGCCACGTACACGCCGTTGAAGCCGTAATGCTCAAACATGATTTCGCACATTTTTTCTCGGTTCTTGAGGGGGTTCATGGGCGGCTCTGTGAGCAGCACCTTTCGGCCTCGGGTGTCAATCTTCATCTGGTCGTAGAACGAGTGATTCCACAGATGGCCCATGTCCTCCCAGTTTCGGATGACTCCGTTCTCCATGGGGTAGCTAATCTGGAGCATGTTTCGGGCGGCTGCTGCCTCGTCTCCGCACATGATGTCCTTGATGGGCACGTCGTTGACTTCGGACGCTCGCTCTTCGGCTCGGAGGATGGGTCGGCCCACCATCGAGGGGAAGGTGTGTTCGGGGAAATTCGTACCGCCGTATCCGATTTTCACGAATCCCGTTCCTTGGTCGAGCACAATTGGTTGTTCACTCATTTTCGATATTGCCGCAGTGCAGGTGTGTGGTCAACTGTGAGGTGTGAGTTACAGTAGACTGCGCCAGACTATGTACGCTGAGTTAATTTGGGGGAGGTGGGAAGATTATGTAATGCGTTCCGAGATTGGAGACGCCCATAATAAAAGGGGGGCGGAAAGTGGGAAATTGGCCTCTTTGAGCGGCTCAATTTGATTGGACAGCTCCAATGAGTGATTCAGTGACACCGCCCATGTAATTTTCCCGTGATTCACCGTTTTGAAGGCATCGTATTTGTCTCCTTTAGGGACTACGTACAGTACGTACGTACATAACCAACTTTACCACAGTGATTACAGTGATTACTTTTGCTTGCCGTTCTCTCCCAAAACTTTCAGTTCCCAAAGTTCAAACTGGGGGCAGCTTAGCTCCGGCTCCAGATAAGAACTGCATTTAAATCCGAGCACTGATATATATATATATATAGATTGTATTGTTATAAAATATAACCCAGTGTGATTATTGGTATACTTGAATAGATACTTGAATAGATTCAAGCGCAACTGGATTCCATATACAGCCAACAAATACGACCCCTCTATGGGACTCTGAAAATCATAATATCATACACGCTATCTACATACTTCAATGCTGCTCGCCACTGCCAGAGGCGTTTCGGTACATTCTCATGAACCGAGAAGTGGGCTTGGCCTGCGAGTTGGAGCCAATCTGAGGACTCTGGGGCTGGCTCATGACCTGGGCCATATCCAGCAGCTGCTGGGCAACCTCACCCTTGATTCGATCGTAGCGTCGCATTCGGATCTGGGGGTTGTTGTACTCCTTAGACAGCTCCGACGACATAAGCAGATCAAGACACTGCCGGATCTCGATAAAGGTGGTGGACAGCGAGGCATTGCCTCCATCCAAATGCAGAGTGGTCACAAACTGCTCCATGTACTGAACATCAATGTTGAAGTTGTGCACAGCGGCAGTGGTGATGAGACCACGGGGAGCATTGAGCAGAATCTGCAACAGAGACGAAGCCAGGTGGTCAAAGGCTCCGAAATACACGTAGTTCTTGATAGCAAACGGCAGATCGGCAAGAGTGGAGTTGAAGAAGATGGTGAGGAAGTTGACCATTTCGTCGAGGTACGACGACGGCTCATCCGAAGACACTGTTGTGGACCAGTCGTAGTCTTCCAGCTCCATAAAGTTGTCCACAGTCTGCGTGACCAGCTCAAAGATTCGAGACTCGGCCTTAGTTGAAGCGTTCTGGAACTTCTTCTGGGCCTTGAGAGTGATCTTTGATTTTCGCTGTGACGGTCTGCCATCAACAATTGCCTGGGCAATGAACGGAATGACCCGCTCAAACTGCTGCAGATCAATAAGAATCTGCACAATCTGCTCTCGGGTGGTGGTCATCATTCGATGCAGTAGAGTGTCGCAAATGATGTCATTCAGCAGACTATCAATGGCCTGCTGCACGTAATCTTCGGTCTGGGTAACCTCGGAGACGTTGAACTCGTCAAGAAATGCGTAATGCTGGTGGATGAGATGGGTGATCTTGGCACAGCAAAGAGGTAGAATTGGCGAGAACGGAAGAGTCTTGGGAAACATGCCGTCGGTAGCAGCTCCGGGTGCGCCGCCGCTCGCCTCGTCGTCTTCGGGAGTCCACCAACATGCCCGGGTAATCTTTTCGTATCTGTCAGCATCATGGATTGTAATCTTGTTGGTGTCGTCCTCCATGATGCCAGTGTTGAAGTCCTTGTCAAAAGTGCCAATGAGGAACTGGGAGAACTTTCGGAACGACAGAAGCAGAAAGTCGCCGACATTGACAGTGTCAAACCGGTACTGCTCCATGGTCTGCACAAACAGTCCCAGCTGAGCTTTCAGGTTCACCAGAACAGACTGGTCCTGGACCGAGGCCAGCTCGTGGCCGAGGGTAGCCATGAGCTTCTGAGAAAGAGCAATCCACAGGTCGTCCACATCCGACTGCGGTCGGAAACCCTTGGTAGTTCTTGAGGCGATGGTTCGGTCCAAAATGCAGAAACCAGCCAGGTTCTGGAGAATCTCTGCTACGGAATCTTCGGAAGAAGACATTCCAGCAGCAGTAGGGACAATGTTTTGAACGTGCGACCGTCTGAACTCGTCAAACTTTTTGACAAACACGTCCGTGTTGCGCAGAGTCTGGTGGATATGAAGACACTCGTACAGAGGGTCCAGTTCGACCAGAACTGAGTGGTTGTCGATGGGATCAAACGAAGAGGACCGGTATGACAGCTCGATGGGACTGTTGAACTTGTACCTGGCTAACTCGGGGTTTCTGTGCACCTCGTCTCTCCATTCCTGTCTCAGTCGCTCGGTTTCCTGGAAAGCTGCCTGACCGATGGACGGGTAAACTGTTCGCAAAGAAGATAGCCATTTGAAAGTATCGTCCACCACGTCCTCCTGCACCAGTGTGGTCAGCTGAGGCACTGAGTCGTTGATCATTCGAGCGAATCCATAATCAGACACCTCCTTGAGATGGACATTTTGCAGGTCATCGAGGGATTTGAGAGCCGCAAAGTGTTTTTTGGCTTTAATGAGATCATGCGTCTTGTTGGTAAGCTCCAGGACCTGCAGACACGACTCCACGGTCTCAATGGCCAGGTCTAGGTTCTCTCGCACCGTTCTAGCCTCCAAAAGTCGCTTCTTGCGCGTCACCAGCTGGCCACCAGACTGCTGTAGACGGAAGTTTAGGTCCTGTAGCGCTCCTCTCTGTCTGTCGGCTCCTGTTCGGACCTTGGACAGCTTTGGCATGCTTCCGAGGTACTCCTTCTGGCCTCCATCGCATATTGCTTCCAGCTGTCTGTTTTTCTGCCGGGTGATGGCGTCCAGCCGGTCCAGCAGCTCTCCGGTACGTTTTGTCTTGATGGCGTCCTTGACAATGGGCACCAGCTGCTCCAGAAAGTCTTCGGAGAACGAGTTGTTTTGCACATTGTCAGTCGAGAGCATCAGTTGCTGCAAATGCAGCGTCATGTCCTGCGGCGCCTCCTGCGGCTCCTCCTTGGCCTTTGGCTTGGCCCTGCTCACTGTCAACGGCTTCGTGGTGAGCGGCTGTGTGAGAGAGGGGACTGCTGGCGGAGTAGCGGCACTTGGAAGCTTCATTGTGGCAGAACGGCCGGGAGTGGTGGCAGCAGAGCGTATGGACACGGTTGCCGAGCGTCCCGGAGTGGTGGCAGTGGGTGCGCCCTTGGGGGAAGCCTTTGCCACGTTGAGAGGAGGAGTGCTGGCAGCGAGCATGTCTCCAGACAGTGAGCGGGCGTGTCCGGCGGGTCTTTGTGGCGATCCTCGGGGTCTGGTCTCGGCCATGTGCGGCGATCTGGGCGCGGTGGTGTTTGAGCGGGCCATTGTGGGCTTTGACGTGATTGTGGGGGCCTGTTGGAGGGCCTTTGGCTGCGAATATGGGTCGCTCTGGGCAGATGCAGCGGGGGTGGGCGCAGGGACGGTTCGGGGAGCAGGCGCAGAGTTGGCGTACGGGTCGCTTGGAGGCTCGGGGTTTGCGTACGGGTCAGGAGCACTGTTGTTGGAGGCATAGGGGTCCTGAGCGCCGTTGGAGGCGTAGGGATCCGAGGCATAAGGGTCCGAGGCATAAGGGTCGGATGCATAGGGGTCTGGGGAGGCGTTTTTGGCGGCGTAGGCGTCGTTTTGAGCGGCCGCCGCAGCCTTGTAGGGATTGGACATGGTTGTCGGCGATAGCGTGAGGGAGTTTTTCGATGGAGTAGGCGGTCCGGAGATAAGCCAAGGGTCAATTAGCCACTGTAGCGAGGCGTCGGGGGGATGTGGCGGCGTCTGGGAGGCGGAGAAATGCTGGTTTTGTGCTGCTACCGCGTCCAAACTGATGGTATGCTGTTTTGGCGCTAGGTGCAATGAACCGTGGTCTAGTCTGGTGTTAGAGTTGCCGTTCGAGACGTGGAGGTTAATATATGAGTGAGCTGTGGGTTTCGAGTGACACGACTAGCAACGACTTTTGGTGTTGTGAGGAGAAAATAAAAGATGTGAAGAGACAGTTTTGTTTGGATTTTCTGGACGAGTATTGTGGTGGCCTTTTTTGAGTCGTTTTTGTTGCTCAACCCCGTTTTGAAGAGTGTCCTTATCTCTCTCCACTTGTCTGTTTAATATGCTGAAATAGTTGAACAAACTTTGGTCGAGGGGTATTTTACAAGGTACAACATTGTTCTGTAGGTAGGGTTGCTATTTGGAGCACTGTTTGTGGGGATGGAGTTGTAAAAAATGGTGCACGAGAATAACAATGGTGATGGTAGCATTAGTGTCTAAAAACTGAACCGATTGAGACCCGTTTTAGGCCATTTATCGTGACGTCATGGATCCACTGTCCCCTCTCCCCTCAACTATAGATAACTCCGACTAAGTAGATTCTCTGTTGTTGGGAGAAGGAATATAAAATACCTTGCAATAAAAATACCTTGCAATAAAAATACCTTGGAAAATACTGTGGGCTGAGCCATTCGAAAGTAACGTGTTTCATCTGAACCAGTCGTAGATGTAGAAGAATACTACTCTTTACTGTACGGTAACGTGGAAAACTTGGCCAGTAACTTACCACACCGTTTGGCTACCAGTATGTGACGCCAAAAATAAATTCTTTGTAGATTTCTGTCAGGTTATGGTGGTTCTTGTTCTCATCTACGTGTACCTATGTACGAACGAAACAACAAGCATCCAAATAAGATATGACTTTTTCCACTTTTGACAAGTTTGGGAGATTATAGTCTTTTTCGGGGTATATACATGAGAGACCCCCTGGAGTTGTAGAGGTCAATCTAACAGACCCGGTAGTTGGGCTACGGGTGTGATTCTTGTGTTGCTGAACTCTCTGAGCCCAGAAGAGTCCAAATCTGTTTCCAAATTTCCAATACCTGCCCTGGTTCGGTTTTTGGACTCTTGCTCAAAGGTGCATGTACCCCACCATTCAACACGTCCTATCACTGACTCTTATCAGACACGCACCTACCTTTGCACTTTAAATCCCGCCCAATCCAACCTGACCTTGTACACACTCGTTTTCGTGACGAAATCAAATCAACAAAAACCACGTTTCACACTTTCTCTCTCATCTGACCAGACACATACGTGGCACACACCTGTTGCTACACCCACAACTACACACACACACAACACGCCCCTTGTCATGCGAAACAAAATCCTCATTGTTGGCCCTCCCGGATCGGGTAAGCTAACCATGCTCAAAGAGCTCATGGGAACCGTGCCGCCAGTGGCAGGATCGCACGCGGGCATCGTCGAAGAGTACCACATCAAAAACAAGTATTACGAGGCGCGAGTCGGGGTATGGGTGGACGAGTTCCTGCTGGAGGGCGACACATTTGAGGAAGACCGAACAGCAGACCTGTCGACTCTGCCGGAATGGGCCCGAACTTTCTGTGGCTCGGATGCCAAGGAGGTACGTGATTCGATCAAGGCACTGGTCTTCACCATCAGGCAGGGTTCTGACGTGGCTCATGTGGAACCCCAGCTCGAGATTCTGCAAAACCTCACGTCGTTACTGGACAACGAAGACTGGGACGGCTCGTTGCTATGCGTGCAAAAGGGCAGAGTTTCCCCCGAGGTGGCCGCGCAGCTGGACGCGTTATGCTTCGACTACGGATTTGAGTACATCAACAATCTGCCGTCGGAAGAGGGCGAAACCACAGGCTATGACCGGCTACAGGAGGCCATTGAGGTGCTGGGGTGGGAGGCCCAGGAAAACGCCACAGAGATGGCAGCACTTCCGGAGCCTGTTCTGACGTCTCCCACAATGGCCAAGGCATCGCCATCGTCTCTGCAGCCCTCTTCATTCGACGCCCGTTCGCTGTCTCTGTCCCCTGCGGACTCGGACATGCTCAAGGGTCTGTTGAACGACGATCTGGACAACTTCCAGAACATTTTCGAAAAGCTCAAGATTGCGAGAAACGCGAACCTGAGTGACGAACAACGAACGCAACTGGCCAACGATCTGGCTGAGCAGCTGATCGGCGGCGAGTTTGAGTGATCGGAATTGACGAACCATACCATGGGAAGCTGGGGGCAGGCTGGACTAGTAGTCGCTACTGGTCCACGCATTTACATATGTACACTATTGGCATCTTTCTTGATGATGTTTATTTGCGCGAAGAGCAGTCGTGTGGCGGCAGGGTCTTGGTGGCCTATCTTAGCATCTGGCGGTGGGGAAAGAGCACCCTACCGTTGGACAGTCATGATTGTGGAAACATAAATCTTGACGTAGTATCGCGTCCGAGCGTGTAGAAGGAGAGAATGTGGAGAAGAATTCGAGCAGGTGCTGGCGAGCATTGGTAAGCGTTGGCAGCATGTGGCAAGCTCATGACAACGATATGGGTTTGTGGTAGTAGCAATGGCTATATCACAGTATCTGGAACTGTCTTTGCTACAGTATCTTAGCATGGGATCATTGGTCTTGTTGCAGGGGCATTGATGGATCACCTAGCAAATCGCTTCCATCGGGAGTACCACGTAGACGATGCCTACATCGTAACGTTCAGCATCGTGCACTTGTATTGCTCATACGACCGAGGAATAACCACGGAACGATAATGGGCGTATTCTGCTGGACTACGTTCGTCATCAATTGAATGGTTTATTGTTCTACTACAGGAACTTACAGGACCTTCTTGGCCTCCTGTCGGTAGTGCTTGGATCGCTGTTTGAGCATGTGGGAGTACAGAATGTACAGACCCACGGGCCAAATCACCATAGCAGCCTTGAGGAAGAGAGCAAAGTAGGGCTGCTCGGTTCGGGCATAGTCCAGGGCGTTCCACATGAGCTTCATCTCGCCAGAAACTCCAAGAGGGTACAGCACGAGGAAAAAGTTGTATCGGATCCACTGCAGCCAGTCAGGGACTCCTCGGCCAGCCAGATTGAGGGCGTAGAAGGAGTACCGGATCACCTCGGTGACGGACCACGCGATCACCATGAAGGTGAAGAAGATGTCAGAGCCAGTCTGGGGGTACTGGTAGAGCACACCCCAGACGAGAGCAAATCGTGAGAAGATCTGCATGACGGTGGTCTGAAGTGGCGACCGCACGAGTCCAAACAGCGAGTGGAAGATCTCGAGGCCGGCCAGGGTCTGAACGCCAATGAGAAACTCCCGCAGACCTCCACTAACGTAGTCGTATCCCACCAGGGGCAGCAGGATGACAAGCCGGGCGAAGACTGCAAACCACAGGAACGCTGACACGTTGTTGTACACCAGTAGGTACTTGGTTACTAGAGACGAAGCCATTGTGTTGGTGTGGGGTGGTGTTCTGTAGCTGGAGAGGTGCGGCAGCTCGATCGATTTAGACTTGTTGTATGTTGGGACTGGCTTTTTGGAAAGCGCTTACGACGCACCATGTCTGATCCCTACAAAACCAAATGGAGGCAGTTGGGACCACATGAGTTATGTTGGTGTGAATTCGAAAGTGTTGTAATGGTCGTCAGGAATCGAAGTGTGTGTCAGGCGAGATATCGGCCCATGTTATTGCTCTGTGGGAACACGTATACAGCTGGTGGAAAGCTGTTTCTTTATGCTAAAGCAGCCAATTTTCCCTGGCAGAGTTCAAAAAGGATGAGGTGGGGAAAAGTGAGTACTTTGCAGAGGAGCTAAATGACATGTGGATTAAAGAAACAGATGAATGAGGCAGAAAGCAGCACTGTGGCCCATATCAACTACAAAGCCAGTCACATGTTTTTTGTAGTTGTTTTTTTCTCGTGACTGCCCCACTTTTGGCCAGATGACGGCTACTGAGAGTTCAATTTTTTTCTTTTTTTTCCCAGACCCCGCAGTTCTCAAAGTTGAAGATGTCTCTAAATATGAGAGTTGATAAAAAAAAAAAACCGAAGGCAAACCACCTCAACACCACAACAAGACCTAGTATAGTCATACCACCAAGTGCTAGGAAACAGAATACACCACCACAGACTCCAAAAACATCTGATACCATGATATACCCCCCGATCCCTCCAATAGTGGGGCTGCAGCTGCCACAGATACCGCACTGATTGCTTTCCTTTGTGCGGATGAAGACCCAATATGGTAATTTTCATCCAGATGCCATGAACTCTTTGGATAAAGTCCAAAACTGGAAATTGTCGACCCCTAGAGAGATTTCTACCGTGGAAATTATCCTGCCTCATGACGAAATATATATGGCTCCTTCCACTGCGAGTCTCTGATACCATACCTCGCCAGCCATGGGAATACAACAACTGCTTCAAACCGTCAACATTCTGGGCATTCTTTTGCTCATTGTGCCGACGATATGGCACATTAAATGCCGCAACTACGTGGCCTTGTCGCTCTTTTTCACTCTCTACGTGGGCCAACTGATCATGCTCATTAATGCCACAATCTGGGGTGGCTCGGACTGGAAGTCTGCATGGGATGGCTGGGGGTACTGCCAATTTGCGGTGCGGTTTTTGAGTGCTCTTGAAATGTGCGTCATGTGCTGCTGCATCGCCACAATCAGATCCCTTGCCAAAATTCTTCGGAAACAGGGAGGTCCTATCCGCACTTGGAGGACTCTTGCTGTCGAAATGTTCATCTGCTGGGGCCTACCTATCTGCTTCATGTTTCTGTCTGTGCTCGTGGACGTTGGCCCCTATGCGCTTCTTCAATACCAGGGCTGCTATCTTATCATTGGCGACTCGTGGCTAACGTTTGTTATTTACCACCTGCGCCGTCTTATTCTGGGAATCGCAGCCCTGGGCTACGGATGTTTATGTGCCTACCGAGTTATCAAGAGACGGCAAGACTTCAACGATATTTTGGCCACGTCTAACACAGGGCTTAACAGCGCGCGATTCACTCGACTGCTGTTGCACGCCTTTGGAGTGATTCTCATTCTTTTCCCCGCCAACATTATCAGTTTTTCTGTCGACGTTGCTCGCATGAAGTTCCTTCCGTACTCCTTGAAGGAATACAGATCTACCCCGTACTGGAACAGCCCCATCAGCCACTTTGACAAGACCGTATCCTGGTGGATCTGGATCTTTCTACCCGTCAGCTTTCTGACCTTCATCTTCTTTGGAACTGGTAAAGATGCCCTGGACATGTATGCTACTGCCATCAGAAAACTGACGTTTCAGAAGGAGGAAATCCCTCGCATTCCCACTGTTAGACGAACAGCCAGAAACAAGTATGCTCCTGAGGAAGAGTGTTTACCCTCAGTTCCCAAGAAGACCCGTCGCCGATTTTCTTGGTTTTCGCGTCATTCGTCAAAATCAAACCGCTCTGCTAACGACACTGTCATGTTCTCTCTTACCAACGACAAGTCCTACGGAAATCTAGAGGCCGTGGAGTCCCCAACTTCTACCTTTGACAACGACATGATGGGCAATATCTACGAGGTTGACAAGAAGGTCTAAGGGGTGTGCATAGTGAAACGTTCAGTATCGGTAGCATACATGTAGAATGGACGATGGTAAGATACAATAGATGCTTTTATAAACAATTTTATTATAGTATTCATGTAAAGACGGCTGTATTTACAATATCGGAACGGTTCTGGTACCCTTTGGTGATGTGGTTTTCATCTACCATCCTGAATTAATTTGGAGTTCTTTTATAATTCTTTTTTTAGGAAATGGAACCAATACTTATGAAAGAAGAATCAACTACATATGTCTCTTTCACAACAAACTCAAACTCTCTCAACTATTTACTTGCCAAGAAAACTCATAGCAACCAAACACCACAAAAAACACGACAAAAGAGCCAGAAGTTCATTCTGTCGACAGAATCCATCGCAATAACCAAATCACGACTCTCAGATGTTCAGATTTCTTTTATTTACTCTCAGTGGTCCAGCTCTTGATTTCTACAACAAAGTCTGTGTCACTCACTTTTGAATCTTGCTCCATGAACGTGTAACTTCCAATGTCACGAGATTTCTCTTACACAGTTATTCAGCATTTTTTCTTCGATTTCTGGAAAGGTCAGATCAAAAGAACACGTCAGCGGATGGTGCACAAAACCCCAAATGCATCTATTCACCCAGTTGACACTCGCAAGTTGGTGAGTGGCTGCTTAGTCTAGTTGGCAGCGCACCCACTTCCGAGCTGCATAAACTTTGCAGGACACGTTAACATGAACAGCATCACATCTCAGCAGCACCTTCGTCACTAATGAAATTCTCAATCCTCTTTCTGGTGACCCTGATCACGCTGGTGCTCGCCCAGGGCGGCGACATGTGGTCCAAGGAAGACAGAGAAATCTTCGATCTCAACTCGGCGGTCCAGAAAGACCTCAATCCCGAGGGTACCAAGGCCGTTAGCTTCTACCAGTGGCTGAAGGCCGAGCGCAAGTCCTCGACTGAGGACATCACCAAAAAGTACCGTCTGTTGTCGCGTCAGCTGCATCCCGACAAGAACCGAAAGGACGCGGGCGCCACTGACCGATTCACACGTCTCGGTCTCGTGTACAAGATTCTTATCTCGAAGGAGCTGCGAAAGCGATACGACTTTTACCTGTCGAACGGCTTTCCTCGTGAGGGTGAAAAGGGCCAGTACATCTTCAAGCGGTTTAAGCCCGGTGTCGGCTTTGCCCTGCTGGTCCCCTACGTGCTGCTTGGTCTGGGCTCTTACGTGGTCAAGTACCTCAACGCCCGAAAGGTCAAGTCTACCATTGAGCGGGTGGAGCGAGAGGTGCGAAAGGAGGCGTCTCGAAAGAACGGCGTGCGTCTGCCCAACACCACCGATGTCATTATCGATGGTCGACAGTACTGCTACTACAACACTGGCGAGATCCATCTTGTGGATACCGACAACAATGTCGAGCACCCCATCAGCTCCCAGGGGGTGGAATTCCCTGGAATCAAGGACACGCTGTGGGTCCAGATCCCTCTTGCTATTGTCAACTTGTTCAAGCCCAAGCCCAAGGCCGAAAAGGAAGCCGAGGAGGTCCAGGAGGTCAAGGAAAAGCCCAAGCCCAAGGTCGCTACTAAGGTTGGAGGCCGACGACGAAAGTAGTGATAATAAAATATATACTGTAATTTTATCATTGATTGTCCTAGCTTTTCAGTCGTTCACGTCACACCACCCGTTTGAAATTGAAACTAAGACATGTAGAATCAAATCAGGGTTCCATAACACTTATATTTGATTTCGTTCACAGCTGCTATTGCACAACAGGCATACAACTACTATAATCAAGCTCATACGTGACACTCCACCTTCATTCATTACATCATTATTCATGCATCCTCCGATTTCTCAGACTCTTCATCTTCACCCGTTGTTTTTTCCTTTTCGTCCCCCTCAGTATCCTCCGTCTTTGAACGGCGCAAGGCTGCTTCGTCTTCTGCCTCCGCGTCAGACACGTCCGAGGTGTCCGAGGTATCAGAAGGCTCTTCATCTGATGACTCCTTTTTGCCGCTAGTGTGAAAAGGCTTGAGATCATTGGAGAACTTACGCTCCTCCCAAACATCGTCCTCGTCGTCTTCGTCTGAGGATCCAAATCGATCAGGCATGTCCCCAGTAATCTGCTGGCTCATGTATCGCGAGAACTGATCGGGGTCATCCTCCTTAGATGCATCGTCATCGTCCACGGGGCCTCCGTCGTGGTCATCAGCCTCAGCCTCCTCCTCGCCCAGCTCGTTGGCTGAACCGTCACCCAGAACGATGGCGTCAGGGTTGTGCGCCACAGAAGTGTGGTCGGGTCGGGCACCTCCCAGTAGAGCATTGTGCTGCTCCCGGGTCTTGACCAGGGTATGAGCCACGTACATGATCCACTCGGGAACAGTGACAGCAGCAGCAACAACAGGAGAAATCGACTCGGGTGTAAAAACGGCGGTGAACTTGACCACCTCCTCAGAGATGAGAGTCAGATGACCCATGTAACCGATTCGAGTGCCGTGCTCAACCTCGTATTCGTCGCATCGTTTTTGACCGTCAACAATGAGCTGTGTGAGCCGGCCCTGGTCAAAGAGGTTGATGGCCAGGAAACGGTTGTAGCCGTCTCCCATGGGGCCATTGAGAATCTGCTGCACAATGTCAAACACCACATTGTGCAGAAAGTTGTTCCAGGGAAACCGCATAAACATGTTGAGAATAGTGACGATGACCGAGTTGTCCACTAGCGAAATCTTAAGCAGGTCGCCAACTACGGGTTCCTTACGAAGCGCAGCCTCAATAGCCTCCAGCGAGTCGTCTTTCTCGGCCTCAGCCTCGGCGTCCTCTGCAGATGCCTCGTCAGTCTTAGCCTCGTCGCCGTCGGTCTGTCCAGCTCCAGCGTCCTCCTGCTGGTTCTCACGCGCATCGTCATCTTCATCATGTGACTCCTGGTCCTCATTGGACACGGACAAACGGGCAAAGTCGAGATCGCCTCCCTCCTCGTTAGCCTTGGCAATCACCTGCTTGACTCGTTCACGTTCTCGATCTCGCTCAGACACAATCGATTCGCCCTTGGGGTCATTGAGCAGTGTCATGTTGGAGCAATGCAGCAGTTCTGCCACGAGCTCGCAGATCTTGAACCGCTCAAAGCCAAGAGGCTCAATCTCGCCAATAGGCGTTTTGAGGGTCTTGGTGCTGGGTCGGGTAAGCATGGCCTGGAACTCTGGCACATGCTGCGCAAAGATACGCACCAGCGTGCCGAGGTAGATGGGGTCTCGGGGGCCTGGGGGATGCGTCTTCATGGTGATGAACAGCACAGGCATGTAGTCGTAGTCACTGTTGTTCTTTCGGATGATCTCGATTATGATGCCCACGCCTGTGGCAAGGCCGGTGCCTCCAAAGAGCATGAGACGCACGAACTCGCGCACCACGGGCTCGGACACGAGCTCACGCGACAGCTCGTTGGGGCCGATAGTGGAGTTGTCAGAGTTGGAGTTGGCAGACATGGTGACGAACGCTTTAACAAAGTCACCAGCGGCCGACTGGATGTATGACGGCACGTCAGGCCCCAGGAAGGCGATGAGAGCGGGGATGAGACGCTGCTTTTGCAGAAAGTCAATGATACCGGTGGAGTTGTCGGCCTTGTCGGTGGAGATGACCTTGAGCAGAAAGTCCATCAGCGGGGGGTCGTCAATGTGACGCATGAATCGCTCAACAAAATTGCTCTGTCGCTTGATGAAGCCGATCATGTCGTCTGTCTTCTTGTCGAGCAGATGCTCGCTGATTTTCGTGAAGAACTGGGCCTGGTTCATGGATAGCGGTGCCGGGTAGTCTAGGATCTCCCAGATTTGCTGCACCAGCTCTTCGCGCTCCATGAGCGCCTCTGTGAGCGACCACACCTCGGCAGACAGGATTTCCGAGGCCACTTGCGCGTAGTGCTGCTCGTCCTCCTCCTCCAGCTTGTACTTGGAGGGGTCGTCCGACTTTGTAGACGAGGTGTCTGAGCCCAGAGAGTCGACCGAGTCGTCCTTGACCTCATCGTCGTCCGCCTTTTCGCCGTCCTCCGCCTCGTCCTCCTTTGGCTCTTCGGCCTCGTCCTTGGCCTCTTCCTTGGCCTCATCTGTGAGCTCTTCGGTGTCATCTGTCATGTCGACGTCCTCGTCGTCCTTATCCGTCTTGGGGGAGCCCTTGACCAGCTGGACCAGCTCCTCCAGAACGTCATCTCGTCGCAGATACTCTGTGAGCTTGGCGTTGGAGTTGAGCACCTCTTGGAGCAGGTCGGGCTCGTCCAGCAGCTCGTGTAGGGTGTGATCGGGGTTGTCCAGGATCTTGTCAATCACGCTGACCGACGAAAAGCCGGATCCCATGCGCCAGAAAGACATGTTTGAGTGGTGGTGTCCTGTGTCTGGTTGACTAGTCTGGGTTGGCTGTGTGCAGTTGAATCGACACTAAGGTTGTAAAACAGGGTTGCCTGATTTGCCTGCGTACATGTTGTCACGGGGTAGCAAAAAAATAATGCTGCAATCAGTCTTTTGCAGAGTCACGACCCGCTGGCGTGCAAAGCCTCGTTGGGGCGTGGGGCCTCTCAGTCAGCCATCCAGAGCGATTGTCTTTGTGTCCCACCATCATCTGGCCGCTCTTGAACCCACCGCGCTTCTCAGCACTGAAACGCTGTAAGATTACTAAGTACAGCATGCAGGCGGACACACCCAGGAGCGACTAATGGATAGCAGCTGTCGGGAGGGAACTGTGGGCAGGCGCTCACTTATATAGGCCAGCGCAAATTACACGGGGAGTGTCGTTACCCCGGACCCAGGGCTATCGCCTCCCAAAAACAGCTGCTGGAGGGATTGTTATTATCAGCCGCAGGTCCCTTCCTTTGCTTCCAGCGCCAATCAAGTTGACTTGCTGCAATGTCCACGAGAGCAAGAGTTTGTGACTAATTGAACGCCACACAGTCCAGCCAATTGGAGTGTCGCTTTTGCGGGGTTTCGAGATCAGATGGGCAGCCAACCACCCAAACAGACTGCAGGATCCAGGTTACAAACTGCTGGTCCAACCTCCAGACACCAGATCAAACGGTGAAAAGCGTTGAGTGCGGCTGACCACGTGACCACTCAACTCAATGTCCAATTGTGTGCCTCATTTGGATTAGGGTTTCTGAATGCAGGCTGGAGTGCATACGTGTTAGCTGTGGGGATGGGATGGGGCAAATTGATGGAAAAGCGAGCACAACGATTTGGGGCGATTCTGACAACACGGATGTGATCAATGTTTGATTTAGGTGCTGTCGATGGCAGAAAAACGACAGCTACTACAGTAGTCTAAACAGGAGTTACTGCTGGCTTTCTGGTGACATCAAGTTAACTTCATCGATGTACTGATGCAGCCATTTACAGACAGACTAGACAGCTCTGTCTGGATGATAATGAGGCTGATAAAATTATATCGACGATACCATTAGAAAGGGAAAAGAAACTTGTGTTGCGAATCCACCTATCAGAAGTTCATTTTATGGAAATGAAACGTCTTCAGGTCTCAAACAATTCCTTCTCCTAATGTCTATGATCCTCATGTAGACTCAACTTCAGAAAATAGTGTGTAACAATAAGGAGCAACTTTCTTACCCCAGATGAACACTCTGAAATCTTCCATGGAAGTAATATCGAAAATTTGAAGAGTGCATTTTTGATTAAAATTCTTCTTCGAGTATATTTGAGGTTTCCACAGGCTCAATCTCTCTCCAGTGTGGTTGAGAAGTGTACTTGAATTGTGTCCATTCACTCGAGCCAACTCGAAGCACTTTACTCAACTTTAGGGAGTGAAATATGAGCAAGCGTACCGATACCGGTGGCATAAACTGAGCAAAATCAGAGACTATATCGTGAGCTACTGTTTCAGTAATGTCTAGTATTGCCCTCACATTTCTTAGATATTGAAAGAAACCTAGCACACTTCAGACCCACTTCAGATGCAGCAACTTCTTTCATTTCAAGTCTACATAAATATTCACATGCTCCCAAGCCGAGCGAAAATACTACATGGTCTTTTGCAATGTAAAGGAGCAGCTACAGGGTCTTCTCAATTATTAGAAGATGTACTCATTTGGATAAAAGAAAAGAACTAGCTACGATAGTTTCAAAAACGTAGACATGTCTCAGTAGCTGGTCTAATTATAAATCAAAGTGCTACATCGTGGGCCAAAATGGTGTCATCTCCCTCAGGTGGTATTAGTTAGACTACAAACTACGTACTGGTAGACACTAGCGTTTATTCTTATCTATACTTTGTCTGTCTGAATTTGAAATTTGTCATGTCATGGGACGACTAAAGCGGTACTATCAAGAGGGGTTGTCAGCTCAAAAAGAACGGCATAACATCAATTTGACATCATAAAGAGTACCAACAACAAGTTATCGTCAGGCTACCTAGGTCACAATCTCGATATAATCACATTTACTTGCTCCAAATACTTATTAGCTGACTGGATTCGGTGAGAGGAAAGAAGACAGACATACATGCATTAAATATATTCTGCTGCTCCTAGGCTGACATGAAACATTCACATGTCCACAAGGAAGCGGGCTAGAAAATATCCCAAAAGTGCATTCTTCGCAGAGTGCCAGGGCGGTTGCAACGGCCCCACCATTGCTTCTCTTACGGTGCTCCATAGTACAAAGTACCGTAGCCAATGGAGCTCGTCTCGAACAGCCCAATCATAGACAACTCTATCCAGAAGGGTCAGCTGACAGAGGCAAAAGCGCCAAAAGAAACACGAGCGGATTTCTGAAAATTCCACCGTTATGCCCGCGTCTAGACGAGCAGAACGTGCTCATTAAATACTCCCCACCTCCACTTTCCACTTCCACACTACCCCCTCATTGCAACCTTAATATTTCGGTTATAACGTTCATCCACACTTCACTCCACCATCACTACATCGACATGGCTAAAACCGCAGAAAAGCCTTGGACCAGCGGAGCCAAAGCCGAAGTGCCGCCGGTGGCTGCATCCAAGCCGCAAAAGTCGCCCCGCAAACGTGCCGCCAAATCCAATTGCGGCCCCTGCCGTACCACACGACTGGTGTTGCGAGCACTTTTTTGGTACGCTGTCTTTCTGCTCTACTGGCAGTGTCCCTACGGCCAGCCTCTCGACTCCGACTCTCCCGGTCTGTGTAAGCCGCTGCATTGCGGAATTGCCCGTCTCGAGCCGCACGTGAAGCCCTACTACGACGAGTATGCCGAGCCCTATGTGATGCTGGCCCGACCCTACTGCGCCAAAACCAAGGAGCTCCACAAAGCCTACGTGCTCCCGGCCGCCCAGCGAGCCCAGCGAGCCTCCCTGGCCGTCTACAACCGCTTCCTCGCGCCCCATGTGGCTACTGCCTCCCAGCAGGCAGCCCTAGTCTACGATACCCATGCGCGGGAGCACCACGAAAAGCTGGCCAAGCACTGGGACGGCGTGCAGCAGCAGGCCAACGGACACTACCAGCGGGCACGAATCGTGCTGCTCACCGTCTACATGGACCACGTGCAGCCCATCCTCGTGACCCTGGAGCCCCACTACGACCGGGTGGTCCGACACGTGCACTCTACTGTCTGTCCCCGAGTCAAGGCGTACTCTGTGCAGCTCTACTACCACGTCAACGCGCTGGTTTCCCGTGGCTACGCCATTGTGGCGCCCAAGATCCAGGAGATCTACGAGCACAACGTGGAGCCCCAGATTGTCAAGATCCGAGAGCGAGTCAACCTGTACCGACACAAGAGCCAGACGGTTGTTTCCACCGCCGGAACCGTGATTATCGGCGTGGAGAACCCCACCACGGCCGTTTCCGACACCGAGGTCGAGTCCCAGGCCACTCTGGCGGAGACCGAAACCACCGAGTCTGCTACCTCCGACACCGACACAGCTGCCGCCGAGAGCATCACTCCCTTCAAGTTCCCTCATGCGTCCGAGACCCCCGACCCCACCGAGTCAGCTCTGCGGTACTGGAAGACCAAGGTCGCCAAGCAGCTCGAGGAGGCTGAGAGATCTCTCAACGAGGAGGTCAATGCCGAAAAGGCCCGTCTGCTGCGTCTTCTTGAGCCTCAATTCACCGAGAAGCTGCAGCATCTGTCTGACGTTGCTCAAGGAGCCTACATCACCATCGACAAGGTTGTTGCTGATATCATCCCCCACCGATTCCGAAAGGAGTTCAACGCAAAGTACGGACCTGTGGCCAACCGAAAGAAGGCCGAGGAAGAGGAAGATATCGAGGACGAGTACGTTGGCACTCAGGTGCGAGTCGAGCCTGCGGACGTGCAGTCTACTTTCAAAAACCAGGCCGACTTGCTGCGTCACGGAGCCATGGACGTTCGTGAGCTGGCTTCCGAGCTTGCTCAGACCGTCATTGACCGAACCGAAAAGGTTCGCCTCAACACTCTAGAGGTCGTCGACGAGTTTGCCGAGTTTGCCCTCAAGGAACTGGCCAAGACTGTGGTCAACACCGAGTCATTCTCACACTGGAAGGAGTACAAGCAGGTCAAGGACTCCATTGTTGAGGCAAAGGAGAAGATGGAGAAGAGTGATATCCCCATGGAGGACGTCAACTCATACCTGCGAGAGGTGCAGGAGACTGCCAACCACCTGGCCCGAGAGGCCGCCCAGGCTCTCAACGGCCTGCGGTCAAAGTCTGACTTTTACTTCCAGGAGCGTCACCGAATGGAGGACGCCGAGAAGGTGGCAAATGGAGAGACTCTAGGAGATGATGTGGATCCCGAAGATGTGGAGATTTACGAACTGACTGAGGACGAGATTGCCCAGGAGGCTGCTGATGAGAAGAAGCGAAAGTCCAACGTTCCCCCCATGCCTGTGGTAGAAGATATCGAGGAGGAGGAAGGTGAGGAGGAAGAGGAGGGTATTACTTCCACGTATACCCTGACTCAAACCCAGACACGGGTTGTGACTCTCTCCCAGTCCTCCGAGAGTGCGGAGGTTGAGGCCGAAGCTGAGGTTGAGACCGATGCCGAGCCCGAGGAAGAGGTGGAGACCGAGACTGCCAAGGAGACTGCCAAGGAGACCGAGGCTGCCAAATCGTCTTATGGCGATTTCAGCGAAGAGGAGTACGAAGACGAAGATGAGGACGATGAGGAGTTCTAATTTGAAGAAAGACGTTAGGTTAAAATAAGTGATAATAGAGTCCAAAAGATGTTAGTTGAGTTGGGTGGTTGCCGATTATGGTGTAGATTATGGGGAGAGACAGCTTTTTTCTTAGATGAGATGGAGGTAGGATTTGAGAAGCATCATTCTACCACATTGAATCTGATATTGAAGATCAATAGTATGAAAGTGGTGATGGAGTCGAGGGAATAGCATCAATGTATTTCAAATTGAGATCAGCCGAAAACACTCTGGCATGTTGTCACTGAAATCTTTTGAGATGTATACTGCTCATCTATATTGATTACGAATGCAAACCAGTGAATTCAACAGAACAATTCACGCTACAATTGCTTCTGAAGTTTCAACGTATAGCCAAGAAGAACATGAATCTTCACTTATCCTGAACCTTTAGAGTGATGCAGTATAGCACTTGATCCAAGTGTGACTCACCTGGAAACTGCATTGTGATACAGTAATGTACGGTAAAGGACAAGTATCTTCTTGAACTTCAAGCGTCCCAGTTCTCAGAAAACTTGCCCCATCAACCTCAACTCTTTGGAAGCTGATTGGAAACAGGTTTACTTACTACAAGACGGTAATGAAGTCAGCGACTAAAATCGGTATGCCCATGTTCTACACCCCCCAACTTCTGACACTTCTCAATTCGGAAATCATTCTACAGGCAGCATTCCTCTTGAACGCTTGGAAACCAACATGATACAATGCTTCTGCAGACAGTTTACACAAGCAACAGTCTCCGGACGAATACAGGTGTTGCGAGAAAACCAAAGTCGTCAGCTACGGAGCTGTACATCTTTGTACTGAACTTCTTGGCAAAGGTCTATGCAACAGAAGGAGAGTTGACATGCAGGCCAATGTGCTTCGGCAAGTGTCCGAACTGCGTCCATGTCATGTACCTGTACAGGAACAAACCCGGCCTTTGCTCCGGCCACTTGGTTGATTCGCCGGGATTCCCCCATTATCACGTGGAGTGCATGAGGTGATTTGTTGAGCGGGCTGTGGGCAGCTTCATCAAAAAAATCAAACGCTGTAGATGACCAATCAGCGAGCGAACAAAGCGAAAGAAAGAGCCATGTTTGGTACCATTGGAATCAGCGAGTCTGTGGGAACAGGACGATGGCACTTGATCTAGTTTTGGAGCCAGGTTGCGACTATCAGATCCGTTTTCAACTTGATGAAATAGGGTGTGCCTCTCACCTGCATTAGCCAATCAGATAACTTTCGAAAATATCCGACATTTCCGACACCACATCAAATGAAAAGTCGGCCTGAGAGAGTCTAAAGCTCGGGTGCCGTTTGCAGCCCTGCCTGGGGTTTCTACAGCCAAGAGTGGCAAAAGTCTGGCAAAAACCGTGTGGCAGATTACGCTGCATCAGCTGTTGTCCAAGCTAGCTGGAGTCGACTCTGACTTGGTTGAGAGGGACAATTTGAAGAAATGTGTGGTTGCAGACTGTCAAGTGGAGTCTGGAGAGGCCAGAACTTCAATCCTCTTCTTTCTAGCCAGCCTGCAGCACGAATAAACGAAGAGTTCACATGTGCCTGGAGGAGGTGGATGATAACGTTCTCATGTTTCAGATGCTGCGGCAAGCTGGAAAAGATTGGATAATAATGTCGTGGTGATTTGGAGACAACGACATCGGATCTATGGGCTGGACGTTCCAGTTGGTGGGAAAAAACAGCTGGATCCACAATGGCCCCACCATGCCTGGATGTTTTAGGCACATGTGCTGCAAGTGACTCGGTGATCGAACGGCAACAATACGGGGCAGATAATATACTAGCTGCCGTATGCGTTGATCGGAGACGAATGGATGGCAATATCAGGCGCCCTCGACAAGCAAACGAAGGCTTCGAATCGGCAACAGCAAGGGCTGACCATGCGTCGATTTGCAAAAGACCACTGAATACGAGTTCCAGCCAACGGAAACAAGGACAATGCGGTGGTAAGACACGGATGGACCAGCTCTGTCTCTGACGTTAGTCATGATTATCATGATTGATTATCTTTGACAGAGTTTGCTTCTTGGGATTTCATGTGATGTTCAGTTCTGGCCTTTGACCCTGTGTCCTTGTTTTTGACGAAGGTAACGTTTTTTTTTTTTTTTTTTTTTTGTTTTGTCACATCTAATCTTATCATATTGACTTGGACCACCGTACACCAGGAAGAGGCCGATGATGTGTCCAATAAATTATCACTATGAAACTACAAACAAAAGCACCCTGCGAGTTAAAGTGGAGCTACTTTGGCTGCAAATGGCAGTCAACCCATTGAGAGAAAGTCATTGCAAACGACGCAGTTTCAGAGCTATGATGATTCTGAAAAGTGCAAACGATTCGCACAAGTCTGCTGAACAACATGGTACCATTCACTAAACCACAGTACGCCTCTTACCCCAGATAGATACACTCACAGTCCCGACGACTCTCCACCCCAAGACCCAAAACCCAAACCTGTCAGAACTACAAAAAGTACATATTCGTGCTGCGCTAAATTGTGTGCTTCATGTGCGTGTGTCTTTTGGAGGTGCATGTGGATCCTTTTCTTGGCGACGGTCAAACAGTCATTATCCTGGAGTGCATATTTCTTTGTCAGTCGTTCGTGCGAATTATTTTCAGCTGACACAACTTTGGGGGAGTTGTGATTTTTCAGCACTATCGTCTTCTACAAACGCCAGGCTCTCTCAGGAACATTAATCAGCCGTACAGAACCCTCGGAACCCCGCAATTCTCTCACGCGAGACCGCTTAACTGCGTGTTTGAGTCTCTTTCAGTAAACTCCCGCACTGTGTTCCCACACGCTCCGAATTTAGTTTTTTTGTTGCTTTTTTTCAGTTTTTTCAGTATTTTTTTCTTCTTTTTGGATTGCAACAGCTGGGGTTATTGGTTTGCGGTCCATTGGTTCCTAGCTAAGCAGCACTAGCCCAGTGATAATAGTAGTTTATTGTGGAGCAGCCCAACACTGGCATTATCGCAGTGTGGCCATTTAGTGTCCTGTTTGTTGTACGTCTAGTTTGTCTCTAGACTATCTCTTCGGCCGACATTTCCCGACTGAAGTAAAAAAAACAAAAAAAAAACACGAGCTTGCAACATTGCCGGTTCCTCCTCTCTAGTGAGAAGTTTAATTAATCAATCAGGATCAGTGCATCGAAAAGATCAGTGGCTGGCATAAGGTGAATTTACGCGGCTCCAAAAAAGGTTGCCGCGGAAAAAAAAAGTTGCAGTTTTGAAAATTTGAGATTTTTGAAAATACGGAGACTTCTCAGTTCATCTTTGGAGAGAGTCCAACTCATCCTATTATGGCGATACAGGAACATAACTGCTAGTGGGCGATGCTCTAATGATAACTGAAGCGATAAATCATAGCTGGACCGTTGTCATATCGTGTTTCCCGAGAATTGTGCCAAGATACCAGCCCCTGGACAGAGTGCTTGAGCGGCAGTGTCTCCAGAAAAAGACGACCAACAGAAAAAAAATAAAAAAAATAGAAAGAAAAATGAAAAGTGGTTTTTTAAATGACAAATTACGAGCGTCGCAAAGCCCCCAGACGCCATGCAACGCACCGTCTCCTCCTTTCCCTTGCAACCTGTGCTTCAAAAAGATGGGTTCTGGTAATCTTTGCGAAAATCAAAAACTCTGATCTTTCATAAGACAACAGAAAATAGAGAAAGAGGTTGAATGACAGCTTAACTCTGCTGGTATGGCTGGCTGGGACAAAACAGAAGACCCCGGTACTGTGTGTAGAAAGGCCGCACAATGCCTGCTAGCTGCCAAAATCCCAAATGACACACGGAATTGGTTCGCAAAAAAAACCCCCGTTTTCTTTCTTCTTTCTTTTCAGCCAAACCAACCAACATGAGCCGGGGTCTTGGCTAAACTAAAAGTAAGCTCGCGCATAAGCGTGCAGAAACAAAGAGGCGACAGTGCGAAATAGAATTCGAGATCCATCTGATATTCCCATGGGACGTGGCCGTATATATACTGCCGTGGCCCGCGGATCCCATCTAATCAATCACACATCTGGCAATGCTCTTTTCCAAGCTTTTGTTGGCGGTTTCCGCAACTCTGCTGCCTTCAGTTGCCCATGGTCTTTCAATCTCAGACACCCAGCAGCAGGTCGATGCTCTCACTCGACTGTTCAAGAACCTCCCTCTGTGGGACGACTGTGACGCTATCAAGTGTGCGTGCAAGGGATCAAACTACCCCGCTTCCGTCGCCGTGACTGTGGACACCAATGTTCGAGCTGACGAGAAGGAGGAGGTGTATGACCGGTTCATCAAAAGCAAGTGCAAGGCTGCCAAAGTGCTGAGCTACGAAAAGGCACTCGCCTACGGAAACAGCAACGACCCCAAGAGCTCCAAGGACGTCAATGTCAAGAAAGCCCAGACCCAGCCCGTGTTTTTCAAGCCAAAGGAGTACCAGCACATGTTTGAGTCCAACAGAGTGTCTGCTCAGAACAAGGAAACCGGCATCTGGACCGGCTCCTTCCTCACTGGCTACTGGGTCTTCATTGCCGTCATCTGCATGTTTGTCAATCTCTTCCGATGGTTCACCTGGAAGCGGTCTGCCAACCGGTCTGTTCTGACTCGGCCAAATGCCCTGTTCCGAGCCTACCAGAAACACATTGAGATGCCTGCTCTCTACGGCTTCAAGCACATGCAGCGAATCAACTTTTACGGCATCCAAATGTCCATCCCCACCCGATGGGAGACCCTGGTCATCTTCTTCTACTTTGCCTGCTCCATCATCCTGGCATGCACCCGACACGAAGTCGTGCATCCTGAGAGTGCTCGGTTTGGCTCCCAGCGACAGCAGCTGCTCAAGTACGTTGCTGACCGAACAGGCATCCAGGTGACTGTGCAGCTTCCTCTTCTCGTTCTGTTTGCTCTGCGAAACAACTTCCTCATGTGGCTGACTGGCTGGTCCTTCTCCACGTACCAGTGTTTCCACCGAGCCATTGCGCGAGTCACCTATCTGCAGATCATCGTGCACGCCGCGTGCTACCACATGTTTGACAGCGCCAAGAAGGGCGGAGTGGTGCCCAACCTGTGGACCAAGGTCTACTTCAAGGGCGGAGTGGTTGCTGCCGTTGCCATGGCCTGTCTGATTCTGTCTGGCCTCTTCCGACACAAGTGGTACGAGGCCTTCCTTTTCTTCCACATTGGTGCCGCCATTGTGGCTCTGTACTTTACCTACGACCATCTGGCTACCCTGGAGTACTACGAGGCCGTCTACGTTGCCTTTGGTCTGTGGGCCGCGGACTGGCTGATTCGAGCCATCCGAGTGCTCTGGATCAACATCCGGTGGTTCCGAAGCGCAAATGTGTTCATGACCGAGGCCCAGATGTCGCTGGTCGACGCGGACGTGGTCAAGATGGACATCCACACCCCCTGCAAGTGGACCGTCAAGCCTGGCCAGTACGTGTTCATCCACGTGTTCCGAATGGGTCTGCTCGAGTCCCATCCCTTTTCTGTCATGTCTTCGGACTCTGGATCTTTCCAGCTCATGGCCCGATCTCGAGGCGGCATGACTCGACGACTGACAAAGTCTGTGGCCAAGGGCAACACTTCCACGAAGATGCTCATTGACGGAGTCTACGGCCACACCCAGCCCGTTGATCTCTACGACAATGTTCTGCTGGTTGCTGGAGGCATTGGCATCACTGCTGTCATCCCCTACGCCGAGGATATCGTTGCTCGAGGCATTGCTTGCAAGGTCAAGCTCATGTGGACGGTGCGAGACATTGCGCATCTGGAGATTATGGCTGACCGACTGGAAAAGCTGGTTGCCGACGGCCATGTGCAGCTGGAGCTGTACGTGTCTCAGGAACACGGCGACTCCACCTACCTGTCTTCGCCCATTGACGAGAAGCTGACCGACTCGCAGAACTCGCTCAACGAAAAGAACGACTCGGAGTCAGACTCCAACAACGAGAACGACAGCAACTCCGATGTGCTCAACAACGTGCAGGCCGACAAGAACATCATGCGAGCCCAGAAAGACCACCATCTGCATCTGCGACACCAAAGCCACGATCTCACAGACAATGTTCTTGAGAAGCTGGCACACAACCCTCCCAAGCAGGTGCCCGTGCCTGGATCTCAGGCCAAGGCTCCCATTTACGCTTCTCTGGTGAACATGGGCCGACGACCTGTTTTGACCGAGGTGGTGACAGCCACTTTCACCGAGGCCGAAGGCTCAGTGGCCGTGCTTGGATGTGGACCTGCTCAGATGGTTGATGCTCTTCGAAGCATTGTTTCCGCCGAGATGGGTCTGGTTATCAACGGACGAGTGGACTACTACGAGGAGTCCTTTGGCTGGTAAGGAGACGGAAAGACAAGGAGACGACGACAACGACGACGAAAACTAATGAGTGACGACAAAATAATTAATTTATCATAGATGTTTACAAGTGAGGGGTTGAGATGAGGATAGGTGTAGTTGTAGTCGAGGTTCACTACAGTACTTTGTACAGATGTACGGTAGTAAGTGACAAAACGTCTTGGAGTAATTCTGAAAACGGTTTTGTGAAACAAATTACTCAGTTAACTGGATATTACTCTGGCAAAGGCGATTATGAACACAGGTTATCCAGTTATTGTCCAGTGTTTTGTCACGTTAGGAGTTCCAACATCAAGGGGGCACGAGAGCTTAAATCTAACATCATTTTAAAAGGTGTGAAATCGTGTAATTAAAGGACAGCGTTTCTTGAACCAAAAGTGCCGTAAATCCAGAGTCTGTGCAATCAAAAAAAAATTGACAAAAACACATCATAAAACACATCATGGAGACAGAAACATTTGTAGCGATCACTGTAGCACCAAATCACCACACGACCCCAAACTCTACAATTATGAACCAGCAGTTACCGTATAAACTCTGAACCACAACCACAAAACTCTAATTCCACAAAACAAAGAAGGGCCGAAAGCGGCCGAGGGAAAGAGAGAAAGAGACACATGTCATTTGCAAAAAACTGCCTGTAACATCTGCTAGACTAGTGCCAAGGGCGGTTAAGAGCCCAGAGAATGGGTATAAGCCTCGCGGTACACGTGTCTCTTTGGCTGGCTTCGTAATATTGGCCGTGCGTGGAACTATTGGACAATCTGATAACTACCTGCTTCAGTAGCGAGGTACATGATTTTTTCAAACTTTGAGAAAAGTTATTATTGCTGCTGGGTTTTAAAGTTGTTATTTACGTTTTGTTTCTTCACAGTCTAGGATATTATTACTTTGCCTTTTTTTATCAATCTCATAGTTGCGAAAAGGTCTCTTTGGGACTCTGAAACGACAGAGGTGATTTTAGAGATAATAGAAATGAAGTAATCTAAGCGAACGATACGAGAGGAAGAAGTATGAAAGTTCAGTCAAGTGGTTCACTGAATTGATGCAGGTTTCTTGAAAGTAATGATCAGCTATGTATAGCGAAGGACCAAGGAATACTGTTGAGCAACCTGTTCAGCCTGAAATAGAGACTGTTTAGCAGTAAAAGCATTAAGCAACTCCACAGCTCAAATTCTAGGGAAGTAAATATATCTGGTGCTGACTCTCTGCTGTCTTGGTTAGTCAAAATTGATTTGTGACGAAAACAGATCCTCTAAGTCACTGCTATACAAGGGTTTAAGTCGCTCTACAGTTATATTGGTATTACCGGATGCTTAATGAAACACTACAATTGACAATAACCAACGAAAACAAACAAGAGTGTTGAAGGGTTACTGTTGTGGACTCACTAGAGCTAGCCTGAATGAAACGTCCAACTTCTCCTATCTAATCAATCGTTCAGTTTGTTCAGTTTCAAGATTCTAGATAGCTGGGGGATACATCCATCTCTCGCCATAACTTCATCTTGAGACATTATCTGGTCGTCAAAGATAATCAAAATCAACACATTTTACAAAGTGAAACACTGACTGGCTCGGCTTACCGCCAATAGCTCTTGGCCAAGATTGATAGTGGTTCTTGGCAGTGGCAAGTATTTAGAGGGTGGGCAAAACCTTGGATGAGAGCTGACCAAGCCACCAAAGTAGTCATAAAAGTCATTGTGGACAATTACGCTACAATTGGCATGTTAGACCGATTGGTTGTGTTGAATTGGCCACATGTCTCTTTTGGTTCGCTTTTATTCAATAGAGTTGAGATTGTGGTTTAGACGATATCATACTTGCGGATGTCCCTGAAGACCGGGGTTACACTTTGATAGATATAGAAGCAAGCTAAGATCCTGTTCAGTTTTTTGGAGCAGATAACTAGGGTCCACTTCTAGAATTCCCTTGAGGTATTCTGCGAGATTTGTACTGTACCTAAAGTGGACATTGTCTGTCTATGAGCAATACATGTACAGCAGTACAATGATAATCAAATTGAGAAGAGGATAACGGAAGCTAAAGAAATAATAATTAAGTGGATGTGATGAGAATGGAAAGAATCATGTTTTTAATGTCGTACCTTTCTTGGTCATAGAAGCACTTAGAAATGATGCTTCTTCTTACCAGTAAGAGCGAGGTCTCCCGAGATCCATCTGTTGATCATGGCAAGAGCAGGGATGGGCTGATCAGCAGGAACCATATGGCCTGCGTCTTCAATTCGCAAGAATGTGAAGCCCTTGTACGATTTGACAGCGCCAGCCACCTTGCCATCAACCTTCCAGGGTCTCAACTTTCGGGTTCGGAACTTGAAGTGTCCGTGCCAGGGCAGAGCATCGGTCCAAGCACGTTGACCAAGCCAGTTGCAGATGATATCGTGAGCTCCGGCGTAGATGAGCACAGGAAGGCCCTGCTCGAGCATGAAAGTCACGTCTCTCTGAGCAGGTCGAAAGGGATCTCCAGAGTTGTAGTAGAGGTCTGAGACAGTGTTTGAGCATCCATTCCACGCATGTTCTGCGCCAATAGCTGTCAGAACACGGGGCAGAGCCAACCACTGAGTCATACCGTCTGAAGCATTGTAGCAGCCATCGTCCAGCGCAGGCTCACACTTTTTGGTGATATCATAAGGGTTGATGTTAAGAGTCTCGTTGTAAAAGGGCGAGGTCAAGCTGTTGCAGGCGTCGCTGCTGACAGCCGCACAGGTAGAGTCGGTGACATTGTTGTAGCAGGCCTCAATCAGACTGTTGCAGGCAGCAAGAGAGTCGTCTAGATGAGCACAAACGTCGTCAGAGACCACAGCGGGAACTCCGCCACCGCCACAGAACATGGGCTTGTACTCCTTGTACTGCTGAAGGACGTCCACCAGTCCGTTGCCAATCACCACAGACTTCAGGTCAAACGACCGTTCTGGGTGACGCAAAATCTCGGCTCCAACAGCAGGAATGTAATGGCCACCGTAAGACTCTCCGGCCACGTGCAGAGTCTTGGGGTACTGGGGGAATCGCTGGAAAAACAGCTCCAGGAACGCATACACCTCTTTTGCTCCCTTGGCTGAGGTATCAGTGTTGTTTGTTTTGGCCCAGGAGAAGCCGGAATCAACGGGCTGGTCTAGGTAGATGACAGTGGCGTTGTTGGTCCAGGAGTAGGGGTTGTGTACGGGGGTAAGGGTTGCGTTGTCAATGTGAGCTGGGCCGTTTTCGTAAAGGAGGCCTGTCATGGAAGAGCATCCAGGACCTCCCTGGAGCCACAGAATGACTGGATCCGTGGCAGGGTCGTTTCGAGACTCCACCGCCCAGTAGAAAAAGTTCTCTCCGGTAGCGTTGGTAGTCAGATAGCCAGTGTATTGCTGGGCATCGTCGAGTCCAAGAGAGTCAGGCACAGATCTTGCCGAGAGTTTCACTGAAGGAAACTTGCTGTTTGTGGTAGCACAAGAGCCGAGTCCGGTAAGTGCTGCTAGCGTGGCAACAGTCGAAATCTTCATGGCGGACTTGTGTGACTTGACGAGATGGGTGGTCCAAGGACTGGCGGATCTACATGTCTATATAGACTGGACTGGCTGCAATTAGGTTGTTTCATGCCCAACTTTATCAGGTCGCAAAAAGTGATGTAAAATGCTCAGTAAGAGCGGTGAGGGGATGATTGTAGAATTAATCTGTTTGTACTGACTGGGCGAATCCTTCTCCTTTTGTAATAATGTCGTTGGATGAATAGGGAGTCAGTTAGGCCGTGTTGTTGTCATCAAAACAAGTTAAGTTGGTTTGAAGGGTGGGGAACTGGTAGGGTGGACAAAGTCGCCAAAAATCGCGTGAGTGCATTTTTGAAAACGGCACTGAAATGCCAGCCGACTGGTTGCTATTATTGCCGCTTCAAATCGTCACTTGAGTGCACATTAACCTCCAAACAGTCTCCCCTTTCCTGATTCAGCAACCGGGTTTTAGATTATCGATAGCAGTCGGACAAACCTTGTAACTGCAGCAAACGGCACGGTGGAGACGATATGGCAGACTGGAAGCGAATAATGAGACGGCAGCACTGATAATAGTGGGCACTAATAAGGGTGAGTGCTACAGAGCCTGAAAAAGAAGGTGGGAAACAGGTTGTTTATATAGACTTAACCATCACGACATTGGGAATGTAACACCATTGCTAAAATCTCAAATAGTCTACAGTATAAATAGAAGGCACTCTGCTGTTTCCTTCTTACCCAACTCCAGCACATTCAATATATAGCTCATCCCCAACTCTATGCAATCTAAGCAATGCCCACCTGTCAGGGACCGGAGCTGCTAGACTAACGGCACCTAAATGGGACAAGTGGGGACAAGGTAGGTTTCGGAAATATATTACAAATGAGCTATTTGCGTTGATTTCTGGCGTGTGAGCGTTTTTTTCCACGCTTGGAAAAATATAACGGACACAATATTTTCATTAGAGAGCTTGAAGCATGAAAAAATAATCATACCTTGTTGTTTTATGTAGGCAGCTATAGAGACTCACCCATTGGCTTATAATGAATCAGCATGAGGCACGTATAATACCATGTCTATTACGAGAACCAATTGTTCTAGCAAAAATCTGAAGAGTGCATTCGTCAAGATTGAGCCGTTATAACATTGAGATGTTTGCTAAAATCATTTCAATCTGAAACCGACGTTATTCTCTGACTGTTCTATGACTGTCTCTACTGTACCATGTCTACACCATCTACAACCCTCAATTCATACAAGTCTATTCGCCATGTACCATCTATGTCAACGTTAGTGTGTATCTACTCCATATGGAACTTCTGGGCCTCTTTGTACTTTTTCAGAATATCCTTCTCGTGCTGAGTAAGACTGGTGACGCTCTTTTCTGGTACAGCCTTGAGAACCAGACAGTCCTCGTCCGGGTTAGGCATACACTCGTCCTCCGAGTCCTCGGTAGAGTTTTTGATCTCCTGCTTGCGCTCGTCCGCCTCCAGCTCGTGCCACGTCTCCATCTTGTTGAGCAGCTCAAACTTGTGGGTGTGTTCCGGCCGCTTCATGACAATGAACTCGCAGTGTCGCAGGTTACGCAGACTCTCAAACTTCTCGTACGTCCACCGGTACCACTTCATAAGAAACACTCGAATCCATATTCCGTGAGCCACCAGCACCAGAACGCTGGGGAACTTGTCGCTGTTGAACTGTCGGAACAGCGTCTCGTTGAAGCCTGCACATCGGTCGTAGACGTCTGCCGCCGACTCACCATTGGGGATTCTGTAGAAGAAATGGCCGTACTGAGATCGGTCATTCCAGATTTTGTTCATTTCGCTAGCTGATGCCTGGAAGTTGCCAAAGTCCTGCTCCCGCAGTCGAGGCTCTTCGTGCACCTTGTAGCTGATGTTTTTCTCGTCGATACCTTCGGTTATCAACTGTGTCGTCTGTCGCGTTCGCTGGTATGGTGATGTGTAGAACAGCAGGGTATCGTCCTTGTTGACCATGTCTGCGAGTCGCTTGCCCGCATCTCGGGCCTGCTCCTCGCCTTTTGCCGTAAGCTTGATTCGGTGGTTGGATGTATGTCTGTTGACGGATTTGTCGCAGTTTCCTTCCGACTCTCCATGGCGAATGAGGATAATTAGCTGCGTTAGCAAAGTGGGTGGAAGGTGACGTTCTATCTGAGCCTTAGCTGTCGCTCGACGGTTCGACAAATGTGAATATGAGGTTCGTCTGTGTCTGTGTAGCTACCCCGCCCATGAGGCCTATGGTCCGGGAATATGGATCACCGAGAGGTCGAGCAGGATACCACACAGGTGATGTAGTGAGAGCGACACAGACGGCTGCAAGAGAATCCCACAAAAATATGATCGCCACGCGTGCCAGATCGCCAGCTATAGTGCTGGTTCCCCAGAGTCGTCTGGTCTAACAACACTGCATCACGCAGTAGAAGCACAGCTCATCACAACACACACCAACACACAGTCGTCGCAGGACGAATCCAGTTGTGTTTGTGGCACTGAGGCTGTGCGCTAGATTTGGCCGTCTCGTCACGCTCGCCAGAGCCGCTCCACCTGCTCCAATACTCACTCTAGGTCGACCCATGATAATAACTAGTGCAACTCTGATTCTGGGCCAGAAGTCAGATCGGGATATCGCAGCTTACCCGGTTGTGGATTGGAAACCTTGGGAAACCTAAGCGCACTGATTAGACGCGTATTAGATGGTTATTGGTTGGTCGACGGAGGCAATACCGCAGAAGAGAGAATGAGAACCTCGGACCAAAGGGCTGCGCCGCTGTATATATAGCCATATGGCGGAGTCACAAAGACGGCTCCAATTTAAGAAAACAAGCCCCTCAAATAAGCAAAGAGTTTGAACTTTCGTTCGTGGTTGTAGTGTCTCCCACAGTCCTGTTTGGTTGAAGCCACTACTTCAGTGCTCTATCTCGGCACTGATAAATATTTGATTGCTTTACTTCGGCGGTGGGGTTTCCAACTGTCGGCTATTTTTTCTACTTCAGATGCCGCCTGTATGTGCGTGTCTACTTAGTTGAACTGCGGTCAAACGTCTGAAGCCCCTGCACTGAGTTGCGCCCAACGGGAACCCTAAACGCGGCTCTCAATAATGACTCATTAGTTTGAGTCATCGCTACCCTATTCCACCGGGGCTCGACAACCTCCCAATTCGACACGACCACCCCCCCAACCCTAGCCCTTCCAGACCGACACTCACTTTTGCACGTGCATCGATCCAGCCCAGACGGCTCCCCCCCTTACCCACATTTTTTTTCACCCGGGTCCGTTGGGAAACGTCGTCCCACCAACGTTTTGCACTGTACGGTTACCGTCGTTTAGCTCGTATACGGACACTTTACGCTCCCAATTGGGGAGGAAATAAATAGCCAAAAAAGTGCAGACGCGGCCAAAGACACTGGAAACAACAACAGCAGTCTGCCAGGAGATAATTGCGGAGACCCACGTAGCCATTGGACCCAACAATCCATAAAGTCGATAGATCCACGACCTTCCACACGCTTCCAAACAGCGTCCGTGGTTAGAGTTTTTTAGGTTCTGGAGACTGTGGAGATTAGATCAACGTGTCATCCAGGTCTGTCTCAAGACGTGTTCAAATCAGCACTCCTAGATGAGAAAAACGCACAAACAAGCGCTCAATTCTGTGCAATTAGTGCCAAAGTAGCTATTTCTGAAGTTACACGCTCGTTGTGACCAAAATGGCCCGGCTATCGAGCTCCTCTGTCTCGCCGCCACGTGGGTTACCCGGCCTGAAACTTTTTCAAACCTACAACCTTACATTAAACCACTTTATTATATATAGTAAGACGCGCCCCCAGTAGCTTCTCAGGACTTACACCTTTACCAACAAAAAATGTCTGCCCCCGCTTCCAACTACAAGGTCGCCGATATCGGCCTCGCCGCCTTCGGCCGAAAGGAGATTGAGCTCGCTGAGAACGAGATGCCCGGTCTGATGCAGACCCGAGAGAAGTACGCTGCCGTTCAGCCTCTCAAGGGTGCTCGAATTGCCGGATGTCTCCACATGACCATCCAGACCGCCGTTCTCATTGAGACCCTCACTGCCCTCGGTGCTGAGGTCACCTGGTCTTCTTGCAACATTTTCTCCACTCAGGACCACGCCGCCGCTGCCATTGCCGCTTCCGGTGTCCCCGTCTTTGCCTGGAAGGGTGAGACCGAGGAGGAGTACAACTGGTGCATTGAGCAGCAGCTCAAGGCCTTCAAGGACGACAAGAAGCTCAACATCATCCTCGATGATGGTGGAGATCTTACCACCCTTGTCCACGAGAAGTACCCCGAGCAGCTCAAGGACTGCTTCGGTGTTTCCGAGGAGACCACCACCGGTGTCCACCACCTCTACCGAATGATGAAGGAGGGCAAGCTCAAGGTCCCCGCCATCAACGTCAACGACTCCGTCACCAAGTCCAAGTTCGACAACCTCTACGGATGCCGAGAGTCTCTCATTGACGGAATCAAGCGAGCCACCGACGTCATGATCGCCGGTAAGACCGCTGTCGTCGCTGGTTTCGGTGATGTCGGTAAGGGTTGTGCCCAGGCTCTGCAGTCCTTCGGTGCCCGAGTCATTGTCACCGAGATTGACCCCATCAACGCCCTCCAGGCCTCCGTCTCCGGCTACCAGGTTCTCCCCATGGAGGAGGCCTGCAAGGTCGGCCAGATCTTCGTCACCACCACCGGCTGCCGAGATATCATCACCGGTGAGCACTTCTCCCAGATGCCCAACGACGCCATTGTCTGCAACATTGGTCACTTTGACATTGAGATTGACGTCGCCTGGATCAAGGCCAACGCCAAGAACGTTGTCAACATCAAGCCCCAGGTTGACCGATTTGAGATGCCCTCCGGCCGACACGTCATCCTCCTCGCCGAGGGTCGACTTGTCAACCTGGGTTGTGCCACTGGCCACTCTTCTTTCGTCATGTCCTGCTCTTTCACCAACCAGGTTCTTGCCCAGATTGCTCTGTTCAACGCCAACAACGACGAGTTCCGACAGAAGCACGTCGAGTTCGCCAAGTCCGGTCCCTTTGACATTGGTGTCCACGTTCTCCCCAAGATTCTCGATGAGGAGGTTGCTCGTCTCCATCTCGACCACCTTGGCGTCAAGCTTTCCAAGCTTTCCGCTGTCCAGTCTGAGTACCTCGGCATTGCCGCTGAGGGTCCTTACAAGGCTGACATCTACCGATACTAAGCGCTTAACCGCTTAGTAGCATCAACTGCATCTGACCTTCAACGTCAGCTTAATTATTTATTAAGAGTATATAGTCCCTCAACGGGTTAGTAATAGATGGAAAATCATCTGTCAAAAAAACGGTTCTTGTAGAGTTGGTTGTAGTATAATTGTAGTTTGACGATCCTCACTAAGGGTGGCGACACATTGAAATGTCGAAAACAGGACTTCATGGAACTGATTCATCGGTGGTTCAATTTGTTTGTTATTCTTTCAAATTCATGAAATGAAAATATATCCCAAAAATTGGGCTTCTTGCATTCTGCAAGATACTGTATATCATCTTTTGGACAGGGTGAATCAGTTGAAATAATACGGAGATTGAATTATATAGAGAAATCTCAAGACTGGACTGTTCCATAGATTCGATACTTGAGTTGAAGGCCTCAAACATGTTATTATATTGCTATATATAAATGTATTTATACAGTATATATTTGGTTGACTTCAGTGTGGTCCATCTCACTGTTGTGGATGATATGTTTTCTTTTCAGAGCGGCAAGATGAAAAGAACTTACAGTATTTCGTACAGAATTTGATTGTAAAGTCCGTTTAAAGGCAAGAAAGCAACTTCCAGCAAACCCATCAGTCTATATATGTTTTCTACCCCTGTTTTCCGACTCAAGAGGGCTTAAGATCCTGTATCTATGTCAGTATACCCCCCATTCCCTAGATACTGCAAATCTCAGCCATTAACTTCAAAAGTGTTTCAAATGATCTGGTTGCATTCAGAAAGCTATCTCATTCATAAGAATCCAGTCTTCATCTCTTGTCTGTCTCATGACTTATCGTAATCTCTCCATTGCTCTTGTTTCTTGTGATTTTAGCGTCAGTTTCCAGTCACAACCATCAATGAGGCTTGCTTAGGTTACTCACATGTGGAACATGAAAATTGTCAAAAATGAGACACTTCAAAACAGCTGTTTTTGGCTGAAACGGGCCCCAAAACCGCCACAGCACTCCTCTTTCAAATCTGTCTACTATGAGAGTGTCACATCTGTCACAGCTCGCAAACTGCCCCTTCTACAGTGTCTCTTTGGCCCCTCAACTGTTTTTTAATTTCTCCCAACATGATGCCAAAACAACAAGGTTTGACTATCTCGCATGCAACTACAGTAGCTACCAATATCCAGCTGCTCCTCCTTCATATCACTTCAGGTGAAACCCACACACAAATGTCCGACCCGAAACCACTGAACCCCAAGTGGATTCCCGAGTACCTGCTGGAAACGGCCTTTTCCGAACGCTACGGTTACACGCAGGCCGACGTGGCTCAAACCGCTCGCCACAACGGAGACCTGTCTTTTTTGCGGGGTTGGGGAAAAGCCGCGGAACGAGACACAAACAGCAACAGCAGCAGCGGTGCACCCAGTAGCGGCGCAACCGCCACGTCCGGCGGCTCTGCTGCCACTGCAACATCGGCCAACATGTTGGAGCTGCACCAGCTGCAGGAACACAAGACCATTGCGCTGCCCAAGCTGCCCACAATGTGGATTCCGGGCGTGGACTCAATCAACTGCATCCGCAGCGACGTGGAGATCGACACAGAAGGAGGGGAGGACGACGGAGCTGGCGAAAGCGTGGTGTACAAGGCGGATGCGCCCATTCCCAGAGGCTGCGGCGTGTACTACTACGAAGTGGAGATTCTGTCGGCAGCCAAGGACTCGGCCGTGTGCATGGGCTTCTGCAAGACCAACTCGGCGCTGACCAAGCCGCCCGGCTTTGAGGTCGAGTCTTGGGGATACCATTCGGACTATGGCAACAACATGTGTTGCCAGGGAACATCCAAGGACTACGGCCCTTCCTTCAACCAGCCTGGTGACGTGGTCGGATGCTGCATTAACTTCAAGAAGCGCGAGGCGTTCTTCACCAAGAACGGCATGCCCCTGCCCAAGGCCTTTACAGATCTCCCAGGAGGACCCATCTACCCGGCCATTGGCGTCAAAAAGAAGACCACCTCGACCTCTGGAGCCCGGATTCGGGCTAACTTTGGCGGCTCCGAGCCGTTTGTGTTCGACATCCGCCAATACGTGCTACGACAAAAGCACGAGACGCAGGCTCGCATTGAGGTCAGCACCAAGGTACCCGCACATGCCGCCCGCAACGCATTTCAAGAGAAGCAGCTGCAGCAAGGAAACCTCAACCCGCTCATCAACAACCTGGTTATGTCGTACCTCACCCATGTTGGCTACGTGGACACAGCCGAGGCTCTATACAGAGACGTACTGCGAGACCAGGATATGAAGGACGATGGAGGAGCAGAAGGAGGAGACGGGGTGGACGTGGACATGACTGACCCCCCTACAGATGAAGGACTGCGGTCGTTGGCATCGTATTTGTCGCCAGACATGACTGTACGACACCGTATCCGGGGTCTGATACTAGCAGGCGACATTGATGGTGCCATGGCGTTGGTGGCTGAACATTACCCCACAGTTTTCGAGTCGTCGGACATGGTGCTGTTCCAGCTCAAGTGTCGCAAGTTTGTGGAGCTGCTACAGGCCAACCATGTGGTGGAGGCGGTGGAGTATGGCCGTGAGCTGAAGCAGGAGTACTCTAACGACCCTCGTCCACAGGTACAGGATATGCTTCGGCAGGCATTTTCGCTGATTGCGTACGACTCGGACCGTGTCAATGGCGAGATGGATACGGGCAAGTCGCGGGAAGAGCTGTGGGAGCAGCTGTCGTCTGCTATTCTTGTGGCACATGGACGATCTCCTGTGGCTCCACTTAAACGGATTGTTCAGCATACTCGTCAAATGATTAAGGTCTTGGGAGAGCGGGAGAATGACTCGGCCAGTTTCATTAATGTCACCAGGGACTTTATGTGAACAGGAAGAGAAGAAGGAGGTGGAGTGTAGGCATGAGTATGTTACGAGAATGATTCCGATCATGTAAAAGCATTTAGTAATGGATGTAAGTGGAAATGAATGTGGAATCAGAAGTCTATGATACCAGGAGTGTACAATGATTATCTGTACCTTATATCACTCTACCTCCTCCTATTATGTTGCAATATTAATTCTATATAAGAGTCTAGTTTTCCTCACAAGCCTTCTTAACCTTGGGGTAAATGTAGTCGGAAAGCTGGGGAGGACCGTCAGGGGTGATGATTCGGTACTGGAAGTTTTCTTCGTACGTGTTTGGGTCAATGTGGCCCTCGTAGTCGACCACAACCATTCCCATGGTGTCCTGGACGTCGGGAACTCGAGCCTGCATAGGGGGGTTTCGCATATCAAACACAGGAATATACAGAGTTCCTCCAGGGGTCTTTCCCTTCTTGTTCTTTTGAGGAGGCAGGATTGTGAAGACTTGAGACGCAGCAAAGTCCTTCACGTCAGGGTCCTTGTGAGCATCCTTCTTGAGCACTTCATTGAGCACCTTGAGGAAGTCCTTGCTACCCTGATCAAAGACTCGGGGATCACAGTAGAGATTGGCCAGGCAGTCGGCGTCGGTAATCGTTTCCTGGCCATAGAGGGTGGAGAACTCATTGAGAGTGTAGATCTTGGTGTCCTTGTGGGTGTGGTCTTCGTCGGCATCTGGTCGGTAGATTGTGTGTCTCAGGGGGCTCTCTCGAGGGTCTAGCAGGGTCTCCTTGACTGGGTTGAGAGATGTTGAGGCACAAAAGATGGCGAGGGGGTCGCGGGACAGAGATACTGTAGCTGTGATGTATTCAACGTCTCTCAGATGCTTGAACTTGTTTCGAAACTTTTCCGTGTTATCTTTGTCGAGAATGTGCACATGGTATCGGGGATTCGCGGTCGCGACTGTGATCCGTCGAATCTGACCAACTGAGGGGGCAGTTCTGAGGCTTCGCAGGGTTCGGAGAGAAAGCATGGTGATAGTCTTGGTGTAGTAGTTTGTGAGAAAGACTTTTTGTGGTGTTCTTTTTTGGTTGTTGGTTGCTTTTGATTGACCAATTAGTGAGGTGGACGTTTGCACTGACTGTTTGTTGGCTCCAGAGTCGTTTTTTCAATATCTCAGTCGGTTGAGGATGAGTGTGAACTGGATAGAAATGGGTCGAGAGTGAAATGCTAGGTTTGGAGAGTGGGAGGGTTGGTTGCTGCATGCAGATCGAGTCATGAGTTCCTTCGATACGGGGGTGTATTGTACAAAAGTCGACTATACGAGAGTTTCGCGGAAGTGTAGAGAGATTGTTCAGGAGTGTTTTGGTTTTTGAATGAGTTCGATAGGAATAAAACTGACCCATTTATAGATATTTATTCACGTAAGGATCTCTGTCACATGGATATAACGATAGTGTAGGTCTCAACTTTATTATCGGTTATATAATGAGACGTACAGGGTGGCTAGTGAGGTGATCAAGGAGGCTTTTGATTGGCCTAGATGGGGCTTTTAAAAACAAATCGATGGGCGATGTTGATATTGAAGTGGTTTCAAAAGTAATGGCTTTTTCAGATTCATTATAGCTCTCTTAGTTGTTTAGTAATAGTCCAACAGACACTTGTCTATAGTACGATAACTTATAGTGGTGCCTGACCCGTAGAGTTTAGCTCTTAAGATGAAACATCCGAATGAGCTCAGGTTGACAGATATCAGCTCCTCAAAGAAGACGTTTTTCTACAGATTAATTGTTTCCATTGTGGAATCGCGTCACTATTCTCTCATCCCAAAGATTTTCTCGATTGGTCGTCCTAGGGCCAATCAAACTGTTTTCCTTTACGCATTGTAATATCCACCACAGTGGTCTTTGAAGTTCAACGCCACTCAAACGAATCAGTAATATAATCGATTAAAGGACAAAAAAGAAGTTATAGTTGGAATCTCATTTTGTATCCGGACTCGCAGCCTAAAATTATTGCTTGATTGTGGAAAGTCTGCTTCCAAACTCATTGAACCATGGCCATTCGCAACCTCTTCAGTCATGGTTTGTTCATGATATTTCAAAGTTTTCTTACTCCACCATCTTCAAAAACGTCAACAATCCTAACGCTGCCAATTCTAACCCCAAAACGACCAAACAACTTCCAAACAACTTCAACAACGTCCAAAATTCAATCCAAGGCCCTTTACGGCTATGAAAGCCCCAAATCAGATAATCCAGTCATCACCCCACGTGTGGTACTTCATGCACCCCAAATAAACCTCACGCTCCCGTCTCAACTTTATCATGAAGTTGTTGGCGACGTTTTTCGCGATCAAAGCGTACCTTGTGGGGCTGGCACTGCTGGTTCCAAAGCAGTATGACACGTCATCGCAATTGCTTTTCCCCCAGAACCACTTTCTGTCGCGATTGGTTATCTGGGACTCGGTCTTCTTCGTCACGTCGGCAGAAAGAGGACACCTGTACGAGCACGAATGGGCCTTCAGTTGGACCTGGGCGCGTCAGCTGGCCCTTTTTGGATCACGAGAGGGCGCTGCTACCGCTGCAATTGCCGCTTCTTGTCTCAGTCACTTTTTGGCGGCCCTAATGCTCCAAAAACTGACAAACGCCGTTTTCCGCGACAAAAGACTCGCTGACACCGCAGCGCTCATGTACGTGCTTTCTCCCGCGGGCATTTTCATGGTGGCAGGCTACACAGAGTCAACTTTTGCTCTGTTGTCGTTCACAGGTCTGTATCTTCGCCAAAAGAGCATGTACCCCGCTGCTGGTCTGGTTCTTGGAGCAAGCTGTCTGTTGAGAGGAAACGGGCTGTTATGGGGTCTTCCCTTTCTTTTTGATCTATTCGGGGCGCTAAAACGTGTCCAGTGGGCCAAATCAGCGCAGATTGTGCTGGGAGGCTCTCTGGTGGCATTTTTCTTCCTTTACACCCAGTACTTGCCCTGGCAGCAGTTTTGCCCCCAGAGAGGCGAGTGGTGCGCCAAAAGCCTCCCCAGCATCTACGGATATGTTCAGAAACGGTACTGGAATGTTGGGTTCCTAAACTACTGGACACCCAACAACATTCCCAACTTTCTGTTTGCGGCTCCGGTTTTGGGTCTGATGTATCAGGGCATGAGCTGGAAGCCTGCGTTGCGACCCTTTTATGCTGTCCATGCTGTCATGGGTCTCTCCTGTCTGTTGATGTGGCATGTTCAGATCATCACCCGCATCTCCACCTGCCTGCCTACTTTGTACTGGTATCTGGCTCAATTGGCCCAGGGATACAATGGTGATCGTGTTTTCCGCTACATTTTTGTATGGATTACTTTCCAGGTCGTCATGTGGGGTGCTTATCTTCCCCCTGCTTAGGAGAGAGAGGAACTTGGCACAGATACGTGCGTTCCCAGTACTTGTGGTACTCTGGAGGACTTATTTATTGATTTTGAGGTGAGCAGAGACATGGATTTGGTTCTGATTGCTCAGAGTTGCTGTTTCACCAAGTCATAACTGCCCAACGGTCTGATGATGACTACTGAGCTACAATGTGATGCCACCTCCATCACTGACACTGAAAAACAGCCCCTGAATAAATACTGAAAGAATCAATTGACTTTCATAAAGATGTCATAGTTGTGGTTGTTTCTGCGGTGTTAGTACGGCTTTACTTTTTCAGAGCTCGTAATACTGTTCAAAGAAATTTGCAAGTAAAGGGAATACCCCTACTTGAAAATAGTAGGCCACTCCTTTGGCCCCAATTCGTCCTTTGTTACAGGCAGTGGCAATGGCAGTAAACCAACGCACTTGTGATCCACAGCAACAGTAAGCTTTATGCAAGGCGACCACACGCTCACCTCCTAAAGACACAAAACCAACACATGCGATACGTCACCGACTTACACATGGAATGCCAGAGATAAAAAGCACCAGCTGTTGAACCCCGAGATACCAGATGTGGTGAGATCGTGTTACAATTATACAGTCTCCAGGCAGCTGATGGTGGCCAATCTCCCGGCGATTGTCACTTTTCCTGCCACCTCACCAACCCCTTCTGACGAGTCAAATTGTCCCCAATGCGTACTTCCACACTCTTATTTTAGTTAAAGCGCAACCAATATACCACACACAAAGAGCCGAAATAACATAAATACCCAACGATATCCCCCTTTGATCGGTATCCAGCAAGACTACACCACGAGCCCTTGTCAGTGTCCACCCCGGATCATTGGCATGTTTTTGAATCAACATTAACTGACTGCGGTCTACCCCGGCACAATTGTAACCACAATCGTGTCACCTCTCTGCGCTCACGGCTGAATCGACCTGGATCAGTCTTCTTTTCTACTAACATCCTGCAGATCTAGTATCTTACTATTGTGAGTATTTCCGATTTGGCAGAAGGTGCCTCAAAAGACAGTTCGACTCCTAAACAGCTGAGACACATTCATTGTGAGGATTCCTGATCAGTATCTCTACTTTGTCTGTGTCTCGCGCCATCTCCGCAAACTTCTGATCAATGTTAGCGGTTATAACGAGCTGTGACTTTACCCCCCTCCCCCACCCATCTAACCCAGATTTTCGGTACAGGCCTAAGACGTGAACAGGCAGTTGGAGGTGCAGCCCCTAGAGTGGAGGGGTAGAAGAGGAGGATCCAGAGGTGCTGTCTTGCCCATCAAGACAGCTCCAATCTCTACCCAAACGATTCACAGCTGGAACTGATGATGATGAGTGGAGGCGTAACTAGGCTGCCGTGTTTCTATGGCCAAAGCAACGTGTTTACATGTTTTACGTGGGTCCAGCCAGAAGGTAGGGTAACTCACCCAATGATACCCGAATTGATATCCAGACTCATGACATTCTTCTTTACTTCCCACAGCGTGCTTTCAAGTAAACTTCTAAGTATTCAGTAGCCCTGAGATTGTAGTTGGTGATACCAAGTTGGTTTCGCTGTCTGTATTCTAGGGCACTGCCAGGAGTTTGAACCCAGTATCGTATGGGAGGTTTTGAAATGACTTCCAAATATGATGTGCCTCTTCTCTACCAAGCAACTCTGCACATTGATCAAGATAAAATACCAGCTCATGGTGGGCTGGTCACCTACAGAACAACACTGGCGCTATCAGAGCCTGCAAGTGTACATTATCATCGTTTCAAACTTGTCTAAGCTAACAAACTGCGCTCTCAAGCTGCATTCTCAATCGACATCTACTCAGTGAGCACTAACCAAAAGCCAACCAGTGGAGCACATCAAACTTCCTTTGGTAGCAGGTATACCTCTATATAGGAGACGATATAAGAACAGTGAAGAAATTCTGAAACGTGCATCCTGCTAGAGATTCCTCTGTGGTCACCATTGTCAATTATCGACAAAAGAGATCGGGGTTTATCCTACTGAACGCTGGTCTGGAGGTTCCGATTTGGCTCTTTGAGACTTATAATAATGCACCTGTGAGCCTTCCCGTGTGTTGAGGAACTCCTGTAGTCAAGGAATGAGAGCTTCATCGCCCCAAGTCTCTGCCAGATGCTCTTGTTGATTATGTTTCGTATGTGGTAGATAACGTGCACACAAATTGTGGATAGCGACCAATAAGGATCGTGGGATCTTGTATTGATCGTAAACACTATGGGAAAATGTGATGAACGATTCCCATCCTCCACTAGAATCACCACTCTGGATGGTGTGCTTGATCTTCCTCCAAGCTGATTATAAAGTTTCACCTTCAGTAAAATAATTTGGCCAGTATGCATGCTGTCAAACCTACCTGATCTACTAATTTCAGCTACCCACACATACCACTATGGTTCTTCCACGAAACAAAAGAAAGCCAGCAAAGCCCAAAGCGGCTCTCAAGCCCGATACTCCTGATGCAGACAAACTTGCGGTGCTATTTGAAGAGCTATCGAAACTCGACGAGGACTTGCAAGCAACAGAAATCGTGTGGAAGGAGACCAAGGAGGTGAAACCTGTTACAGAGAAAAGCGAGACACAGATCCTGGCTACGGTGAGCGATCTGGCCCGTTTGTGTCATGCCCACATGACCAAGTGCGGTATTGCTTTCAAACCTCCTGTTTCTGTGGATCTGGCTGTCACCTGTGTTTCCGATCTCCGAAAAGTGCTGCCTGCCTTCACTGGCGAGTACCAGAACTTTGTGTCGCTGAGTGATGGTAGCGAGGCGCATGCCCTGATGCAGAAGGAACTGCGACTCAAAATTAGAGACGTTTGCGGCGCTATCACTACCTTCAGCCGCGTGGTGCAGTCACTACTGAAGATGGATGAGAAGGCAGCTGTTGCCATGCTCAAGAACGTTCCCGTTGGTGACAGCGATGAGGACGTGGCAGAGGCTTTAGAGAAGCTCAATGTGAAGGAGGACGACAAGGAGGAGGCTGAAACGGCAGCTACTGAAGAGTCTCTAGAGGAGGATGCGGCTGCCGAAGCATACTCAAGGCAGCTAATTCGAGTGGCGCAGACCTGGAAGTACTGCAATGCCGTACAGGAGTTTTGCAAGACCCCGTTCCTGGACGTCGCTAAAAGACGGCTCAAGGAGACGTGTCTGGTAATGACCGATGCTGTCAACGAGCTCAAGGAATGGTTGGATGATGCTGACCAAGATGATGACGATCCATTTGGACTGGACGACTATGAGGACAGCGATGAAGAGACCGAGGGTGCTACTGCCGATGCTCCTGCTGCTCCTGCTGCTGCTAGAAGCGAGGAGCTGGTGGCTCTGGGAGAGAAGTGGCATGCAAAGCTCATTACCATGTTCAAGCTCGTCCAGGCCCTGGCTTCTAGGTACTCGGCTCTGTGTAAGAGCGACGCGGATGCTGCTTCCAAAGATCGACTCGTCAGCGTCAACAGCCGTATTCACAAGCTGGCTGCTGGAGTTGATGACCTGGTCACTGGCTTCCTGATGAACGTTTCAGTGGCAGATCTAGAGACTGAGTCTGCCACGTTGGATGCTCTTGTGACTGAGCTGGTCAAGTCCGAGCGACTCAGTCCTGATGGATCCAGTGATGCTGTTACCGTTTACGTGGACAGTGTTTTCAACGAGAAGTATGGACTGTAATATCGGTAGGGGGTGTATAGACTAATAGATTGGTGATAAAATCCATGCTTCGTGGAGGTAACGGTTCCAGAAGACATACGGAACAGTACTCTCTTACGGTACAGCACCTTACAACTAACAACACTATATCAAGGACTGTATTTATATACAATATGCTAATTAATTTTGAAGACGATTTATCTTCGATTCCTCCTTTTGACAAACTCAACAATTTGCTGAGAACCAGCAAGGGTAGATACAAACTTACGTTTGGCTGAATTCTCATACAGCAACACTCCCAGCTCCCTGGCATATGTAGAAACGTCCCTGTACTCCTCGTAGTTTTTGAATTCCGAAAACAGGTAACCGTCTGTGGCTCGGATTCGGTCCATTTCCAGCTGCCAAAGTTTGATCTGGTCAATCACTGTTGGCGGCAACACATGCTTGGCTCCCTTCATTCGTGTATGGGCGTGAACTGACAGATAAGCGATGATTTGTTCCGCGGTAATGCCGTTGGAAAGAGCAAATCGAACAGAATCTCGATTGATTTGGCCTGTGACCATGTTGGCAAACCGAGTTTTCAGGTTGACAAACAAATTGAGCACAGCAATTTGTAATGGCGACTCGGTGTAAGCGTAGAGCCTGAAGTTGGTTTCGAGAATGACAAATCCAGAATCAGCAGCAACAGACGATGAAATGGTATCCTGCGTGGCTGCCTCCATGCTCTGACTGGCTGTTCGTAGCGCTGTGGTTTCTGAAGTCAGTGTGGTGGCTAGACGGGTGGGGTAGAAGCGTCGGGATGAAGTTTTGCGCTGGTAGACGATTCCGTAGTCTCGCAGATCTTCCAGCATGTGTTTCTGGGTGTCTGAAAGTGCGCTGAGCGAGTAGTCGCGTCCCAGCTCCAGCGAGCCCAGCATGAAGATGAAGTTGAGCACGTCTACAGGGTCCATCTGCAGATACTCGGACATGTTGAGGTACTGGAGCAGCAGCGTCCAGATCTGAGCATTGACGTCCTGCAGCAGAAACTGAAAGCCTGCGTTTGTGATCCGCAGTCCGCCCCGCTCCGGCTCCATCAGCCCGCTGTGTTTGAGAAGGTTGAGTACTCCGTCGCTGGGTGTTCTTCCAATGGACGTTCCCACCATGAAATGCAGAATCATTTCCCACTGGGACACGGCGTGTGCGTCTAGAAATGCCACGTCCACCTTGTGTTTGTCCTCCGTGTCGCATGGCACGCCAAACGAAATGTTTTGGTCTCCTCCGACCAGCGCAGCCCTAAAGTTTTTCTGGAACGTTGCGTTCAGGCTGATTCGCGACTGTGACTCGTCGAGAATGTGTAGCAGCCGCAGCTTCTTTTGTGACTCCAGCTTGAGCCGCTGGCTGGACGGTTTCACCAGTGAATCCACGTCTCCAGGAGTGATTGGATCCGAGTTGAAAATCATGCCCATGATGAGCATTCTCGCCAGAGCCGGAAGCAGACGGAACACGGCTAGACAGGTGGCAGGCGACTGGTACAGCCGCGACAGCACCGTTTCCGGAAGACCCTCCAGGTAGTCATTGATGCTGTTTTTGAATTGGCTGGTCATGGTGGCCTGGCTCTTCAAGTTGTGAATTAAGTTGCCGTACAGTAAGTTCACGGGTTTGGTGCAGCAAGTGTCTACGAGTTTGGTAGATGGAGGTGGGCAGCTGTTTTGGCGGTACCCACGATTTCAGGAAAATTCAAAGTTGTTTGTAAGTCGGCGGAGAGTCTATATTGCAATGGTGGGGCTCGTATTAGTAGTAGCTCGTTTATTGGTGGAGTTTTAGGTGGAGTTTTTGGTGGAGCGGTTTGGTCACATTTGACATTCAGAAATACTTAGTTTACAGGTACAACTTACCGCAACTCATATAGAGACAAAAACTGTGATTTTCAAATGTGATTTGTCACATCTCGTGGCTACAACAGGTGATAAGATAGATGTATATCACCACTGCTTCCGCCTCAGCAACAATCCACCGTCACCTAGGTTGCAATGCCCATCCACAACGCAAACCTAGATTTCCTCCTGGCTCTTGACAGATTAAGAGTACGCGAACATGTCCCAGGGCAAACTCAAACGGTGAGAACACGACATATCTAACTATACATCAAAATGGTGAGTGAGAAACGACAAACAGAAGGCGGAAAACACGCGTTCAGCGGCTAACTCAGGTGACCATAGGCAACACACACGACGATCTCATTCACGACGCGGTCCTGGACTACTACGGCAAGCGATTGGCCACGTGCTCGTCCGACAAGACCATCAAGATCTTTGAGATCGATGGCGACAACCACAAGCTCGTCGAGACCCTGAGAGGCCACGAGGGCCCCGTCTGGCAGGTCAGCTGGGCACACCCCAAGTTTGGCTCCATCATTGCCTCGGCCTCTTACGACGGCAAGGTGTTCATCTGGAGAGAGGAGAACGGCCGATGGACCAACATTGCGCAGCACCAGCACCAGGCCTCGGTCAACTCCGTGGTCTGGGCTCCCCAGGAGTACGGTCCCCTGCTTCTGTGCGCCTCTTCTGACGGCAACGTATCTGTGGTCGAGTTCAAGGAGGGCGGCAACTGCGAGGCCACCACCTTTGCTGCCCACGATGTCGGCGCCAACTCCGCGTCCTGGGCCCCACCTACCGTGTCCGGATCTCTCATACAGCCCATCAACGGCAAGGTTTCCAACAACATTCGAATTGTCACTGGAGGATGCGACAACCTCGTCAAGATCTGGAAGTACGACGCTGCCTCCAAGACATACGTGCTCGAGGACAAGCTGGAGGCCCACAAGGACTGGGTCCGAGACGTGGCGTGGTCATCGTCTGTGCTGTCCAAGTCTTACATTGCTTCTGCCTCCCAGGACAAGACTGTCATTGTCTGGACCCAGGAGGGCAACCAGCCATGGAAGAAGAAGCTGCTTCAGGACACTGCTTTCCCCGACGTTGTGTGGAAGGTCAGCTGGTCTCTTTCCGGCAACGTTCTTGCTGTTTCCGGTGGCGACAACAAGGTCACTCTGTGGAAGGAGAACCTGACCGGCGAATGGGAGTCGGCCGGTGTGGTTGAGGAATAAGCATGTCTCTGGACAGTAATCAAGTACAAATGTATGAATAGGTAACTACTGTTATGTGGTACAGTATAATTTTGTAGGATGTAAGGCTAGGCTAGGTCTAGTTCTACTTCAGTGATCTGGTCGATACAGCAATTGAGACATACTATACATCAATTAAATTAAACAACATTGACCAGCTCGGTAACAATACCAACAAGATCATCAGCAGCACGCTGGCCCTCCTCCATGACTTCATTGTGGTCAGCAATGCCCTCATCTAGCTTGGCGGCATTGTCGTCAAGAGCAGAGTCGGGCTTCTTGTCCACAACAACGTTGGTGATAAGAGACAGTGCCAGAACCTTGATTCCGCAGTGTCTGGCCACAATCACCTCGGGAACGGTGGACATGCCTACGGCATCGGCTCCAATGGTAGCCAGGTACCGTGCCTCAGCTCGAGACTCGTATGTGGGGCCTGAGACAAAGGCGTAGGTTCCCTCGTGGATTCCTCGCTTAACTCCCTGCTTCTTGGCGATGTCGTAGACAGCTCGTCGCAGGCCGTGATCGTAAGAGTCGGACAGGGGCAGGAAGCGCACGCCAAATCGGTCGTCATTGGGTCCTCGGAGAGGGTTGTTGCCGGCCAGACCTGGCAAGTTGATGTGGTCGTTGAGCAGCATGATGTCTCCCACCTTGAAGTCCTGGTTGAGGCCGCCGGCGGCGTTGGTGAGGATCACGGTCTTGATGCCAATCTGCGAAAAGACACGAATGGGGAAGACTGTGTCCTGGATGGCGTAGCCCTCGTAGAAGTGGAACCGGCCAACCATGCACACGACAGGGACGTTGTTGTCGCCCAGCAGACCGACCACGAGCTTGCCTGCGTGGCCCGCCACGGTGGACACCTTGAAGCCGGGAATGTCTTTGTAATCAATGTGGACCTGGGGCTCTGCCTTGAGGGCGTTGGCGAGGCCTCCGAGGCCTGATCCGCACACAATTCCCACCTGGGGGTTCTGCAGCGCCTGGGGCAGCTTGCTGGTGATGGCTGCGGCTGATTTTTGCGAGAGGTCGAAAGTGTCTGACATTGTGTGTGTGATGGGGAGTGTGGAAGAGGGAGAGATTTTTACACGCTAGTGGCTCTTTGCTGTGCAGATGCAGATAGACGGCGTTGTGGATCGTGCATATTTGGTATCAGAGTTAGACTGTGGAGAGAGTGCATCCGCGGGGGTACCGAAGGGACGTGTTTGGAAGGCGATAACTGGGGTCTGGGGTTAGTGGAGTGGCTCTGGGGTGGCTCTGGGTGTGTAATATGGTGTCTGTGGCACTTTTATATGTTTTTTTCAAATTATTTTATCATCTATATTGCTTTTAGTGGGGAGTACTTACTGACAGTAAGTGGGAGGCTTACACTTTAGCTGTCTCTATTGGTTCAGAGTTTTGTTCGCTCCCAATCTTTGAATGTACGCTTTCTCTTGCCAATAAAGCCGTGTTCTCTTTTTCAACGTCGAATCGCAGGTGACACATTGACACGAATTTGCCACTGGATTTGTTGATCTAAAAGGAGTGATTCATTTTCATTCGGCTCTCTATTTTTGAAAAGTGGATTCTGTTCGTTTTTGGCTGTCTATACAGAGAGATCGAAAGATAAGTTATGCTCATGTTCTTTGCTCTCTGTTCTATATGTTCTCTTTTCTAGAAACTAGTTCAGTATGATGTACCATTTGGAGACAAATCTTACCTTGTCACTATAGCTGTCACTATAACTCATAGTCTACAATGTACATCTGTACAGAGTACAGAGTAGTCGATGAAATATGCAGAATATTGTTGAGTTTTCATGTATCTACCGGTATCTATAGATGTGAAGATTTTTTTGTCTGAGGAAATATTCCGGTTCAGAAAGAGCAATTTGATCTGGGGAAGTTTGGTGAGTAAAAGTTGGATTGGTATGTTGATTTTGTGCGAAATTGTGCGATTTTGTTGCTCAAGGAGCCTCGAGTCGTGTTGTCATCAGGCTGGACATACAGTAGCTACAGTCAGTCAGTTGTTCCTGAACATAGCAAAGCGTATAGCTATTTGAACAGTACTTGACCGCTTAATTAGCCTAGCTATGAAGAAGCAAACAAGACATCTACGCTTTGCTGGTGTTTCCACCAAAGATTTAAATTACTTACAACACATTGTGGTCGTCTTAGCGATATAAATACACCATTTCGGACACTCATTTGGGATGGTGAACATGTGCATGACCGCTGTAATTAAAGCGACTTGGCACAGTGCAGGTGCAATGATGGGGGTAAAGAACCGAGTTGTAATGTGTGCATACTGGGCGTATCTTTGTTGCAACACTGGAGCATTGAAAAAAGGGTGAGATTTTGAATTTCTTGTTGCGCTCACTTTGCGGGTAGATGAAACATGTGTATCGAATCCAGTTTGATTGTGAAGTATATAGGTGGTGAAAGAAGCGAATCACAACCAGATTAGCTTGCCCAGATTAAAGGACTTTTATTACTGCACATTGTCATCTGAGCAGTCTGAACAGTCTGAACAATAAATAGCACCAGCCAGCCATACGTCCAGGATGCACTCTTCCACAACATGATATAATATTTTCGACTTTTTGACTCTAATGAGTGGAAAAACACACCATAACTTCTCGACTAACACCACGGCACAGACGTACGAGTGGAGGCTTTGAGGGTTTCAGGGTAGCCACAATACACTTGGTGAGACAATCTGAAGGGAATGCACTCTTCCGATTGGCGATATTGCGGCCACAGCCGGCTTGACACGTGCCACTCCACATGTCTGTGAGACACCCTTCTTGGGAGCCAAACATTAGGGTCTGCAGGTGGAACACACGGCAAATTATCAGTTGAAGGGGCTGCAAGTGCAAGGGTCACCTGAGAAAAGCTGCTACCAAAATATAGAAGCTCTACCCATGACCACAAACCGATTACGCGACAAAAATAAAATAAAATCTCTGAAAGAAGCACCGAAACCCGGCCGGTATTTTTCCGGAAAAGTAGCCAGTCTGCAGCTCAGCCTTAATAGACTACGTACACTCAGAGGACAAGTAGACTAGTCTTACAACTTACAACGGTAAAACACTCCATGACTCCACATTAGGGAGTGGGAAAACGAGTAATTTAGCCACAATTGACTGTCCAAAGTGCTCTAAAGACCTACTAAAACCCCCAGCTACCATTAAACCCCGTTTTATTCTGCCATTTCTCTGCTCTTCCTCTGCTGTACCCCTTCCCCAGACTCACTAGAAAGACTAACGCTAACGGTTCATGTCTCGGGGCTGGGAGTTAAAAGCTGCACATTGAGTTCTTCTGCTCGCTGGAGCTAAACGCTGTTTTTTGCGTGGAAAAATCGGATACTGGGCCAAGACGCGACTACAACTAGAGCAGCCCAGGGAAAACACCACTCGCCGAGACGACGCGACAGCAGCCACACACCGGTCGCACACGCATCCACACACACCTGCCGCTGCCCCTAGCGCCATCCGTACGCAATCTGATCAGCCCCTGCAGCTTACACGCGTGGATACTCAACTCTGGGCTGATCAGCACCAACCCTCTGCTTAAAGCGAACGAATAAGAGCCCACAAGGCACAGACGCGGGTCGTACGATCATCCACCGAGCCATCCCAGGGTTACACACATTCTGTCACGGCACCAACCACGACACAGTCCGAGTCACTGAGAGCCCGCTTCACCGTCTCAGACCAGTACTCATTTCTGAAACATGACCCAAGACGCCACCAGGTGGAGCTCCGAGCGACACCACACAGAGACCCCAGACATGTACAGCAAGAGAGACATGAACAGCGACGGCAACAGCGACACAAGTGGCACAAGCGCCGCCAGCGCAAACGGCTCCTTACAGGCCCTGTGCACTCCTGTCAAACTCGCCAATCCCCGCTCCACAAGTCCCACGGTCATGTATACACGTGCTCCCACTACCGCACCCATGTCCCCTCCGCACATGATTCGCGTGGGCCAGAGCACGGTCCATTCGCCCCAGGGACCCCCCACACCCAACGCAGAAGGCCCCCTCACACCAACGGTGTATTCGCCCACCCGCGACAGCCCCCACGCGCTCTCAGAAGCCGAGGGCGCCCGGATCACCCGCCAGATCGAGGACCTCAAAATCACAAACATGACACTCACGCAAATTAACCGCACGTTGGAGGAACAGGTCAAAAAGCAGCAGCAGGAGCTCAAGCAGCTACGAGTCGGAATTCGACACGATGAAAACTTCGAGGTGGAAAACGAGGTATTTTACGATACACTGAGCGACGAACCCGACCTCGGACACGTCAGTCCAAAGCCGCAGGTGAGCCTTTCAGAGGTTTCGGACCTCTCTAAACCCAACCAGCTGGACAAGTGTCTGGAACTGAGCCACTCGCTTCTTCAGGAGTACACCGAGGCTGTGCATTCCGTTTCTGCCGTTTCCGACGAGATAAAGGTTAAAGTCAAGGGTTTGTGACTTCCTCGAGTCAGCTACAGCCCGCCACCTTTCTCCAAGTTACTCCAAATACTCGGTTCCATGTTGTCTCATTAGCTGTCACTGGCTCAACCCACTCAAGTCGCTATTCGCTTCCAGCTAGCATTTAAACTCTCGCGCTTAAGAGTTATCGCGCAGTAAATTATGTGCAAATTTAAAAAGTTGACCAAGCTCCCAATTTTCAACGTCTGAGAAAAAAAAGGGAGAAATTTCACATACCCACACAATCGCAGGAAATGGCGTTTTTCGGCAAAAAGTCGCCCATCACGGGCAAACAGAGCGCCCGCAAATCAACGGGTCTCAAGGCGTCTTCGACTCGTTCCATCATCAACAAATACCACCAGCTCAATAAGCGCAAATTACAGCTCAAACGGGGGCTGGAGGAGGGCTTGAAATTGCAAGCCAAGAAGGGCAGGGGCTCCGGGGTGGAAGATGCCGCAAAAAACAAAGAGGTAGAATCGGAAATTTCGGAAATTGACGCGGAAATGGAAAAGTTGGGAGGGCTGGAGGTTTATCAAAAGGCGTCGTTGAAAGGGCAGGATCAGACTCGAGGCGGAGATTCTTCGCATATGTTGCTAAAGTGGCTGGAAAAGGACGACAATGCCGTGGCACATGCGGAGGGTGAGAGCTCGAGTACGCTGTTGGAGGTCGGCTGTCTGTCCGTGTCGAATGCAGTATCCAAATCTGGCAAGTTCGACACGATAGAACGGATCGATCTCAGGTCCAACGACCCTCTGATCAAGCAGCAGGACTTTCTGCAGCGACCTCTCCCCACAGGAACTATGGACAAGTTTCATGTGATCTCGTTATCACTGGTACTGAACTTTGTTCCTGTGACTGCTGACCGGGGCAAAATGCTCCGACTGACGACCGAATTTTTGCATCCCGAGGGTCTTCTGTTCTTCGTGCTCCCCAAGGCCTGTGTGGAGAACTCTCGGTACCTAGATGGCGACGTTTTCAACAGTTTGATGGCCTCGTTAGGCTACAAAAAGTTGGAGGAAAGTACCACCGACAAGCTTATTTATCAGTTGTGGAGATGCCACCAGGACCAAGCCAAGTACAAGAGGTTTACCAAGACCGAGGTTCGCAGTGGATCATCGCGCAACAACTTCTGCATCACTTTGTAACCCTCTTGTCGCTCCTAAAGCGCCACTTATACTATACTGTACTAATATTATTATCTAATGATCGAGAGTTGAGAATTTTATTTAGGGGTAAACGTCCGTATACATTACTTATGCAAAATTATGAATGTGTAGTAGAGGGGGGCGAGTAAAGTGATACTCTAATGAGGGGGCTCAACACCGAGGAAAGACCAAACGGTGCCGACAACAGCTACGGCCGAATAGACCACCAGGAGAACGTAGATAAAGAACCGTTCGGTGGCATGAATCTCGTGTCGGAAAATCTTGAGGTAGAAGGACAGAGGGAGAATCAGACAGATCGAGACGCAGAATCCTGAGCCCATGAGTGCAATGATTTTGTCAAAAGACGGGAACACCATAGACAGAATGACAAATGTCATAACAGAAAAGCATCGGGTAGCAACACGTCCCATTTTGGCACCGCTGGAGTTGCCAACCTGGATATTGAACAGGGCATCCAGCGTGGTGATGATGGGTCTGGCGTTGAGCGGAGTTTTCGACAGAGGAATCAGAGCAATGAGAATAGTGACAATGAAGTTGAGGAAGATGGGGTAGCCTTCTGTGGTGAGAATGTTTTTGGTCACCTCATCCTGAATCTGGTCGCCAAACATGAGAAAGCCGAGCACGCCCATGGCCATGTCAAGTCCCAGCGTGATCTGGTAAGTGGTTTTCAGACATTTTCCGTATTTATGGGGATGTCGCATATCTCGGTAGATGTTGGGGAATACAGCATGACCTCCCCAGGGGGCCATGAAGATACCAAACGATAGGGGCACTAGAATCCAGGCGTGAGGGAACATGCTGGTAGGCATGGGATCCAGAAGTGAGCCAGGGGCAGTGGGCTTGACCAGACCATCGATGAAGACGATGACGACGAGCCCAACTACAGACATAATGCCCATAATTGAGGAGATGGAGAGCACAGACAGTGGCAGAAAAGTGGGGGGAGTCAAAACGAAAAAGGCAATGATTTTCCACTCAGTCTTGGTGATCTGAGGCACGAGGGCGTTGAGAGAGTCGGCAAACAGCACGACTAGAGACACGCAGGCTGCCACCAGCTCCAGAGAAAAGAGGAGCGACACCAGAACGCGGGCTCTGGAGCCAAAGGCAGCGTAGCCAACATCGGCATAAGTGACCAAAGATCGGTCTGTGTCCATGCATTTCGCCAGCAGTTTGGCGGTGTAGTGGGTGGAATAAGCTGAAGCCAGCAGCAGCACCATTCCAATGCCCCATCCCGCATACTTGAATCCCAGGGGTAGGGACAGCAGTCCGACGCCCACCAAGACGTTAACGGAGTTGAAAACCGTCTGGGGCGCCGTTGACTGGCCCTCTACCGTGGTGATGATGGTACCGTCGGCGTTTTCGACTCGCTTGACCAGCAGAGGCGCCTCCTGGGAGATGACCGAGTCCAGTCTTGATCTGGGCTGTACGGTTTCTGTGTAAGCAAAGGAGGGTTCGTCGAGAAAGTCTGACTCGTCGAAAACGGAGTCTGTGTCGTCGTTGTCGCCACGAGGCCCTCTGTAGGGTGCAAACTCATCGTCGTCAAAGTAGGTACGTTCTCTGGTGAGCCCCTGTGGTGGATCCAGGGACAGGAACGACTGAGCTCTTTTGAATGAAGAGGCGAATCGGCCGATGGAGTTGACGCCTGTGAAAGGAGACGATGGCATAGACGGAGTCAGCAGCGATGGTCTTCGCTGTCTTTCAGCCGGATAGTCGATTGGAGCGGTTCCGTATGACATGCTGTGGTGGGTGTGGTTTGTATGTGGGCTGGGCGTTTTGGTTGGAGGTGGCTGCTTCCTGCTTCTGCTGCTTCTCGACGGTGGCTGTGGAGAGTTGCAATGAAAAAAACGAGTGAAACGAGTGGTCAGCGTGTCGCAGAAAACGAGTTTGGGCTGTCTGACATTTGATCCCAGAGATCCCCTGAGGAGGAGGTTCGGACCCAAACCTTATGCACTGCAGAAAGATAAACAGAATGTCACAACACAAGACAAGCAGACGCCTATGGCAGCGACATCGGGTGGGAGTCCACATTTGCTGGTATAATTACGCTGTCGGCTGGGGATCGGAAAAATAAGACAGGCAGAGCCACTTGCGGGCGACCAGCAGGTGCACACACACACACACACACACCCACGACACGGCCTCTGTCGCCAGATATACCCCTCAACCAAACACTGTCTCAACCGATAACTCCCTACTTATCCATTGGCTGGGGGAAAGAGACATGCATAACTTCTGCGGACGGCCATTCTGAGTTGTGACACACTTGTTGGAGTCAGGGTTTGGAAGTCGAACGTAGTCTAGTGGTGTCAGCAGACATGGTGTGGTTCCAGGCGGGGAAAGGGTTTGTTTTTTCGGCAGTGGACGGCAGCTGGACGCGTTCGGGGAAATGATTACATGCGGAATGTCGTGGCTTGGCTACGTGGCTCTGGCCCCCCCTGGCTTTTCTCCGTGCACTTCCCGAGGCGCATACACTTGCCCTGGAAGCTGGCTGCCTGTTTTCGTTACTTTTTTTTTTTTTTCTTCCTTCCACTCTTATTAATAGGTTTGGCAAAAATAAAAACTCGTGGAAACGCTTCCCTTTTCATGTCTGTCCATGGCTCGATTGACAGCCGCAAACAACCAAGGTTTGAACTCTACGCGGTTCGGGGAAGACTTTTCAGCTAATACGACGGATAAATTGCGACTGGACGGCTTTACGTCAAGTTTGGAGCACTTTGCAACGACTTTGAAGTGTGCAGTGTTGCACTGGAATATTTTTCAGACTATTTTCGTACTTTTTTCGCACTCCTCATTCCAGTCACTGCAGATACTCTTTTACAGCCCCAAAAGTATGGAAGAGAGTGAGTAGCTACTGGTACCTGCTTCCCCACAGCCGTGCCAGGATATTGGGTTTGTTTCGGATGAATGATCCGTTAGTCCATGCTTGTTCTGATATTCTATAGTTTTCTCTATTGATCATGTTCATGTTTCTGGACATGGTATTTCCACTTTTCCTTGACATGGTTGAAGATTCAGAAACATCTTGTGTCTTTCTCTTTAACTAATCCATATATGACTGCCAATTCGGTGAAAAGTACTTTGTGCTGATTTGTCGTACTGACTTGTTGACCAAAATATACCAGCTGCCAATACTGAGAGTCCCAAGAATGTATAGACTGCAGTTCAGCTACAGTTAAAAGTGCCAAGAAGACAAGGGTTCACATTAACAGCTGCACATATAGTTGATTCAAGATGAGCTCTCGAAATGCTTTAATATTTGAAATAACGAGAATCCAGAAAGCCCATTGTTCTCCATTCAAGATTGTGAACTCGCACATCAATTTCATATCTTGTATCATCTCAGTAATTGCCATTTGAAAGTCTCACACTTTTCATGAACATTGATCAATGTTACACGATGTTGCATGACTACATACATACATTGGAACCATCTGTTTTGCTGGAGAGTGGAAGCGGTGGTCAAGGGTATAAATACTGTTTCAAAGTGACTTTTATTACAATGTTTCCTTTTTAATATCATTTTGCCATCACTGAGTCTTATAAATGGTGTGGTATGGTCCCACAAGGTCAGAGAATATGAAGATGTTGTATTACCTTTGACTTGACAGTCCCATACAGAACCCCTTATAGTGTTATAAATACATATTGTACCTATCTGTACCCTTTCCGAACTTCAACTAAATTGTTATTAGCTGTAACATTCCAGATATTCAGATCTGAAACTCCATTTCTCTCAACAGATCAATGAGATGATTCTTCACTTTAAAAACTCTTTCGTTGAAACCATTGTCAATGGAAACCCCACTGCCCATCTGAAAGTAGCTACCCCTACGACATTATACTGCAATAACACAACCTACACTCACTCTCTCTCTCTCTCTCACACACACACACACTCCTATCCTCTAATATATTAATATACCCCGATAAATACTAACAGGCACAGTTGGACTGCTCATTGTCCAGATGAATGTTGATTGTATCGGCAAAATCATCCGTGTAATCCTCAGAATCCACCTGGGCCATGGCGTTTCGCGCAACCGTCTCAAAGGCCTGGTCCACCCCAGTGTCCTCCTTGGCACTGGTCTCAAAGTAGGGGATGTTGCCGGTGGCCTTGCAAAAGGCCTGTGCCCGCTTGGCAGACACGGCCCGCTTGCTCTCCTCCACATCTACCTTGTTGCCAATCACCACAAACGGAAAGTTTTCGGGGTCCCGGGGGTTGGCAAGCAGCAGAAACTCGTCCCGCCACAGGGTGAGGGCGTCGAAACTCTTGGAGTTGTTGACGTCGTATACTAGAACGCAGCAGTCGGCACCTCGGTAGAAAGCCAGACCGAGAGACTGAAATCGTTCCTGGCCTGCAGTGTCCCATATCTGCATGTTCACCTTTCGGCCCTCCAGAGATAGCTCTTTGTTGAGGAAGTCGGCACCGATAGTGGCCTTGTATTGTGTGCTGAATTTGTTGTTGACGTACTGTTGCCTGTGTTAGTATTATTGATGCAGTTGGTCATGTCGTTGGTGTTGTCGTTGGTGCAGGTTGTGTCTGTCGCTCAGCTGACGTCAAGGTCACCACATGACCTTCCGCAGAAGTTCTATCCCAATCGCTGTCTTTGCGCTGCTGCCCCGTGGTAGCTGGCTTCTGAAGCAAACGACGCCGGTCAAATCTGTCGTGGGGTTTGTGTGACGATGTAACGTCAACTTCATCGATAACACAAAACTCGACGAATAATCGCTCGTTTTGCGCGGAAACAAGCCCCGAGGCCCGTCCTCCGTTTGTACTCACATCAGTGACGACTTGCCGACACCCGAGTCTCCAAGGATGACGACCTTGAGCATGGTTCTCTTCTTGGGCGGCATGGTGGCTGTAACCATGTGAAGCACACCGCAGTCATGTTGGGATAGGAGATAGGGTTAGGGCTGTAAATGGGGGGGCAAACAATTGGGGGGGAATAATCATGATGATGTCAGAGAGCACATTAAAGGGGGTGAGAAAAACACTGTAAAGCTGCTAATATTTGTGCGCGGAGAAATATCGGACGCGTGGGTCTTTCTTCACTGCTGTTTATATTACACTGCACTTGTCGTCGTTGTATTTGCTGAAGCTGTTATTTTGTTGGCTGGTTTTTACTTCCAAATCCAGGACTTGCCCGTGACATTGATTGTTGCACGGCATTAGACTAATTGGACTTGGGGTGGGGGAAGGCCGTTTACGACTGTCTTTACTGAGTTTGGAAGACTTTTAGTGGTACCACTGTATTCGGAAACTTCAGCTGAAGCTGATGCACTTTTCAGATTTTCTATAGCGGTTATACAGTGTGGTTTTGATAGACCCATCTTGAGACTGTTGTTTCGTCACTTGATAAGTTTTGTTGGGACGACTATGCTGTACGAAAAGTTAGTTGGGCTGGCTGATATGCGAGATATACGAGAAGAAGCTTCCGGGTGGAGATGACAGTGTGGATTGTTTTTCAAGCGGTGTGGGAATATTCTAAAGAGTGCATTTTGCTATCAGGGGCCTGTTTATGTTACAGTTCAATTTTTGGTCTTTTAAACTAAGAACTGGCTGAACTGAGGTGGAGCAATGAGTTGCAAGTGTGTTATCATGGTACAACCTGTTCTATGATAATATGTGGTATCGTGCGGTGTTGGCACAGGTATAGAAAGGGGATTATATCAACATTTCTGGACAAACTGGTGTGTATGACTATTTAAAAACGAATCCATTACTACAGATTACGTAAACACCCTTTGATTCCCGAACAATTCAGGTACTCTGTACTTGAGGCGACATGAACTATTGAGATCAAAACGACAATCTATCTGGACAGTCAATTTTGGGCCAGATTGAAACCTATCTTTTTGGCATTTGGACGATCAGTAGAGCTATAGCGTTAAACTTGTGCCTGTAATCTGTATTTTAATGTGAAGAACCAGTTCAGACACATGTTCCTAGCTCTAACCATGGTTATATTCGTGGTGGACCTTGTGGTAGATGCCTGTCTTATTATTCAATGGAACCCAACAGTGACTACAACACGCGTTCAAAGAACTTCAGCTAGACACTTCAAAAAGGCTCGTGGAGATGTTCCAAAGAGTGCATTTAGTCCAGAATTCGATGCTGATTCAGATGATTCTATCAAAACACATCTCAACCATCATTAGCCACAAATAATGTACTGCCACTTTGCTAAAGTGACACACTTTACTTGGCAAAGACACTAGCTTCATATTAGGCTGGTCTCAGACTGGGTAAAAATCTTCATCAAACTGTCCAACTAAAGATTCAACAAATTCTCTTTCCATAGCTGCTGTTCTCTAAAATGACCAACCAGCACTGTTTTCTCACTGGTTTAGTTTTTTGTTTACCAGAAAAATCACCGCCTCTAGTTCCAATGTGTCCAGTCGCATCATCTGACAGGGGTGTGAGGGTTAAATGGGGTCGTGTCTCCATATGACAGACAGCCAGCCCAGTTGTAATTGGTTTATCTATACAGATGTAGCCAAGGCAGTGTAGACATCTGACAGGGACTACTGAAGCGAGACGACACATGTTCGCAGGAGAAATCCGCAGTCACGTGATTAATCAACACGAAATCCATGTAGTCAATGACCGCTATCTGATCATACCGAGAATATGTTTGTAATAAAAAACAAAATGCTGACGCTCCATGACATTTATTTTTCCTTGCCGTTCACCCAAAGGCAGAAAAAATGCAAGTCCCAACGCGGGAAACTAACTTTTGTTGCATGCCACCTTTGGCGCAGGTTTCCAACATACATCCATCAAGCAGCCAGTTCAACCCGACGACACTTGTTCTGTTCATCGCCAACAATAATGTGTGAGTACCGAGAGAAGGTCGTGGAAGGAAAGCTTCGCTAGCGACACCGGTCATGTGATGAGGTTCACCATCGCCCCCTTTGATCCCGCTTCAGACTACTAACACAGCCAAAAAGGTATGTTTTCATGATGGATCTGATTTTGCAGCCCGCCGTGGGTTGGCAAGAACAAGCTGTATGCGACACAGACGCGATCATATCAACCACTAATAGCGTTTTGGTTTCCAGTCGTCATCTGAGAGACTCTCTTCCCAGCCACAAACACCTACAACGGGAACCTACAACCGATTCGGGTTCACCCTGCCACACAGATGCCACACTGATTCCCACATCTCCACTTGGCCAATACTAACACAGCCGAATGCAAACGCGCTGAGAAGCCGCATTTCCGGACCCCTGGGCGTTTCAAAACCTGGTGTGGCCAAGAAGCCAGCAGCCAAGTCCGCTTCCAGCCAAAGGTTGGCGGGAAACGCGCTTTTCCAGGCGCTGAACGGAATTCCCCGCAGCAACAAACCTGTCACAAAGCCCAGTTCAACTAGCGACAGAGGTAGCTACTCGACCAGACCAGCTAGCGACAGAAGTAGCTATTCGGCCAGACCTGCTCCCTCTACTCGTGCTCCCCCTCTGGGTCAGGAACTACGTGATCGTATCAACGGCAAGACCCCCAAGCCTACGGCGCCTCCCAAGGGTCCCCAGGAGTACCAACAGCAGCAGCAACCGCAGAAACAGTCCGCGCAACAGAATTACAAACAGACCCAGTCTCAGCAACAGCCTCCGCAAAACACGTCGTCTCTGGCATATCGTTTTACCAATCCCAGACCTACCAGCGAACTCCCCAGTACCAAATACAGCAAGAGTGGGCCCCAGGGCTCGGCATTTGCAACTTCCAATGCTCTCAAACATCCAGGAAGAGCAGCTAAACTCAGCTCCTCGACTCCTACTGGTCCTTCCAGCCACTCCCCAAAGACCCGAACCCGAAGCAGAAACAAAACAGTGTCGTCTGTTGACAAAGCCGGCAAGCCTCGTGAGGCAGGATTGAGCTACCAGGAGTCGCGAGAACGGTATGCTGATGATCGAGTTCGGTTCTCTCAAGACTATTCCCAGAGCAAGCAGCAGCAATCACCTCGGCCATCGGCGTCCGTTTCTCACGGTAGCGGCAGCGGCAGCAGTAGATTTTCCGAGCCTCAGCCTAATGCTACTTCTCATAGCACTGCTCCGATCCCTGCTCCTGCTCCTGCTCCTGCTCCTGTCCCTGCTCCCTTTGTTGCCCCTGTGGTCGTTCCCCAACCCTTTACCAGCACAAGAACTGAGCCAGAAGCATCCACCGGATCTCGAGTTACGGCTGTCGGAGACCCAGTCTACTCGATCAAGCACTCGGCACTGCCACCAATCGTGCAAATCTCCAACCTCGATCGAGGAACGACACGAGAAGATCTGCACAAGTTTTTTGTCGAACTTGGTGAAATTCTGGACTGCCGAGTTCAAACTCTGGGAACCCAGGGATCCATGGGCGAAATCACATTTGCTGACTCAGGAGCAGCCAAAACCGCTCTGACCAAGTTCAATGGAGCTCTTGCTGATGGACGACGTCTGGTGGTTAATATTGTGAAGTACAATTCCATCGCCGAAACCAAGCCCAACCCAGTGGATAACGTGCATCACCAATGGCCCGGAGCTGCTCCTCTTCGATCTGACAATTACTTGAGAAGATGAGTGGTTGACTGGGTGAAGGGTGTGCAGGAAGAGTTGGTCTTGTCTCAGTAGGATCAACAGCGATGATGGGTACAGTACGATGCTGGATACAGTGCCAGAATAGTATCTAGTGCCATGTGGGCCAGGGCAAGACGACTAGGATCTTGTTTTTGGAGGTATGGTCACCAATGGCTTTGGTATATGGTCACCGGAAGGACAAGAAGAAGAAAGAACAAAAACCACGTCTGTTTCCATGTATGCAGTACGTTCCGGTAGTTTTAAAAATGAGATAATGCATGATTGTACAATATAATTACAGCAGGTGCCTTATCGTAGAATGTTGAGGTACATGTTAATTGGGGGGGGAAAGGGAGGTTGACGTTCAAAGTTGTGTGGGGTGGTTTCTCAATCAAGGCTGATGTAAATGGCCGTATGAGATGGTCGATAATCATACCACCTGAATATAAAGGCATCGACTCACTTATAATTGTCTTCACAAACTGGTACCACCTATACTTATGACTTAATTGGCGTTTATTATGGACACTTTAGACCCTCCATTCACTCTTCAAAGTTGTGTGGGGGGGAGGAGTCTATCCAAGGCGATTACTTTGGCCCATTTGGAACCATTAGAACGTGCAAATTAGCGCTAAGGAGATTCCTTATAGGTTCATTTCTATCGTTATTCAAACCTGATATTGATTCCTAATTGAAACGTATCGGTCCCTGTCCTACCAGTAGCTGTTCTGGGATTGGTTTCATTACAGAACATACAGCCGTGTTAGAAGATAGTTCCAGTACGAATAGTGTTCGGATAAAGCCACTCTATCAGCAGATCTTGAATCTATAGAATCGGTAATACAAAAATGTGGAGTGCATGTGTGGATCGTACCTGTATCGATCGTTACTTTTCTCAAAATCACCAGATGTAAGTAAATGTGGTCTGCTTCATTTACTTGACCCCATGATACTGATGATATCTCTATTACTATTATTATTCTATTACTTTTAGTGTCGAGTCCACTGTTCAACAGACACTATATCCACAAGGTTCATGGGCCTACAATTTGGCGACAATGAGACTGGCTCTGAAATGGCATGTTCCTGGGGTGGGCAAGCAGTAATTTTTGCAACAAACGAGGCCTCTTTACTGACTTGTTTCATTGTTGAACAGCTTTGATCATTTTTTGTTGTTTTGTTCGAATAAATCGCCAAATGGTAAAAATGGCGTGTTTCGTTAGTCCTGGGCAAGGTTTGGAGCCCACAAATATTTTGGCAGAACTTCTTCTCCTAGAGTATTACGCGTAGTACTAGCCCACCAAAACCCATGGGACCGGGTCCAATGGAGTAAGACAGCAGGCGGAAGTATCGGAGGTTATCGGAGGATGGTATAGCTAGAAAGTTGGACCGTCAGGAGAGTCGGACAAGTTGGAATCTGGGAACTTATGAATCGGGAAAACATGAGATCTTGCGGCGTACAAATAGGTCAGAATAGTCAATTGATATGCTCAGGGTTTAAAAGTACGGGATCTCAATCAACGGGCCGAATGTCTTCAGATATGGTTTCTTCGTTATTTTGCTTCGATTTTGTAGTGTCCCTTGTCCAGTCTTATGACCGGGGACCTTGTGAGTGGGTTGTTTGTCTGAACATCACAACTGGGGCAATATAGTGGTTGTGGCGACACCAAGAGTATTTTTGGATTCAGAAAAGGAACTTGAATCAAAATGCGACATTGGAAAGCGATTTCGGTCTTCGTTGTCAGGACTTATCCAGAATCGATTGGATGATTATGCGGCGTGAGAGCTGACCCTTGAACATCTTGAGATAGGTCTCTAAACGATGATGTAGTGCGACCATGGACAATTCGACAAATGCATTCTTCTCGGAATCAGATTCCCTACACTTTGATACTATAATCAAGTAACTGTCGTAACGCTACTGTAGGGAAATGTGATTGACACGTTCAGAGACAAACTTGAGTTGAGTCCAGTCATGTGGTCAAGTCCTAAATCTCCAAGAGGTATAGGGCGGAAAAGAGACTGAGGCCAGAGAAAGTTATCAGAGAAATGTATTAGATATCTATGGTCCAGCATGTGAATAATAGTTTTGAAAGTCCAGTCACCTTTTCATGAGGATATCCGGGCCAACATCTCTGAAGAGAGTTGCTACCAAAGGATTGAACTACTACAGTTATTGAAAGCAATTAGAATCACATATACTCTCTACTCGTCAATGAATAATTTCTCCTCAGCTCGAGCTGTTCTACCGTCCAACTTTTGATGTAGACCTTTCCCTCTATCCATGTTTACCTCACGATGGAAATAACCTCAGTCTGAACATCTGAAGGGTATCTGTCAAACAGAGGTTCGATATAGATTACATGCCTCCACTAAAAAAAGAACATCCAACTTATCTGTCAAAATGAAAAGTAGTGCCCACTTCTTATCAGCTGCCCACTAAACAAGACCACTTTCAAGTACGCAGTTTTTATTGGTTCTTTCAGTCATTGAAAACCCAGAGCAGGACATGAGATACAATGTCGTACCACACTGGTCTGTACCGAGAATCCGTATAGAAGAGCTGAAAGACTTGCCGAAACCGTACCGGTATTCCCCGGTTGTTTCCCGGTACCATAGTGGTGCAACAATATTTCTAATGATGACAAAATAGTGGTTTTTCGAACAAACCCGAGATTTATATCGTGGTCTGATCTGCAGTTCTTGGCACGTTACATTCAGCCGTTGCACCAACCCCCATTACTAGCACTAAACGAGCTATAACGTTAGGAGATTATGCTAACAAATGGTTCTATTTTTACTTGGCACAGGTGTACAGCCGTCCCTCACCCATCGTTCCCCGAGACTAGCCCGATTGCACTAGCATTTTTTCTACTGCAACTGACTGCATTTTCAAAAATTAGCGGGAAAAATATGTGCAGAACACGAACCCGAGCAGCGGACCGTGCGGGCCATTACATCCCTTTGCGACGGGATCCAAGACTAGTGGACTCGGGAGAGTCGTATTTTTTTTAGACGGCTTCTACTCGGACCTCGTGCTGCGATAATGTACATGTGAGATATTGCCATGTGATATTGAAGATGGGGTAGTTTTTTCGGCATAGGTGAAGGTGGCTCATGAGAGCGGTCGCGGAGTTGCTATCCATAGAAAAGCTCTTATGGGCGCAACTGTATCATGACTCTTTTTGCGCGCTTGCCTATACTATGACGTATTTTTTATCATTCCTAACCTCCGCCAAAATCAGAGTTGTGGGGGGGGTCGAAAAAGAAATGACTCCCCTAAAAGGGAAAGAGAGTAATAAAAAAAATAAAGAGCATTAAAAAGAATTAAAGAAAATCAAGAGAAGTAATATCAAATTGACACAAGCCCCCGATAATGCACCGAAAGTTCCCCTGGCCCATTTTGCTATTGTATAACGCTATAGTAGCACCCTGATAGTGGGCTATGCATTGGCCTAACTCCCCGTATACGATACTCATTGCAACGGTATCAGTACTTTAGCAGATGAATTATCGCAAAAAAAACACACTTACTCAAGTTCACGTAATGGAGCATATTGGGGGGTTTTTTCTCGTGGGAAACCTCGTATTTTCGACATGACAATGAACTTGTGCAGCAAGATTTATATCTTTCAAACCTCTTTGAAATAATATCCAAGTCTACCGAGTTGTAGCACACGTGCCGTGCGTACTTAGATTCATAAGCACTCATTTTCAGATTTAGCTACCGCTGTTGATGTTGGAGGTTAAAAGCGTGTTTAGAGGGTCGTCTAAATGGACGTATTTTGTAGCATTGAGTCCGAGAGAACTTCACCATTGCATTTTTGGAATGACGCTGGTCAATTTGGTCTTTTCAGAATTCGCGCAACTCGTTCACAGCACATTCTACAGTGATCGCAGTCGACCAGTTGAAACTTACGCGTTGCCACTTTTGAATTCCTGCGCCAACGAACAATGGGAACAATAAAAGGCAATTTTTCATCAACCTGAAGTCAATGAGTATTAAAACTCTTGCTAGCGCGCTACAGCAGTGTTATTGGGGGGTCGCTGTGTGGAAAGGTGAGAGGACCCTCTATTGTAGCAAGCTTGGGGCCCGACTGGAAAAAAAAACATAAAAATAGAAATAACAATAAAGAAGGTTGTTCAACTATCGACGAGACTGATCGCCAAAGATGACAGACAAGATGCATTAACTTTGGGGCAGTCAGTCAAGTCTAATCTACTCATTCTTTTACGTGACACATGTCTCTTGTGGTCTTAACCGCTATTTATTGCTTAACTGGCTGGTTTATAACACTCCTCATTTGCTCGGCATTCTTACACTATCCCTTGCGTCGGTTTATAGGAGGTAAATGATCCTTTCATTAACCTACTGCACCTGCAGTTAGTTGCGTTCTTTCGTCGCAGGTGACTGCACAGAAAAAAAAAGAGAAAGACAATGGTGACCCCCGAAACTTTACTGTTGAATCTGATCTCAAAGGTTATCTACATCCAAAGTGCAGTATATCCAGGAATAGAGGGTCCCTCTGGGCACGTTGTATATGGCTATTTTCTTTTTCTCGGATACCCAACATTGAGGGTGCGAAGAACGGAGCCGCCCTAAACTCTCCCTGAGCCCTTTTCCGCAACCTACCCCACTCTAGAGATCCTCAGAATTACTTCAAAGGTGAGTAAGTTGTGGTTTTCAAAAGTGGGTGTAAAAGCCTCATTGGAAGTGTTCCAGCCATATACTTTTATCCAGAGTGCAAGTGCGGCATAAGATACGGGGCCGTATCGTCTATACGATTGGACTGAACAACGTAGATACCGAACAGTGCAATTTGTTCACTTGTCTCGCAGAAAAAGACAGTCATCACTGTTGACTTCTCCATAACGTGATAGTGTGGTCACGGAGACCGGTTTATCCAACTTTGTCGGCAGCTCTTGCCTCCATAGCCAGTGCTCTTGTGTGGAGCTATGATAAATTTGATTTATCATAGCATATCTGGTATCAACAAGTGCCAAAATAGACAGTGGTATAGTAGACCTGCGCCAACACCCTGGCCCATGGCAAGGCAGGTACAAAATACTCACCCAGGCCAGACACGCGGTGAAGAGATCCTCTGATACCAATGTCTCTGAATTGGAAGCAAAGTGGAAAGAAGTGAAAGACAGCTGCAGGGCGGTAATTGAAAGGTTGATATACGAGAAGGAATATCAGGGAAAAGCCGCTTCGTGGGGGTGAATTCTAATGTAGAGTGTGAACAGTAGGGTTTTTTTACATTTCTTTCATTTATTTCATTCGCTTAATTTATTTAATGGGGATAAGGACATTGCCATTGTTGAAAGTATGACAATTAGGGGGGCTATGGCTATGTGTGTGGCTGTTTTTCCGAGCCAGAAGTTCAGATAACGGCGTTCTTTGTTCAAAACGGGTAAGTGGCCCATTGTTCGCACCGGCTGCTCATAATTATCAAACAGCGACCTGCAATTTCTACTATACCGTACAGTAAATACACCCCACACGTTCCTGAACACAACTCTACCGGTCAAAAACAATCTCCGTCATCTATACATTACTGCAAGACATTGGGCAGTGTCGGTTGCTATCGGCCCCTCGGGGTGGTCTCCTGTGCAACACGTCTCCTGCCCCTGTCTCACTAGTACAGTACTAGCTACTCAGGATCTGTACAGTCAGCAAGCTTTCTGAAATTCAGAAGCGCTGACTTATGCTTGTGCAATGTCCACATTCGCAATTAAGGTCGGCTGCGTATTCGCTATGATAAATGAAACTCAGTTGTGTATGGTTGTAGCTACTTGTGGTCTTGGCCGCCTCAAGCCGAAAATATCTCTTGAAAGCCGTGGAAACCGCGATCCGACCGAGGTCTAGCCCAGAAATGCACTGGGCTCTCCGAAGCCGCTAGTCGCTGCTGGCGCGATTTTTCTGCCTTTTTTTTTCGTTTTTTTGGCGTGCAGAAAACATGTGCGCACTTCAGACTGACGTGCCTACAACAAGCAGCATGTGAACTAGACTCAAGGTTGGATCTAAGGTCACCCAGTTGGGACAACGTGAGAAAGTTATCCTGCTTGGAGGCAAAATTGTAGTTTAGTCGACTATTCACAGTCTTTCCGCCTCCACTTGTGAGTACTGTAAAATATTTTTTTGTATTAGTGCACTCCGAATCGCCGTCTTAGTCGATTGCACTTGTCAGATTCTCTACACCGTCTCTGTAGCGCTCTCTAGACGGACGTTAACCTACGCGGTTCATTGTCTTTGTAAAATGAAAAGTTTAGCTTTGAAGCGATGGGGACATGTCTCATGCACCGGAATAACCCAACTAACAGCAGTGCGGATTTCGTCTTTCGGAGCTCGCTCGCAGCAAGTGACCTCTTTTGTCTTTGTGGTTCTATGTTCCTCTTTGACTGGGTTTGAGCACATGTTCGCTTGCTGCCTTAGCGCGGTTTGGCTCCGAGCCGCCCATCTTCCGGATCCAAATGGGGGTCCTAAGGGTGAATAGAGCTGGGCATGATGGGGGTCATAGTTGCGATGGAAGGGGTATATAACGCGTCCCGTTTGCCATTCAATTCCACATCAAATCACAGACCACTCTCAGAACACTCTCAGATCACTCTCAGATCACACAATGCGACTTTCAATCATCCTCTTCTCTGCTCTCGCACTGGCTCTGCCTCTCAAGGACATCTCCTCTGAGTACGACCAGTTGCTCGCTCTGGTTAAGGGTTCCCACTCCAGCGACCTGACCAAGCGAGAACTCAAGTCCTACATCATCATGTTCACTGAAGACGCGTCCATCTCTGCCAAACTTGCCCATGTCAAGGACATTCTCCAGAACACTGAGCACAACGCACACATTGAGAAGGTCTACGATGTCGGCAAGTCCGCCAACGGCACCGGAGTCGTGGGCTATGTTGGCTCTTTCTCCAACGCTACTCTTGCTCTCATTGCCGAGTCTGGTTGCGTCAGCATTCAGCAGGAGGACACCACTGTCCACGGCCTCGGCTACGAATCTCCCAACTCCATCGAGAAGCGAGCCAAGTTTGAGACCAGCGGCAACGCCCCCTGGCACCTGGCCCGAATCTCCCATGCATCCAACCCCCAGGGAACCCCCCAGGGCTCCGAGTACGTCTACCGAGACGGAACCATTGACACCAACATTTACATTGTCGACTCCGGAACTCGAGTCAGCCACTCCATCTTTGGCGGCCGAGCTCACTGGGGCGCCAACTTTTACAACAACATTGACGAGGACGAACATGGACACGGTACTGCTGTTGCCGGCATTGCTGCCTCTGTCTCTCTCAAGGCCCAGATTATTGCCGTCAAGGTCCTGGGACCCCAGAACTCGGGATCTCTCTCTGGCATCATTTCCGGTCTCGAGTGGGCCATCAACAACGCTGCCACCCAGAAGGGACGATCTATCATCAACATGTCCATTGGCTCTGACAACACCGAGGTCTACCAGCGTCTGATTTCCAAGGCTGTGGCCATGGGAATTCCTCTGACTTTTGCCGCTGGCAACAGCAACAACGATGCATGCTCTGTGGCTCCCGCCTCCTACTCTAAGGACTTTAACGGTGTCTACACTGTTGGCGCATCTACTGAGAACGACGAGCAGGCCTCTTGGTCTGGCTGGGGAAGCTGTGTGACTCTTCTGGCTCCTGGTGAGGACATCCGAACAGCTTCTCGACGAGGAGATGATGTTTACTCTACCTGGGTCGGCTCTTCTATGTCTGCTCCCCAGGTGGCTGGTATTGCCTCTTACTGGCTGTCAATCATCCCCTTTGACCTTCCTTCTCTGGACTGGATGCTCACCCAGAACATCGGACGACTGCAGACCCACAGCAACACTCCCAACATCATTGCTTGGAACTTCCATCCTTAGATTTCCAACTGTTTCTAACACCTAACATTCATTCGCACTTTTGACTCTATATATAAATACTAATTTGATTGCCGTTTTTTAACACACCTGAGACATACAGAGACAATCTGAAGAGCACATTATATTCCTCATCATCTTCTGATTACAACGTCACTTTTCTAATCACCTTATCACGTCTTTCGCCCATGTTTCTCCAGTTGTATACCTTTTGGTGGGCGTTATAAAGAATACGGTACGTTCTCATCAACACTCACAATAAAGACTAAGAAATCACAATTGATATATTTTTCTTAATACTAGAGTGACTGGACACAGCCCACTCTGATCTAACCTCATCCTCAGCCGAAATCAACCTTCTCATTTCATCAACGTAAACACAACACTGAATGTACAAATGGACTCTCGCGATGCACGATAGTCCTACTTTTCGCCCTTCAGAAACTTCTTACGCGCATCCTCAAGCATAATCTGTCGCTGTTTGAGAAGCTGCTCCTGTCGCTCCTCCTTGGTGCTCTTCCACTCCATTTTGCTAGTGTCTGATGATGATGGCTCAGCAGGGGGGTTTGTGTTGGTGCTGGACGAAGGAGCAGGCTCGGGTTTGTAACTGGGTGGCTGTGGAAGCGTACCCTCGCTCAAATACCGCTCTACCGTGGCCTCAATGTTTCCAGTCTTTTCCAGATCGAATCTGATCTGTGCCACGGTCACGTTGGGTGCAATGGCCTGTACCACCTCCACCATGTCTTCGGTCACAGGTCGTCGCTGTCGCTCGTCGATTTCACGCGTCAGTCGCTCGGCCTCCAGAGCTGCCACGTGTTGCTCGAGATTGGTGAGCTCTCTAAAGTCGTTGGGTCTGTGGGCAATGGGTGCCTGTTGGTTGGGATTTGTTTCCTCGGATCCGGTGAAAACCCAGTACCGTAGCACGATGAAAATGATGACGATGGCTATCACCGCGTTTACTGTAGACGCCTCCATTGTTGTTTGTGTGAGTGAGAGTGTGTGTTTGAAACTGTACGGTTGACGTGTTTTGGACACTGTACCACAAAGGTTAGTGGGAGAGAAGCAATGCAGGGTGATAATATTGCTTAGTCAGCAGCAGGTGGGGGTTTGGGATCTTGGTAGATAGACTGATTGCAAGTTGTTTCATTAGTAACTCTCAGACGTGCTCTATTGTACCATGCTGATAAATGCGCAGTTTATATCAAATCTCGCTCACTTGATCTATCAGTCTTGGCATGACCACCGGTACTATGGTAAAGTACAGTCTGTTCATTGTACTGAGGATCTGGATGATCCTGTAATGTGTTTTTCTTTTTCGTCAAAGTAGAGCCTAATAGAAAGACTAGACAGATTCGAAAGAGTATATCTCCGCCGCATGCTCTGACTAGATCTATTAAGACTGGGATGCCTTGCTGGAATTATTTATCATCCATATATCCGCCCTTATGTTCGGTTCAAAAACTATTACTGTGTTGTCTGCACATGTCCGAATAACTCAAAATTGCACACATCGTAAAACCGCCGTACATGAATACACAGCACGTATACTGCACAATGTGGCTGAGACATTTGACGGAAAACAATGAACTCAGCAAGAGCTATACGGCGTAAAATGGGATAAATGACATTAAAATAAAAACATTGGGGCGGAATAAATAAGCTGGCTCGGACATGGCAGTCACAAACAGGCGGAAAAAGTGGACCAATCACGGATTAAACTGTAGCTTGAACGCCTTGTCGTGGTTCTTGACGGCATAGACAAAATCCACAATAATCTCGCTCTCTCGAACAGGCTGAGCCATAAAGTGTTTTTTGGCGGCCGCAGCAAGCTCGGGCTTGTTCACTCGCGTTCGGTGCTTGAAGCTCCACGTCTTCTTGCCCATGACTCCACTCAACAAGTATCCGTTAGGAGTGAGGGCCGAAGGAGTGGGCAGCTTGTGCAGACTCTTGTACTTGCGCAACGAGTCCAGAGGAAGCGTGTCGAAGTTCATGGCCTCGCCGGCAGTCATGGTCGTCGTCTGACTGAGCTGCTGTTGCTTGTCCAGCATTTCACGCTCCTTGTCAGCTCGCTCCTTCTCCTTCAGCTGGGCTGCGGCGGCGGCTGCGGTGCCGGGTTTTCGGGGACCGCCTCGGTTGCTGGCGGGCGTGTTTCCCACGTCGCTGGTGGCTTTTGTAGCTTTGGCGGGGGGCATGGTGTGGTGAGGTTGGTGGGGATGGTGGGGCGTGTGCAATCTCCTACTAGTGTTGGATTTTGACTGGCGTGTGCGGTTGATTTGTTCGTGCATAAGCCTTGCATGGTCACGTGACCAGAAACCCTACGCACAAAGATTGCCTCATTGGGATATGCACATTGCAGTGCGTCGTAGGGGCTGGGCGTTACCCGGCTTAAGCATTGTTGGTCACGTGTCTCGTTCAATAGTGCACGTGACCACAAAAAACGAAGACCAGTTTTCGGGTTGTAGGAACGTGGTATAAGAGTAAACAACGTATTAAACACTAATATCTGTCAAAAACAAAAGATTACAGCACCCAGGATTCTCGTATGGTCTCCCACTACAATACTAACTGGGCTCTCTGGTGCTTGACTATGGCTGATCGGACGGGAAGCCGTATTTTCACCAGGATATGGCCGTAACCAATAGTGCGCCGACCCGGAATTGAACCGGGGGCCCATCGATGGCAACGATGGATTTTACCACTAAACCATCGGCGCATTTTTCTTTGAAAATTTCTGTGCTTTCTGTGAGGTGTTTTTTTGGTCACGTGATATCAAAAAATTATTGATAGAGTTTTGAAGTCAAGTTTTTTCTGTCGTGGTCCAACGACACAAAAAGGATTTTGCAGTTCTATATAAGGGTGTGTTCTTCCGTGGAAATTGGCTCTGGTCACGAATGTGCTGTTGTAATTTTTTTACACGTTCGTTCAGGCGAAAATTCAGCGTCTGGAAGGATCATCTCTGGTCGAGTCAATCTCGTGTGGGGCTGCAGGCGGCTGCGGCTATGTGCAGTGCCTGGCCAATGTCACATTTAAACGAAAAAAGAAAAAAGAAAAAAGCGAAGAGAAAAAAAACATCATCATCATCAGCACGTCATGCAAGTGTCGAGTGGAGATATATTTGTGGAAGAGCCACAGAAACGTTGTTGCTGCTGAGTACATCAAGCCGTAACCGAAGCATTAGCTGCCACAAAAACAGGGTCCAGGTACTGTAGACAGTCTAGCAGCAAGTTTAGACTGGATTGCTATGTGGCTTTGTTTTTTAGTCGAGCTAGCAGTATGTACAAGTAGAAGAAAAAGAGGCTAAGCGTGACTTGGCTCCCATTAGACCTCCCCACCACACGGACCCAAGTGAAGCATAAAGGGTCACACGACCTCAGAATTGAATTTTAAATCTACGGCATCCACGTCTCCAGCACTGCTCTCCCCCCTTTCTTCTACCCACAAGTTGTTGCCGCCACCAATGATTCGAGGAAGGGCGTCTCTGAGACTTTGTCTGAAAGCTAATGAGCCAACCCTACGTTACTTAAGCCTCCGTGTGTCTAAGGTTGCTAACTTAAATAGTTGAAGACTATGGAGAGACTCTGTAGTAGCTGGAGAAAACGAGAACTGTCGCGTGGCTAGACGATACAGAGGTTCAATGGCGTCCCTGGCTCAGCTGGCTCCCGCTCCAAAGGTCTGCTCCCGCCGCCGTTTGCTTCTTTTTCTCTTTTGGTGCCGGGTCTGGGAATGTCAGTCTGGAGTCGCTGCTTCCACTGGGGGAAACCGTAACTTTCGAGGTGGCGTATATAAGAGCCGCCAGGGTCTTGTTCCAAGCCCTCAACCCACAGACCGTCTCGCCACACAATGCCCGTCACTCAAGCCGAAACCCCCTCGTCGCTGCTGAGCAAGAAGTTCTCCGCTGTGCTCTTCTTTGCACTGGCCACCTACGCCAACATCAAGTACGGCCTGGCCACGGCCCACTCTGACCACGATGGACCCGACTGGATCCACACCAACGCCTTTTCCGCCAGCGGAATCTTCCTCTTCATCTTCTGGATCCTGACCTTTGGCTTCCAGCTGCTGTACCTGAGCCAGCTCTTCTCTAACGAGGCCGCCGCCACCTCCGGAGGCATCTCGTACCACTTCTCCGTCTTCAACCTGCTGCACTTTGTCTGGGCGTGGTTCTTTGCTCGAGGAAACCTGGTTCTGGCTCTGGTTGTCACCATCCTCAACTTCTTCAACGTCCTCGCGCTCTACGTGTCCCACAAGACGTACACCCTGCGACCGGCCTCCAACTTTGTGTTCATCCACATCCCCGTGACCGCCTTCCCCCTGGCCTGGACCTTCTACAACATCTTCTGGACCGGAGCTGCTGCCTTCCACGCCACCGGTCTGTTTGCCCGAATCGTGGCCAACGTGCTCATCTGGGACTTCTTCATTGTCCCCGTGCTCTTCCTCTTCTTCTACCGGGACTGGGCCTTTGCCTTTGCCGTCCATCTGCTCACCTGGGGTATTGGTGTGCACCAGCTTTTCTACAAGGTCATTGCTCTCCAGTGGATCTTTGCCTTCACTGCTGCGGGCCTCACCTTTGTCCTCACTGTTCTCACCGCCTTCGGCTTCATTTTCAAGCAGTCTGCCGTTGAGCGTGTGGACGCCGACTCCGAGCGAGCTCCTCTCATCAACTAGATGACTAACATATATAACTTTTAAAACATAACCGGATATTACTATGATTACTATGATTACTATTCTTGTCATGCATATATTACAATAATCTTACAGTTAGTTGTGTCTGACTGCCTGGAGAGGAGTCAGACGAGTGAAAAAGTTGCTGATCGAGCCTGCTGAAACGTGGTTTGTTTGGTATCGTCGTCACCAGCAGAGACCCTCAGTCCGTGAGGAGCTGGTGGTCTACTCGTCGTGGAAAAGAGGAAATGCCGTGTGTTGCCATCGCTGGGCAAGAGGCTGAGAAATACTGGTTCGAGTATCGGGAAGAGGAATGGACAGACGTCGCTTTCGAGGTGGAGTTGCGTAGAAGGGAAGCTCGTAGGTAAAGGTTTCTGTAAACAGTTCCAGACCCTGGTTCGAGGTCAACAACAGGTCCTTGCCATTGCCCACAGAAATGTAGGCGGGGAATTCTGATGCCGACAAAGGAGCCAGAGTTCGTCTCTTGGGTGAGACGGGCTTGGAGACCTTGTTTGAGCTTCTCAGGTTGGGCCAATGTTCTCCCAGAGGAGTCTTTCGGAGCTTGGAAGGAGCCTTTCGCGCTGGACTGTCCTTGCTCTCGTTTTTGCCCTCTTTCTTGCCCTTGGTCTCGTCGCCGACCACAACACCCTCAACCATGTTTTCCTTGGGGAACTCGTCGTCAAACATGTCAATTTGAGGCCGCTTTTGTGTAGCCAACTGTGTCTGGCGCTCCTCCTCCTCGCTGGCTGCGTAGATGGTGAATTCCGGGGCATCTCTCTGCACTTGAAGCACGCGTCTAATGGGAGACGAGGCTCTGGTGGGGGACTTTCGCAGCGGAGAAAGAGACCCCGAATGGGAAGAAGAGGGACGCGAGGACTTGCCTGGCGACGATGCTACAGACTTGGGCGATCGGTTGGTCTGGTTTGTGTCCAGAGGCTTGAGCACAGGGGAGTCTAGTCCAATCATTGTTTGTTTTTGCTGTCAATGAAGGGCTGTGGAGGTGTTACGGGGAATGTAAACAAGAAATGCCACGTGTCTGGTACGTGTTCGTGGGGCTGTAGCCGTGGTTGTCTCGTTTACCGCGTCAAAAAGACAGATCCCGAGGTTTGAAGTGATGTTGTTGTCGGTGGAAAATGAGAAAATGTGGTGTCTCCCAAAACTCACGAGGTTATTATAGGCGCACTTTTGGTCATGGCGCGAAATCAATAAAGTTGGTAAATTGTCATTTTAGGTTTGGCCAGGGAGCGTGACTGGATTGCAACCTCAGGGGGGAATGTGTGTGCCAAAAGGGCGTCAACGAGGATTTGGCGTGCCAAAAAATACATTTTGTGTTATATTACACGCCCCAAGTAGTTGTTTTCCAGTTTTTGTGGCTCTAGTGGCTTAGAAACGGGGTTCGTCCAGTGCCGTTTCTACCTCATTGGACGCTTCAAGTCTTGCAAAACAAATTTCCAGTTCGGAGCTTAACTGAAAAAAAGGCCGACGCGATATAGGGGCAGCAAGCATGGAAAACTTGTGAATCGGGTCTACGGATCAATTTGGAAGCGGTTGTTGTCTATGTAGAGCTCTGTGTAGTTACCACTGAGTTTCTGAGATATTCTATTGGTTTTGGCGGTGAAAAATTACAAATATTGTTAGCCATGTGCCTGCAAAACCGAAATTTTCTAATGCGTCCTCAATGATCCTCATATGTCAAAAAACAACAATCCAGAGTGAAAAGTAATGTTCATTTTAACGGCCCAAATGAATAATAATAGATAACTAAGGCCTAGTATTACTATTCAGCAACTCATGTAATAGCCACCCAACTAAACTACACACATTACATCTCCTTCTACCCATACTTACACCACAGTTGTAAATTCCTTACAACTCGAAGTGGACACTTTAACTTTCTTAAACTATAAATTAATCTCATCAACTTTTCATTCCATGAAAACACCACTATCCAGGTAGAGATGGAATGAATGAACGCAAAGAAGCTGCAGTTAATCATGTTGTGAACTGAATACTATGCTCCCTCTTTCGTAGCTAGCTGCTGGGGCTTTCGTCCAATGGCAACATCAGCCGTACAGCGATAATGCACGATAGCAATGCAAGGTTCAGTACCTAGTAACGAACCTTATAATTCTTCCCACCCCCACCACTAACGATCACGGTGGAAAATATCAGCGACGTTGGCCTTCCCCTTTGAAATTCTTCCCCCTGTATCCTTGGGGTCGTTCCGCACTCGGTATGAAAGGATATCAACAGCAGCCTCCAAGTCAATCACACTGCGTTAGTAATTGTCAGAAATTTTGAAGTGGCACTACTCACTCTCGATGAATCTTTTTGATATCAGCGTTAAACTCATCCTGCTTCTGCGTGAGCTCTGTCTCCCAGTTGCTGAAATTCTCTTCCTGCTTCTCCACAATCTCGGCAAACCGCTTGTTCAGCTCAACAACCTTGGCCTGAAACTTGAGACTGTTGGAAATATCGTGTTCCTGAAGCTGGGTGGCTGACTCACGAAGCAACATGCAAAGTGGCAGAGCAGAAATTTCCTCATCAGTGGCACCAGCCTCCTTCAGGGCGGCACGTGCAAGCTCAATCTTTTGCACTCGGTAGCCAGAGTAGTGCTTCTCAATGGTGGTGTCGATGAGATCGAGCATACAGTGACTCATGACGATTTCACGCAGTCGAAGGAAATCGCAGTGATCAGGGTTGTCAACTTCTGCCACACCCCAGGAGTACTGCCGTCCCCTGGAGAGTCGCCCGTCACGAGCAATCACTTGCTCATGGCTGCCAATGACGGAGAGAGGCATCTCACTGAGGTAATCTGGGTCATTCTGGTAGTCCTCACTGGGGCAGAATACCTTAATGTTGTGTGCCAGGATCGCAGCCCGGGCCTGTGGTTAGGAAAGAAAGGGATAACGTAGACAAAAATGAAAACTCACATTGGCCTTGAAGGCATTCATCTCAGCGACGGTGAAGGTGTCAGCCTTGGCGACGACAGGAATCAGGTTGACACGCTTAGCGAGCTCTTTCATCGCCCTGATGTCGAGGGGCATGAGTCGGTAGCCTGGCTTGAGGAAGTATAGACAAACGTGGACACGGACATCTCGGAGACTGGATCGCTCGGGCTGCTCCTCCTGTACGAGGTACTGGCGGTGCTGGTCGTCAAGGTACTCGACGATGGGGACCCATGAGTTTGTGTTGTTGACATAATTGCCAAATCCCGGCGTGTCAATGACCGTGAACCTAACCGTAACGCCCTTTTCTTCGAGATCAAAGGTCGCCGATTCGATCTTCGTCGTGCGATGGTGTTGTGAATTCGCCGACTCGTCGCCATTGTATTCATAAGTCGACTCCTCCTCTTGCCCTCCAAAGGGGAATGGTCTTCGTCGAGATCCCACCCGTTTGAGAAGTTCATCAGCGAAGAGGGTGTTGATGAAGGTGGTTTTGCCTGTTCCGCTTTCTCCCACAACCATGAGGTTGAATACGGCTCCTTTCTTGGCGACGATGTCTCTTCTGTGGTTAGTTGGTTTAGGGCACTGCAAACATCCATGTCATCATACCGCTGGTCTGGCAGAGTTGAGATCTGGACAGGCACTTTGGCAACGTTGTCCAGCTGCACTTCGGTGGCCTTGCACTCGCTGTAGGTGCTGACATCGGTCATGTCAGCCTCGCTGGTGGCGGTCGAGTAGCTGGGAGGCAGCACTGCTGCGGACATGAGGTCAGTTTTCTCATTGGGAAACAGCTTGGCAGAGAAGTCTCGAGTCAGGGAGTCCATGACGACGTCGGGAGTGTGTGGTAAAGGCATGGTGAAGAAGAATAAGCAGACACAAACAAGTTTATTTAAACTGCAGTCAAGATTGGGGTTAAGGTTTCAAAACACGTGACTCTTATGAGGCGGCAAGAGGCGCAGTTTCAGGTGCTAGGGAAGAGGTTTTCAGGGCACTTGAAAGCAACGCATTACATGTTTGGTGTAATATTTGTCTTTCAAATCTATTTAGGAGACCATATTCTGAGTTGTCGTCATTTTGGCGGCTGCTACTCCGTGGTTATTTCAGAGTTCACTTTGCCAAAAAGTATAGTGGGAAGCTTCTTTTCAGATGAGTACCTTGGGGTAGATGGAAGCTAAGCAGGTTCTCCAGGGGTTAAATCTGCCTTTGACCAATAGCTGAGCTCCAATACCTCTTTGTGAGAGTTCCGAGTGTTTGTGACCCATTTTGAACCCTCTGAAAATCCTGAATCTCGGCCTCAAATTACTTGCCCCCCAGCTTGTAATCTTACCCCAGCCAAGACAATGTCTGAACTTGGAGAGAGGGGAAGTATGACTTAGTCGGGTCAGATATACCGTTCCTTCAGCTCACTGATATATTACGAATGGTACTGTAGTGTAAGTTGTGAGGAGAACTAGCATTTACCATAGCTTTGAAATTACCACTTGTTCCCTGGTTCGAGTAAAGAGTTGTCTATTCTTGTCTGTTCCAAGTTGACGGTACTTGTTCAAACATGTGAGACTCTGAGGCAGCGAAACATCTTGGAAATGGAACCAGAAAACAATATTGTGATACTCAAAAAACATAGTGAATCCCCTAGAAGACAGCTTAGACTATCTCCGAAAGTGTCTCATCTCAATAGTCTGTAGATAACCCGTATGTTATAGCTTCTTTAACCCAAGTCAACCTTTTGCATAACCGTACAGGTCCCCCTGACATGACATGGAAGCTTTAGATGATATTCAGCCCCGTAAAACTCTTAAAAATAGTATTAAACTTGTTGGATAGATAGAGCAATAATAGATCAATATAATCTGTCAATTTTATTTCTATTATATACCCCCTATAGTGTTTCAGGCCCATTTGAAAAACTCGGTCACGTGACTCACGACATTGCCGGAAATAAAGTTTAAAAGGCCGAATTTTTTGTTAAGGAACTATCTACTCATAAGGTGTCGAGATCGAGGATAGGTCACGTGATGGAGGTTAGGGTCCAGGAGGACAGGTATATGTACGAAGATGTTAGTTAGTAGGTTAGAGGTAAGTCGGTAATGAATGTTTAGAAGGAGATACTAGGTCTGACGACTGAGTACGGTGACTACGATGGTCCCCGGCCTCCAGGCTTAGTAAGGCAACTACGGCACGAGGAAGAACCCTCACACTTGGTAGCGGCACAGGTTTTGATCCGGAGGAACGAAGAGATAGACCAGGAGGATGGACGAGCAAAGAGATTGCGAGTCGAGGAGACAGTAGTGTCATCGGCCTAATGACCCGATCATCGCGAACGTTTCCCAGAGGAGTCAGTGTACTCAAGGACGACGAAAAACAAGATACGACAAATGAATTGGAAAGTCACGAGAGGGCGTTAAAAGGAAATCTGGTGAATAACTGGGACGACCTGTCGGGGCTGCTCACTGAACGGAACAGTCGAGCGAGGCTGGTGGAACGGAACCCCAGTACTCAAAGAACTACGAAGAACCGCCAAGCGTGCGAGAAAAGAAACTACGAATTACGCCAGTGAGCGACGATAAGACGCCAAGCGTGCGCACGAAAAGAACGACATACGACAAGAAGATTTGCAAAGCTAAAACGGAAAACGCCAGTGAGCGAGCGAAGAAGATATGCACAAGAAGTGAAAATTTTGGAGGAAAAGAATTTGGAGAAGACTCTATTCAGGAGAATCAGATCAACAAGAGGGGGAAGAAATTGCAAAGATGTCACGCTACCCGCAGATGTATGTGGAAGCCACGGATTGGCAGATTGCGAATTTGCAGAGTCAGATAAAGGCGACAGGAGTTTTGACGATGCCAACGTTTACAGGAAAGGAAGACGATCGAGGAGAGAGTCTGGACAGATGGTTGCAGATGTATTCTGGACGATTGAGAGGAGCGTATGCAGCGCCAGAGATTTGGGTGCGATTAGCAGCTCTAGGATTGAAGGAGGACGCCTTAGGATGGTGGGACGAAGTGCGAGCGGAGCACATGTTTGATGGTTGGGACGACTTCGTGGAGTTGATCAAAATGAGGTTTGTACCACCGGAGAAAGGAATTGAGATGCACCAGCAGTGGGTGAAGATTGCCCAGGGAAGCGATGAAACGGTTGATCAGTTCACTACGAGATTTAAGTATTTGGCGAAGGCTCAGACTTATGAAGTTGACGAGCGGAACCTGATGTTTACGTACGTGATGGCGTTGAGACTAGAATGCGGAAACAGGTGAGACAAGGAGGACCTAAGGACATGGAGGATGCAGCAAGGATTGCTAGGATTATGGAAGATTTAGTGGTTACGGAAGAAAGAATGAGGCCACAGAAAAGAGGAGGTTCGAAGCATAGATCAGACGAGATTGTGGAGAAGAAGGAAGAAGTTAAGGACAAGGTTGATGATAGAGAAGGAACTCTACGAGATACGATGACGAAGGAAGCATACGAGAAGCTGAAGCAAGATTACGAAAGAATGATGCAGCAAGAGACGGAGAGAAAGGCTAAGGAAGCAGCGGAGAAGCAAGAAGCTACGAACGGACAACAGGATGATTATGGATATAGTCAGGACGCGAGATATGACAACGGAGGAACGACGAACGAAGATTACGGGTATGCACCCATGGAAGTGGATCGACTTCAGTTACAGTTGACAGCGATGGATAAGAAATTGGCAGAGTTACAACGACGGATAAGATGAGGATGCAGGAAGCAGAGCATTGGACCAGCGAGCAAGTACAGAACTAGGATTGGAGATCGAGGACGATCTAAGGATAAGGGGGGGAGAGTGTTAAGGAACTATCTACTCATAAGGTGTCGAGATCGAGGATAGGTCACGTGATGGAGGTTAGGGTCCAGGAGGACAGGTATATGTACGAAGATGTTAGTTAGTAGGTTAGAGGTAAGTCGGTAATGAATGTTTAGAAGGAGATACTAGGTCTGACGACTGAGTACGGTGACTACGATGGTCCCCGGCCTCCAGGCTTAGTAAGGCAACTACGGCACGAGGAAGAACCCTCACATTTTTAAGTGTTGATGTGGTGGCTCAATGGTAGAGCTTTCGACTCCAGCTTGAAGTTGCAATCGAAGGGCTGCAGGTTCAATTCCTGTCCATGTCATTGTTCTTCGGGACTGACGATGGCCTTTAAAAGGAAATCAAGGAGGTTTAATTCCTCTGTTAGTCAACACTTTTTTTTCTCCTTTTTTTTGTTGCCCCAGTTCATTTTATTTTCCATACTCGATATATCAAGCGGATCTACTATCATGTTGATATACGGTACGTAGTCAAAGAGCTCAGTAGTTTGAGCAGTTCAAGACTACAAGGTGCCCACGCCGTACGAAAGCAAAACAACTATTCTTACAATAGAACACAGCCAACACAGGCCACACGTAACAGAGTCATTATATTTGGTATAGAGTATCTTACGTGTTAGAGAACCGTTCCTGAATGCATGACGGTGTGAGCGAGTCATTCCTCTCCAACTTAGACCCTATCAAGCTGCAACTTCTCGTTCTGGTTGCCAAGACGAGAGATTCGAAGAGCGACGTCAGTACCATGTCCTTCCAGCGACGTCAGATCAAGGCTGCCGTCCCAGTACTCAACATATACCTTGGACATGGGCAAGCCGATGCCAAGCTTGACATTTGGAGGCCGGTTGGAAAATCGGGCCAATGACGACTCGTGAGTATCTGAAGAAATGACCCGCTTTGTGTCGAGGTTGCCGGCAAAATCAACCTCGTGGGGCACGCCTGCCAGCTTGGGGATTCGCTTGAACATGTCCAGCCGTGAGGTGGCTTCTGGGCCCTTGGCAAACGACCAAATATGCGGCTGCACCTCCTTGGGCACTCCTCCACCCTGGTCTGAGAATCGGATTCGCACGTCTGATGGCGTGTTTGAGATGGATACGAGGATGGGCGCCGGGTTTCCGGAGTTGCCACTGATGATATGGCGCCGAATGGTTGCGTAGTATGCATTTCGCAGAATCTCGCCCATGACGTACTTGAGATGCGACTCCATGTACGGGAACTTGGCGTCCTCGCCCTGGACAATCACCTCCGGCACCACGATATCTGCCGGCGACATGTAGAGCTCTTTGGCAATCACCTGGACGGCAAACTGCTGTGCCTGTGCCGAGGCTGCGCGAATAGAGTCCTTGGCCGAGCACTGCAGAAACACCTCGCCAATGTAGTCACTGGCCTTTTCTGCGGTCTCTCGTCGGCCCTGGGCAAGCGATTCGTTGAAAGACTGCGACAGCGAAATGTGTTGTTCAGCAATGACCCGTCGCGAGATGCGCGAGCGAAGCATGAGACTCATGACGTCGTCGAGTCTGCTGGGGTCGATGAGCTTGTCCATGGCGCACTCAATGCCGCCGGTGACGAGCGAGGGAATGATTGTGAGATGGTCGAGAAGCAGATCAGACACTAGCTTGCAAAACTTGTCGTTGTCCTCTAGGGTCTTGACTGCGGGGAAGCGTCGGAACTGGTTGAAGGCCTGGTAGTAGAGCTCGTAGACCTGGCTCATGTGTTCGTTGCGCATGACGCTGAACGGCAGACATTGCAGGTCGCGGATTCTGTGTGCCAGTCGGGTGGGCAGTTCGGTTCGCACAAAGTTGGCGCTACCAATCATCTTCTCCTCCGTCAGTTTGCGGCCAAAGAAGGCCAGCTGTCGGAGCGACACGGGGTGCGGCGACTTGTTGTACCAGTTGAAGACAATGTCGTTCTGGTAAAAGTGCTGTTCGTTGATGACTTTGGATCCCACGGGGTATGCTGAGGAGAACGGGTACTCCTGGCGGACCGTGTCCGGCTCAAAGGAGAGCTGCGCGAGCTGTGAGTAGCGACGCGGGGCGTGTCGTGGGGCCAACGCCGCGCATGTTGTTATCCGCGCCATGGTCTTGCTGTGAGGTCGTGTGCTTCGTAGCATGGTTAGAGTCCTGATAGCGATAGATAGAGTCTTAGAGTCATTGGCATGTCCAAACTTTACCCGACAGAGCTTAACAAAAACTACAAAGGCCAGATCTCTGCAAACAAGGCGGGATGTGGAAAGAAAGTGGGGACGGCAGAAATTGTGCAAATATGCAAATGTGCAAATTAATTCCGGCCCAACGTGAGAGTCCCAGGCAGCAGCCAATTTCCTTTGCTGCTTATTTGGGGCCATATTACCAGCTGTCTCACGTTCTGACTCCCACCCCAAGGCCACATTGGGTGTCCAGAGAGGGTGACATGGCTGCTGTCGCATTTTGCCGAGACCCCATTCATGCCAGCTACAGCCCTGGTCTTGAGGGAAAAGAAGTATATAAGAAGACCCAATCCTCCGACTCTAACATGCCAAATGAAAATAAACAGAAATCACTCGCTACCAGCTCCGCCGAACCACGCAAGTAAATCACATGGTCTGCGGAGCTCCGGATAGCTGCCCTTGCATGCACGCATACATACAGCTAGTACGTCCACATCTGCCACAATCAGCCCACAATCCGGGGTCTTTTTCCGTTCAAGGCAGGCACAACCAACGCTTATATAGAAGTCATGTCGCGCAAAAGAAATTACAGCTAATGTTATGCTGCTCGACCCGGTCCCGGGGACCTCACCAAGAAAACCAGCAAAACAAACGCCCACACTCCCGACTAGACCGATGTCGCCCCGATGTCGCGTGAGCAAACTTGAGATATTTAAGATTACGTCAGCAACCACCTGATTACGTAAGCAGATGTGAGTACCTCCCATAGGACATGCGATACCCACACGGATACCAACGGCGCGATTTCGGCAAACATTTTCCGCTTTTACGTCCCCTTTTACGTCCCCTTTTTTTTCACGCAATTTGCCACCATTTTTACACCTGCAGAGGAAAAACGCGACCGTTTTTTTTTTTTTGTCACTCACCATTAAGCACTTGACCCAGCATCGTTGCTGGACTACCTCAACCTCGCCACGTGATTAGCCCAGAGTTGCTCCAAGCCAACCTGTGACAACAGGACGCCAAACTAAGCCCAAAACATCCCCCCCCCCTAGCCCCCAACAAGACCGTTAAATTGATACAAACCCCGGTTAAACTAAACCCTGTTTTCCCCTAATCCATATCTCGCTTAGCTAGCACGTGCAGGTACCATCTTCGCCTATTCTCTCTAGCTATCTAAACACGTTTATCCGCTCTCGCCATTGGAACAAACGTCACAGAGCACTAGAACCATTCTAACACTCTCCCGTTTCGCGCGACTCAGTAATCTGGCGCGCCCCCTCTCCAGGTCTCTCTCCAGGTCCCTCCCCAGGTCTCTCACAACAATGACAGTAGACAAGCCCGACAAGGGAATCTTTCTCTTTGTCGACATCGACAACACACTCTACACCAAGGACAAGGGTATCGATGTGCTCATGGGCGAACGAATCAACGACTACTTTCAGTCAAAGCTCGGTCTAGACTCTGAGCACGCTACAAAGCTCCACCAGCGCTACTACCGAGAGTACGGAATTGCTCTGGACGGCCTTCTGCGACACCACTCCATCGATATCGATGAGTACAACCGTCTGGTGGACGACTCTCTGCCCCTGGACAAGATTCTCCATCGGGACCAGCCTCTCCGAGAAATGCTGCAGCGAATCGACAGAACAAAAGTCACCAAACTCTGGCTCTTCACCAATGCTTACAAGACCCATGGAGAGCGTGTGGTCAAGTTGATTGGCGTTGACGATCTTTTCGATGGTCTCACCTACTGCGACTACTACCACCAGCCTCTTCACTGCAAGCCCAAGCCCGAAGCCTTCGAAAAGGCCATGGAGCAGGCTGGAGTCACCGACAAGAGCAAGTGCTGGTTCGTTGACGATAGTGCCCTCAATGTCAAGGCCGCCAAAAGCTTTGGATGGGCTCACAATGCGCTGCTACACTACCCCGGTGCCCCCGACATTCCTGCTGGAACTCCCGGAGTTGTAGAAATCAACCATATCCTGGACCTCCCCAAGGTTTGGCCCGACATTTTCTTGGATGAGCCCGTAACCTCGGAAGCCACCACCAACGGCGTTTCTAAGGAAGCCGTCAACGGCGCTACAACCAATGGTAATGGCGCTGCAATGGACACTGCCTCTCAGTGATATTTATAGATAAGATAATAGAATATATAGATGCTTGCTCAATCACCCACCATAGACATTCGCACAGTACAGCTTCACACAGGATTACATTTATTGCATATATAGAGCGGGGGGCTGCAGGGACCGATGGGACCGTTGGGCCGAGAAATACTGCCTTTTTAAGAATGAGACATCACACCACTCGGCCTCCTCTGAGACTCGCATCTCGAGACCGTGAAAAAAGCTTGCTGATAGTGTGTCGTTTAATGCTGTCGGTGGTGTTGGACGGACTCTTCGTAGAGGGGCTCTTGAAAGATGGACTCTTGTTCTTCCAGGAAGGACTCTTCCAAGTCGGGCTCTTGTAGCCAACTCCCGCCATAGATATCAGATCAAATTCACCCTTGCGTAGCTTCGACTCAGACTTGAATGAGCGCTTAACTCGCTCCTTGAGCGTGGCCAATAGTCGCACCGTGCCGTCACCGTCTGACATGGCAGACTTTAGTAGCCGGCTGCGACGGGACGACCTAGTGGAAGCAGATCCACTGTTTAAGAGCGGGGAGTCCTCAACGTGATCCAATCCGTCGACACCTGCAGATCTCAGGCTGGTGAACATCACGTTCTCGTCAGTGACGTTGGAGGTGCTCGATCTTTGTGGGCCAGATGCCGCGCCGGCAGACTCGCCCAGCATCATCTTGCCTTTGAACTGTTTGGGAGTATCAAAGTAACTAGACAGTTCAGACTGCAAGTCTGTTGCCATGGCTGCAATCTCCTTGCGGCTCACCGTAGAAGGAACAAAAGGAACTGTGGGTTGCTGGTAGGGAACAATAGAGACAACACCAGGTAGTGAGGTTCTGACTGACGGGAAGGGAGCAGGGGAAATAACAGGATACTGAAATACTTTGCGAACAGTAAAGGCTTCGGAAATATCTACCACAGCGGATGCACCCACGACTGCGGAGCGGGTAGATGCCACGCTGGGAACGACCGGCCCCTCTGCCTCGATGATAGACTCGGGCGACACCATTGTCGGGGAGTGAAGGCTGACACCACGCCGTTCCGAGACCCGTGGGGAGGCTGAATGGGATAGACTCGACCCAGCAGCGCCCGAATGGCTTGCTGTAGTTGAAGAGATATCATTCGAAACGACTCTCTCACCGACCACTCTGATGGATGAAGAGACATCCGAGGAGCCGAAATCAAAAGGAAGTGGCACATCAAACGACACTGTTCTGTTTGTACGAGAGGGAGTGTCATCTGATGAAGACAATTCGTCTTCTTCCTCGAACTCGCCAGAACTGCAGGAGGTAACAGAGCTGGTATGAATATAGTTCTGAGAAACTTGAGCAGACGAAGCACTTGTAGCGATTGAGCGGGCTTCACCAGAAGAGTTGTACGTCTTAGGGCTGATATCGGGAAATGCCGAAGACATGTCCTCGAAAAGCATCAGACTTGCTGGGATATCAGACCAATAGACTTCTTCCGAATAGGCTGTGCGGCAAAGGAGGGGTGATTTGAGCTTGTCGTCGTCTGTGGGGAAAAACTCCTGAGGGGAGGTATCGGGGGTAGGGGTAGGCCCAGGTGAGTGCGGTGAGTAGTTCTCGGACGAAAATACCGTGGAGCTCATCTGGGCATACACAGAATGAGGGCTGACAGCTACTTCCTCTTCGTGTTCGAAGGTGACTCCTGCACTAGCCATACTGAACTGCTCGAACCTCTTGAGCAGTCTGTCGTCAACAAACTGATCGTTGTACCTGTGTCGGTGGGACTAGCTGAACATCCCAACGTCAGTGCCAGGGTCTGAGTTACCATACTCGCTGAGTTCGGTGAAAAACTCTGACATCAACAGTTCCTCCTTGGAAACGTCAAAGTGGTTCTCCAGCTGGATCGTGACAGATCGATTTTCATAATTTCCATCGAGTACCTGCTCCATACTGCTCCAAATCTGGGCCTTCGAGTGACTATTGCGGAAAGAACCAATTATCAGCGACCCCTCATGTTGGGAGTCTAGACAATCCAAAATGGTGGAAGGAAAATACTCCAGATTCACTTGGCTTATATTCTCATCCAAGGAAACACTGACTTCAAGAGGCTTCGGGAGAGGTAGCGGGGGAGGTAAGTCCACGGGGATAGGTACCTTGACTCCATGCTCACATTGTTGCTTCAAGGCTGGCGAAAATGTCATTCTTGGCTTCGGAAATGGGGCAGATGGAACTGTTTTCCACCTAAAACCCTTGACGGTATCGATACATTCTTCAACCAAAGTCGATGGGGTACTTGGAGGTAGAGGAGATCTCGACAGTTCAGACCATAAATCCCGGCCCAGATGAAGACTTCCCAAGGCACTTCCTCGACTTCCGGTCTCGTTGAACTGTGACAGTGAGGAATCAAGTCGCTCCTCGGAAGAGTTAGTGTTACCAACATCGGGAACCTCATCGATAGTGATACCTAACTGCTCACGTAAATTTGTGTCGAGCGACGCTAGAATTTCTGATGAGACGAGTGAGTCAAGCTCATAAAAATCCGAGCTGGAACTGCTGGAGGTATCTGCGTACAGCACATCCCGGCGATGACCCGGCAAGGGGACGCGATAGTGGCCGTTGTCGCCTGAGGAAGTATCCGAATCACTAGAGCTGTCAGACTCCCCTGCAGATGGAATGTCTTCGGGCCCAAGATTGGCAATTGTAGACAGCAAGACCTTATACTTTTGATCACTATCAGCTTCGCTGGTGGAGACGGCGCTCTGATCATGATCGCTGTCGTAAGAAGAGTCACCATCAATACTGTCATCAAAGCTCACGCTGCCAGGTCCCCCGGAATAACCACCAGAATTTTCATCGTCATCGTCATCGTCATCAACGTCATCGTCATCATCATCTTCATCATCATCTTCACCATCCTCGTCCTCTTGCCCAAAGACATCACCGCTGGCACTATCTGTCTCGGAAGAAGTCGAGCTGCATGTCGAGTCGTCGTAACTACTTGAGGAAGCATAACCAAGCGACAAGGACGCAACAGCAAACCCAGAGTCCAATTCCATTTGAACCTCGACACCAGCGAAAGCTTCCGCTTCCTCGGTTGAAATATCAGAGCTGATATCTGAAGGAGGGTAAAGTTGTCGAGAAGAGAGTCGGTGAGCTTCTGGCATCGTGAGAATTGGAAGCGGTTGCAGAAGAGGAACTTGTGCAAATGGGTTCATTGTCCAACGATTGGCGATAGCTGCAGAATACGTGGGTAGGGAATCAGAATCAGTGCTAGCGAGAGTGTTAGCTCTTGTTGAGATGGGAGAGTCAGGATAGTCGGCCGTCGCGATTCTTGGAGATTCGGTTAGCACTTCAAGCGAATATTCACTCTCTGATCCCTGTAGTTGAGTATGGGTGCTGGATATAAGGGGCGCGGTTCCAGGTTCATGAACACCAACCACGTAATCAGAATGATTCAATGAGGCGCCGGACCCGGACAAATCGTTATCAGATTCTGTTTCCCATCCATCTTCTTCATACTCGCTCACTGAAAGTGGTTCCTCGGAGTCAAACTGAAGGTCGTCGAAATTGTAAACTTCTAGTAATGGAGTAGAAGTGTTATCATTGGTGGCTGCTGGGGCGGGAGCAACAGGAGCTGCTGGACCGTCAGCTGGGACAAAACGAGGGACAACAGGGAGGGCAAAAGGAGTGGCGGCTGCAGTTTCAGCAATGGTTGTGGCAATAGTGGCAACAATAGCATGAGCGGCAGCAAGGAAGACAGCAGGTGGTGGAGCTTCTAGGGGAGGAACAGATGCCATCGACTCGCTAGAAACTGTCGCAATCGAACGTGGAAACGACATGTCGGATTCGTTATCAGAGAGAGGCGAGTATCGGGGATTGTAACGTCGATATCCACGGTAGTGGTAACCGACTTGTCCATAGCTGTATGTATCTGGGCTCGGCATCGTGAGTTTGAGGTTCTTCTTGGCCGGTCGAGGGCAGGGCGTGGGTTTGAAGTGAATCTCCTCCCAAAAGTTGAATTTGTAGCTGCTTGCCGAACCCGAGGATGAGTCGGAGGACTCCGTATTCGAGAAAGAGCGCAAATCGTCGGGGTCGTACAAGACAGATTGATGTCCAGGGTGGTACTTTCGGATGCTGCCACGGAACAATCGGGCAGACCTGCCCTTAATTTGAACATCACCCGCACGGAAGGTGGGGATGGTGAACCGCTTTTTGTGGCGAGAGACAAAGGGTCTGTGTTAGTGGGGTTTCACGGCCAGGGGGTGGGGATCATGGGATATGGGTATCATTGGGTATCACAAGATGCAAGAAACTTACCGAGGGGTATCATTGGTTCGCTGAGGCAGGTATCTGATTGTTTTGCCCATGTTTGCAACGTGTCCACGATGGTGGACTGGAGCAAAGGACTGGGGGTGACACAGAGGAAGTCAAGTGGATTACTGGAAGGTTAACGCTTTAGGTGTTTCTTTTTGGGACTCAGATACTGATGCGAGCTTAAAATAAATAGCCATGAGATATCTCTATCGACTGAACTGTTCGTATGAACAAGAGTTATCACCTCAATGTATGTTGCAAGAAGAGGTACAGTTCTTGGTGTGGGGAAGAGTCGCGTTGACTCGACGCGTTGATTTCAGGCTCAAAGTACGCACTGAACAGTTGTACGACTTGTGACTAAAAATCTCGACTCCGAGTTGCCTATAAAAAAAAACAAGATTACCCATTTCATGTGGAATGAATACCTTCAGAGCTGAAGTAAAAAAGTGATTTCTGGCAGGATCGAACTGCCGACGTTCTGCGTGTTAAGCAGATGCCATGACCGACTAGACCAAGAAACCAATTATTGGAAAAATCCAAGTCTGAATAACTTTTGGAAGAGGTTAGAGTCACGTGATATTGAAAAGTTTAATTGGATCATACGAGAAGAAACATTTATAAGGAGTATTGAATCATATGAGATGATTAATATGTGATCCTATGAATGAAACCAGTTTGGAAATGGAGTAAAGCTTTTGAACGGTTAGTTTAGGACATTCATGACAATTTGTGATAGATGAAAAGTCTGAGTGACGTTCGCTCGAGTACATCTGTAGCTGTTCCTAGAAAAAAACAAATTGTTCGCTATTTAATTGAATGTAATGCACTTGGAAAAGAAAGAAGAATCTTAGAAAATGTTAACAATCCCTCCATATATTGATTAGAGATAGCTCCTGACATTTCGGTGGATGTTAAGTATATAGTTCACTGAAAAACGCCAGGTTGAGTGATACTGCTGTGTGATACCCTAAAGATATCTTTAGAATATGGAAATGATCCATGATGTGTAGCTCTCGTGAATACAATATCTTTTCGAGTCTCCTCGTGGCAGACTACAAATCTTCAACCTATAAGCTGCTGCTGTTACTCTGGTCACAACAACTACTACAGTACTTACACGGCATTGAACCACAAGCCAATGATCACATGCCACTACAATAATGTTTGTTACACCCAGTCCTATTATCTATACTAATGTCGTCGATCGGCAGTTCGAGGCTTGGCTCGAATGATGTTATCGACACGCAGAAGAAGCTCGGCAGCCTCAGCAGCCGAGGAAACCACGGCACGCTTCAGCTTGAAAGACTCGACAATGCCCAGATCTCGCATATCGGCGACAACGCCGTTGTTGAGATCCAGACCAGAAGTGTGTAGGCCGTTGTAGATGGCGGACTTGAGCTTGGACACGAGCTCGGAAGAGTCGAATCCAGCGTTGTCTGCGAGAATGGTGGGCAGCTGTCTCAGGGCTCGGGCGAAAGCCTCAATGGCCAACGACTGCTTGCCGTCGACGCTCTGGGCTGCTCGCTCCACTGCCTGGGACATGAGCATCTCGGCGCATCCTCCTCCGAGGGTGGTTCGGGTCTCGGCTGTGGTCTGGGACAGAACAGCGAGAGCATCGTGGAGGGATCGCTCAGCCTCGTCGAGAATCTGGTTGGTGGCACCACGCAGCACAACGGTGCATGCCTCGCCTGCAGCCACTCCGGAGAACTTGGTCATAATGTCCTCGCCCACCGTGACCTCCTCGATGGAGTCGCAGTAGCCGAGCTTGACGAGCTCGGGATGCTCGAATGAAGACACAACCTCGCCGCCAGTGACGAGAGCAAGACGCTCAACGCCCTCAAAGTCGGCGTGCTCGATGGAGTTGACCTTGGCCTCGGTGAACAGCGCCTCGGGGTAGTTGTAGATGAGCTGTCTGTTGACGAAGCAGGTGATGCCGTGGTTCTTGATCTTCTCGACCTTGGCCCGCATCTTGTCCTTCTCGGCCTTTTCCAGCTCGGCCAGCTTCTGTGTGCTGTCCACTCGGAACTTGGCGCCAAACACCTTGACCTTGTCCGTGTCCATGGGCGTGTTGGCAATCATAATCTTGCAGTTGGTAATTTTCGTTGGCTGGTTGGTGCCGAATCGCTTGTTGAGGATGAAGCCCTCGTCCAGATAACTTTCGTGCAGCTGGCCGCCAAACTTCTTGATGATCTGGATGTGTTCGAGGTTGGTGGAGCCCTTGAGCCGCAGCACAGCGTCCACCGCGAGCTTGGAGAAGTGCTCCTTGTCGCCGGACAGCACCTTGGACGACAGCGTAGTTCGTGCAATGGCCTCGAGGTCCTTTCGGAACAGCTCGGGGTTGGAGCCGTGGTTGACGGCGCTCTTTTCGAGAGCAGACAGCGCAGCCTTGGTGGCGATTCGGTAGCCCTCGATGATCACCTGTGGGTGAATCTTGAGATCCACGAGCTTTTCGGCCTCTCGTAGCAGCTCGGCGGCAAGCACGGTCACAGAGGTGGTACCGTCTCCAACCTCGTCGTCCTGGACCTTGGAGATGTTGACGAGAACCTTGGCTGCTGGGTTGTCAAAGGGGATCTGCTGCAGAATGGTGGCTCCGTCGTTGGTGACAAGAGAGTTGCCACTGGACGCGGACTGCAGAAGCTTGTCCATGCCCTTGGGTCCCAGTGTGGTTTTGACCAGATCGCCCACGGCAATGGCTCCCACAAAGGCGGAAAGTCGGGCGTTTTCGCCTCGCTCCTCGACCACTTGGTCAGAAAAAATCGGTACGGACTGGGTTAGCTTCGGCGACTGCGGGGGTGGTGGGGAATTGCGGTTACGTGCGGCGCGTGGGGGGGTGCGCCTCGAGACGTGTCTCGGGGATAGATACTCACCATTTTGTTGGTACTGTTGTGGTTGGTTCTGAATTGAATGCAGAAGCTGTGATTTTCCAGATTCAGTTGGTAAGTATATTTTCAGCAAAGTTAAATTTGGAAGCGCGAGGAACAGTGCAGAAGGTCACGTGAGTGGCGACCTATCTCAGCGGATAGAGGCGCTGCTGGTCCGTTGCAAGGCGGAAGATGCACCGGAACAAGTCGGTTCTCTTGAAATCTGACGTGTTTTGTGTCAGTGAGTTTTGCAATTCGCAATTTGCAATCCCCTACAACTATCGTCTACCCCCCCCTTCTACGTTGTTCCGTGTCCTCTTCTCTCCTCCCAGCTGCCCTGAACTGTATTACAAGTCTAGAGGGGTTGGTTTTCAGAGAGTGCGATCTGGAGCGTAGAATGGTTGCTAGAGAAGATGTGACGATTCTGAAAAGTGCAGATTCGTTGGCTGTGTTTTAGTATTCAAACTGTTGTTTCAGATATACGTCATTTTCCGTAGTGAGGTCGATGAAGGGACCTTTACAGGTATGATTAATAGTCATGCACCTCGAGTTGAAAGAGAGTCTAGTTCAGATTACATGTATGTACAGAATATACCCCCTATGAAGAATGCCAGGAAAGATGAAAGGTGAAGTTTCATGAGTAGAAAAGGGACATTAATCAATTTCACACTTGTGCAACTCAAGTATTGATCTCTTTTCTGGCTGTTTCAGCTGGTATCATTCAAACGCAAGGTCTACTGTCTTAGCTTAATAAGCAACTCAAGGTCGTATTCTTCAACATGTTTGTATATGCATAGTAGAGGGTCCATTTGGTTTAATATTGTGGGCATGATTCATTGTAGTGACTACTTTTAGAGGCATTTGTTTCAGAAAAGTATTTGAAACGAAATTTGCCGATGTAAACATAAATCGACTATCTCGTTTCGGTCTGATGAAGTCTTTGTTAATGGAATGTACTCTCAGAGAACATGACCCGAAACACACTTGCTTCTCCCTGACGGTTCACCTTTGCAATGGAGTACATCTGTAGATGATTGCGATGATTGTGGCAGGATATAGTTAGGTACAGAGTACAGTACTGTACAGAGAGTACTTCACCGTTGAATCAAGTATTCGGTATCAACGAATTCAGAACTAAAAAATTGAGAAACCTCCACTGGGTTATTTACTCGAGGTAGACTTCAAAGTATCCGTCTTGGAAGTTCTGGAAGTTCTGGAAGTACAGTACTGGAAGACACGGTTTCAGAAAGTCCACATATTAAACATGGAAATCCAGGAACTGATCGTAACCCCGACGATATCCTGGATCAGACACTAGCTTTGGCTAACATTCAGGTCTCTCAATACTGTCCTCTGATAGTTAAGTAAAAGTGCTTAAATTATTACTGAAATATCAAGTAAACTTACGAAACAAATGTACTGTACTCATGATTCATCAGTAGTTGAATGAAGAAACCTGCCAACTAAAAACCGTTCAGAAAACCCCAATCGTCCCCATCATGGCAGTCAACGTATTACAAATCAACAATATTCACTCGCACCTTCTGCACTGTTTTGTTCAGGATCAACGGAGCGACTGCCACCTCTCACCCACTTACCCTACCTTCTCACAAAGGTCGTCAGCAAGTCAAACATTGACGTCGTCACTAACAAAGCAAGGAGACAAACTGCGACAGCTCTGAAAGCTCCCTTGTGTTCGGAAAGCCGTGCCGGAGCAAACGCACACTTAAGATTTCTCCAAACCGCATTGTTGACGGGTTTACACGCCCCCAGAGACCTGGCCCCCAAACATGCGTCTCGTTCCGACCTACGCAAGTCAAGCTTCATAAAAGATACTTATACCCATGTCTCCATCAGCTTAGGTAACGGAGACGTCGGACTACATGCATGGACGCATCCCAAGACGTGCCAACTGACACCACGCACAATGGCCAATAAAGTTGGGGGCCTGAGCGAGTATGACGTCTCTCCATCTCATTTAGACGCCGAAGAGACCCTGCACAAGGCAGACCCACTGCGTCCGCAGATAACCGGACCGACTCCAGAAAGGTCCTCCAGCCCGGCAGCGGGTCTCCATTTAGGTTTTTGTAGCGCCATGGAACCCCACAGATGTTGGTGACATTGGCAAGGGCAGCATGCTAGTCTAGGGGCCGAACACGGGGGGCGTGTTACAGCGACAATGGACTTTGCTGGCGGCGTCTCCGAGCTGTACTCTGAAACTGCACTGCGTTCTGCGACAAGAGGCCCTGGTCACGTGCCCAGACCTCGGAACCAGACGCTCAGTGCATGTCTATACGCTACTGGTAGTTCAACGACCCGCTAGTGCATGTAACCTGTGAGTATCTTTGACGGGACACACATGCATATCCATGCGTATATTTGGGCACTGGGTACATTTGGGAATGCATAACGCATCCAACGGCTAAAAAGTGGCTGGGCAGCATCGGGTCTGGGTGCTAGTGCAAGTAGCACCTGTGACAGCGACAGTGTGCTGCAGCCGAGGTGGCGCCAGTAGACCTGCGCTAATGGCCGTCCTGCGGGTGCCGCGGAGACAGAAGCACAGGCAGATGTACCCACACACAAATGTGGCCATCCGCAAACCTCAAAGTGGTGCAGCTTAGGGGACGGAGCTTATTTGCGACAAAGGTGAGAGGTGGGCAGAGACAATACAACCGTCAGGAGCCCTTCAAGAGAGCTAGGGGTGGAGGCAGTGGACGGATGGGGACGCATGAGGCACGGCCAGTGGGATCCACGGTCTCTGTGGACCAGCATCGGCTTGTGGGTGTGTTTCAAGCCCGCTTGTAGGTTTAGGGTTATCTGCATCCGTCAAACCAAAAATGTAACGTTTGGTTTTGGAAGTTGGGACTTGGAACTTTTGGAAACTTGAAATTTGGACTTCATCACCAAAACCCGACATTTAACGCCCTTGCTCAAAGGAGTCTGGATACACACCAAGCCGGCCCCTCCCTGACTCTAGACTCTGTTGCTGTGCCTCGACCGCTTTCGACCGGACAAATTTGCCACAGCCAACCAGTTACAGTGGACCTGTTGCCACTTAATATCGCACAAACACCCCTTTACCAAAATTTCAGATTTCAACATGACTGCCACGCCAATAGACATTTCGTACCAGCAGAATTTCCATTCCCAGCGCTTTCGCCGGGAGTCCATGGCCCACTCTCAGGGCATGGGTGGAATTTCCTGGGGTGGAATGTCTGTGGGTAGTTGGCTGAGAGACGAGTGAGTATGAGAACTACGAGAGGACGAATGGACGAAACCAACGGATGGATGGGCGGATGGATGGATGGATGGACGAGGATTGTCGACTGTGCTGTTTGCACAAACTTGTTTGCGCTTCCTCTGTGTTTGGGGCTTGTTGTGTGTTTTGTCGGTTCTGTGTGTTTTGTCGGTTTGGCGTCCCAGCGCCATGTGCCCAGAGATTGACCACACATGTGTTTGCGTCACTCGGCGGTTCTGCGTGACTCCTCCGGGCCACGCTGGAGACGATGTGCGGAGTGTTTTTTTACGGCGCCGCACTGTTTTGTGCTGCGGGTATGCTATGTGGCTCTTGCTGGCCACTCCCGCACACTGCGCTCCCTATGTGACCGCCCCACTCAAACACCGACCTTACCAGGCACACAACTTTAGCTGCCGGCAACAAACTATGCAGCGTCTGATGCTGCTGCGTCTGCTGCTGCTGCTTCTCACGATGAGAGACCCTGTCTCACATTGTTTGCTGAGAGGTGGCACCATGGCAACGCAACAAGACAGGCAGCCGTTGCAGTATAGGGCCGCTTCTCTGCAGGGCACCAAGACCCCGTCCACGCAACTCTGCTCGAACCCTTTTCCCCTACCCAATCTGACGTCACCTATACTCCCAGGAGGAGTCCTCAGGTGCTCCGTTGCGATCGAAGTTTGCGGCCGCTCATTAGAGTTTCCGATCGATAGACGCCAGATAAGACGGGGGTGGGTATAAGGGGGGCATCAGAGACCGTGAGAGGGCTTCAATTGACCAGTCTTGAGGACAGCCATCTATTGACGCTGTTTCATAACTAGTCGGAAGCAGCAGCGCAGTTGAGCTTTCGCCCATCACCACCATCATCCTCAATACCACCTATACGCCAGTGTCACATATCCCAGTACTAACCACAGAGTCATGACGCTAAACATGCCATCGACGACGACAATGGCCATGTCTCCGGGCATGGGCATCAACTCGTCGTCATATCTGCCCAACCTCGAGGCTCAGTACTGTAAGGATTACAGCTGCTGTGGCCAGACGCTTCCTACTCTGCACGACCTTCTACGACACTACGAAGAGTCGCATATTGCACCATCGCCGCCTGTGGAACAGCCGCACATGGCCCGCAACACCAACAACGTCATGGAGGTGGTCTCCACTAACGACGTGTTCATGAGCATGGGCGGGCCAGGCGGGCCTCCCGGCCAAGCCATGCAGCACCCCGGCATGGTCCAGGGCCACCACCCCACGCATTTCCAGCATCCTCCTCCTCCGCAACAGCATGGTGTCCCCCACGGCCATAACCCTCAGATGATGCAGATGGGCCCACCACAGCCGACAGGCACGTTTGACGACGACGACGAAATGTGCATAGACGACCCTGCTCGCCATCTGTATGTCATGGAGCGAGGAGAGCACAAGCCGTTCAAGTGCCCAGTGATTGGGTGCGACAAGACTTACAAAAACCAGAATGGACTCAAGTACCACCGAATGCACGGCCACCAAAACCAGATGTTGCACCTCAACGACGATGGAACTTACAGCATAATTGACCCTCTGTCCAATGCGCCCTATCCCAACGGCGTGGACATGGAGAAGGACAAGCCCTACCGGTGCGAGATTTGCGGCAAGCGCTACAAGAACCTCAACGGCCTCAAGTACCACCGGGGCCACTCGACGCATTAAGGGGGTCACAGGAGTATTTATCGGCCTTTTAGTTTCTGAGATGGTATTTATTAATAGAGTAGATGATTGTGAACAGTGTACATGTATTATTTGTGAGACCAAGTTGAGATAGGTCTGATTGTAGAATGTAGGTGACATCTAGACTAATAAACTACCTTTCGGTAACTAGTTGGTCCAATTAGGCTGAATGTTACATTAGTGATAATTCGAGTGTGATAGTGACTGGTCATTTAGATGGCTCGCTAATGGATGTGTGGTCATGTTGGACATTTGTTGGACATAGATGATGAGTGCATTGATCTTGGAATGTGATAATGGACTTAGTGGTATCACTAGAGTTGATATAGCTGTCTTTCTCTCAAATTCTTTGATCTGCGCGGTTAGTTGCTATTAAAAGTGCTTAGTGCCAGTGATACCAGTTCAAAGGACGCAGTTTATATGGCGCTGACTAATTCTGAAAAGTGCATTCGCTCTGAAATTCAATTCTGCACGCACTTGTGAGACTCTTATCTCCTCTTTCTCACTTGCTATCTCTCTACTGTGTGTTGTTTGGACTCCAAATTTATGGTTCGTCTTCGCTCTATTTAGCTACAGATACCGCCGTACTTTTATCAGAAACTAGTGTCGTGTAGCGTATATGTACATTTGCGGTATGTGTCTCTAGAACGGACGACAGAGTCCTTGTAACAAATATCTGTTAGTGTGTCCCGCTGTATTGGATGGTTCTAGAAGATTGTAGAAGATGTGAAGTGGTTCAGGGCGGAATATTCGGCATAAACCCGCCTGCATATGTCGGCAACCCCACTCGGTTGAAAAGTATATATAGCTGTCTATCACACCACGATAGATCATCACCCCCCACTACACCTTCTACCAAACAACCCCAACTTTTCTAACTCAACAACTATCATCATGGCTTGCGGATGTGGATCTAACTGTGCATGCTCCAAGGGCACCAAGACTTGCGACTGCTCCGCATGTGGCTGCAAGAAGTCCAACATGTAACTATCATTCATTGCTAAGTTACACACCACATGTCAACCTATTTGGTGACATAGACTACCACTAATTTATTAAATGTACATTTGTTACCTGTGTGCCGTGTGTGTTGGTAGGCTGCTGTAGGTGAGACATCAGGGGCCTTTTTAGTTCCACTCTAGCCTAGCGATATGTTGATACTGCTATTTTCAGACTCTTTTTCTTTGTATACTGCTCGTATTATCACTGTAATATGCCCCAACAGCAATACTCATTGTCTGGATATGGAATCAAACACAGTTACCCTTGCTATACATGTCTGCTGTTGGTTTCCTTCCCTACGTACTGTCTCAATATCGCCCCCACGCGGTCTCCTATTGTCTCCTCTCCTATACCTCCCTCACTGGGTATAGGGCGTATGTATCTATTTATCCGAGCAATCGCCGGGTGCCGAAAAATCGCCGAGTTAACCCTAGCTGGAAGTCGATGATCGTTTGTGGGGAGGGAGGGCTGGTAAGGGACAATATCAGGTTTATGGGTGTTTTAGCCCCATGATAAGAATCCACGTTCGATTCAGGGGAGGATGCACTCCTCAGTTTCTTTTTTTATTGTATAAATGCCTCTGGTTCTCGGCCTCAAGCACATGTCTCGAGCCAGGGTTCGACCAAAGTTCCCCTTTTCCAATTCCCAAGAGTACACTTCTACTGAATGGTTTTCAGGTGCTGGCAAGACTCCGAACGGTATCATTGTGTTGGTACACTCGTAAGCTACACAGTGGACTTTCCAGATTTACTTTATCGCCAACATGAAGAATTGTAGACTCCCTAGCTTGAGACTGAGATGTAGTCTAGACATGCCCTTGGCTGTACTAAAAAGAAACGTTCCCAGCCAGACCTGTGGTATCGGAAACCCCGAAAAGTGCACGGAATCTGATTCTGAGTTCAATATTATTGATAATACCACCCCACGATCGCTGGGTATTCGGATATTCGGCTAGATACACCGTCTTGAGTTGAGCTGCATCACTCACTTCAAGTGAAAGTCTTAACCCTATCGCTTCTCGGGACGTTGTAAATCCGATACTAGTTGGGACAGCTGATACTCAGAGACGCATTAAATCAGTCAATATCCTTTCTTTGCTCCTTCTTTCATCTCTTGATCTGATGCCAGTAGGTTTGACGTTGCGGTGCCGCATGTCTCAACTGCGCATGTCTCAGCTGTGATCTTCGATCGCCCCCACGGTTCCCATGACTCGTTCGCCTTGGTTGCTTGAAGGACGTGGATAGCTGCATCGATGCGACGCTGATAACTGCGGCTATGTTGTGTGTATCTGAGTCTAACTCGTTAACCTAGCTGCTTTTGTTCGATGGCTGCAGATAGCCAATGCAGCAGTCATCGAGTTATTGAATCGAAGCGATGTCGTGTATCGTAGAGGTGAGAAATTATTTGCAGGGATTGGCGTTGTTATTGGCTGTACTTGAGATAGAATATCATGGAAAAGGAATAAGCACCGTGAGTGATATTCGAAACAGCTGCAGACTATCATTGAGAATAGTTAGAGAGATCAAGGTGCACCGTTGGACTTCTAATCTAATGTTTGACAGAAATCCACACTTTAGAGGTTCGACATTCCAAGCACTTCTTCAGAAGAGTGTGAGAAACAAACTTGTACTCTGTAGTAACTCTGTCAGCGAAAACAACGTATTTGGTTGTAGGTGCTGAAAACTTCTTCCTTTATACACAATACACGCTACATTATTCGATAATCGTGGCTCATGTTCATATCTTAGATACATCATCTCACAGTCGGATTGTTTCAGATGTACCTGCATCCACCTAATTGCCTTACTGTCATCCAATTCTTAAAATAATACCAGGTTAAACGGTGAGCTTTGAAGACGGTATCTTTACGTTATTCAGCTACAGACTGATACTATTCTTGACTTTCCCGGCCTCCTCATTGCTATGTACAAAACGGTGATTCTGTTTCATCTTGCCTCGGTAGTAACTGTACCGAAATGAAATGTGCCAGAATGAAGCATACCTTCAAGAGTAAATGAATAGTCATGACTCCGTGCGTTTTAATACCACCATGATGGAATCAATATTACCACGTGAAACACATGCTCTTGCACTACCGTACGTTCATTTGTCTTCAAAAAGTTCACCACCGTGAAAACCACATTCTTTTGCTTCATCGCATCTAGCGTTTGGTACAGGAGGGAGAAAGCAAGGGGCTGTCCAAACCACACATCTCAAACGGCCATTGGGGGTGATTTGGTACATTTAAAAAACACTGGTGTATTTAAGATACGTTTTTGAAACGAGTGCACTTTTCAAATTCTCCATCCTTCAACCGCAGCATCCTTTGGACAGACTAATGTGACCAAGTGAGCCTTGTTCAGATAATACCGGCTACTCTGTACAGAGTACTGCACGCCGTAGAATATGTAAAAGTTGTAATGACAGTCAACATGCTGTGTGCTACCCCTAGGTGGAAAGAAATTAATTAAAAGGCCAGGCAAAACACGCCATTTGGACGTGTTTGATTAGACTAGCGTGTATTTGGATGCATTAGTGGGTATTCACATGCGTGAGGGGGTCCACTAAAAAGGCCCTAGCACTCACATAAAATGGACCTAGTTTACCATTAGAGCATGGTTGTGAGAAGAATATGAATAAGACATTTAATGCAAATCCCCTGACAGATTTTTTTGCATCAATGTCATATTCACAGAAAGCAGACTGAGCCGATAACAAATATGTTTTGACGTTAGAAAAATTGCCCCGCATTATTTCCCCCTCGTGTCCATACATGAACGTGTGAATGAATGTGCGAAATGCGAACATGTGAACGTGTAAACAGCCACACAAGGGACCGACAATGATAGATGCAACTGACACTTGTATACAGGGCCACAGACACAAAGAAACGCAGCTGGAATCACGCGCCTTTTCTGCAAATATTCCAACCTCTGATCATCAAACTAAGCTCAAATACATGCTCTCGTATACACGCCCCACCGCATCTTTTTCGTGCATGTGTATAACCAAACGGTCGGGGCGAAACCCAATCTCCCAACATGACATATTACGCCAGGTCTAATTCCATCTAAGCTCTCAATAGTTTCGGTTCCATACCATCATAGAGCAACCAGAACTAGATAGCTGTCAGTAAGATCATCTGACCGCCTCCACGCGTCCCATACGACTACCGCAGCAACCAAGCCGACAGCAAACGAACTTGCCCCACCCCCACACACCCTCACACAGCCCATGTCATGATAATCCTAGGCCTGCTACTGACATACACCCCGATAGGCCGGCTGGTCAAATCGCTGTCGACAAAACGCCTGTGGAGCCTGCTGTATCTGCTTCTGTGGCTGCTGGGCATCCAGCTGACCCTGCTCTTTGCCGCCATCGCCTACGTCGCGCTCTACCAATTCTACATCCCCGTCAACTCGCTGTCGCTTCCACTGCACTTTGACTTCTCCGCCGAAGATGGAGCCTATGCCGTGGCCAAGCTGCACGGTGACGTGGTCTCTCTCAACTACGTGGAGCCGGCATCCAACGCTCTGTGGCAGTTCGTGCCGTTTGTGCACACTCCAGACCCGCCGCCAGAGGCCCCGCACAACAAGGTGACGACTTTCGGGCGTCCACGCGACCGCATCAAGGCGCTCCGGTTCATGAACATGCCCTACTCGGTCTACGTGAATCTCAATCTTCCCGAAACGGACCGCAACCTCGGCACGGGTAACTTTATGATCCGTGTCTCCTTTGCCGACGACCTGGAGATGTTTCGGTCCACACACAGACTGACGCGTGACAACCGAAAGCGATGGCCCCTCACCCATAATGAGGAGTACGCTGTTCGGCCAAACGTGGGTTCCGTCAAGAAATTGCCCCGAAGGAGCTACAATGGAGAAAACGGATCAGGAGAAACTAACAAACAAGAGACGGACCAGGACCTCAAGGATATGTTGCCAGCACTGTTCACGGCCACGCGTCCGGCCATTCTTGCTTTCCAATCGGCAGCTATGCGACTCATGGATACGCTGTTGTTTGCCCCACTCTATCTTACTGGGTGGAGAAAACAGGAACAGCATCTGCACGTGTACATGGCCTCCAACTGGCACGTACCTGTGGATATTGAAGATCACGAGTTTGCATACGCCATTGTGGAGCTTGACAGAACGGTGGATCTCTATGGGGCTCAAATCGAGTGGCGGGTCGAATGGAAGGGCCTCCGGTACTTTATGTACCACTACCGCGTGACGGCCTTTATCTTAGGTACTTGCGTCATCTGGTACCTTGAGGTCTTCTATCTGGCCATTGCCTATTACTTTGGCAAAAGAGTGTATCTGAAGCTGTCTGACAGCGGTACAACTGCCGCAGGTGGTACAGCAGCAACTCGGGCCAGAGCAGCAGCCGGAAGGGCAGCTCTTCGGCGCAATGATGAGGCTCTGGATGGTGACGATCCAGATACAGACACTCCACAGCGATCTGAGGTTCACACTCGCTCGTCAGAGATTCAGGAGTTGCTTGACGACAGCGAAACGACTATAGGTGGAGGAAATGTGTCGGACTACATCTCTAACGCGTCTCAGGAAGACGTCACCGACTATAATGAGGGTGTGTCGTTGTCTGCCTCGGATTCCAATGTTGAGGGGTACCAGGAGCGCGAATCGGCTCGGGTTGAGATTTCAGCTGGAGACTCGGACGACAACTCACAGACAATCCGGTACCCTGTTTCATGGCCCACACCTCCTCCCGAGGGCCCCATGAATCTGACGCGTCAGGAGATTGAGGGCATCAACCGTTACAGGTATGATCGGCTTACTACTCCCGAGTCTGCTCGTGAATCTTCCGAGTTTACAGACTCATTATCGGAATCGGATGAGTTTGATTTCGAGACACAGCTTCAGATAGATTTACGGTCGCTGGTTGAGAGAGAGATTGAGCAGAGAATGCAAAGGCATGCTGCTTCTACTAGTGCCATTGCTGTGAGTGCTGCCATTACCACCGGTACAGCTACTGCAGAACGACCTCTGTCCCAGCAATCCCAAACTACTGAGACCACTCAGTCTGCCCCGAGGTCACCCAGGTCGGCACTGAGCTCACGAGGGTCTCTTCGATCCCGGCTGTTATCCACTCCCTCGGGATCTGGATCTGTTGGGACAGCCACTGGCTCTAACGTCAGCTCTACAATTTCCCGGCAACGCCATATCACTCCCACCACCACTCCTTTACCCGAGGATACTAATAGGGATGGAGATGATGGAGACGATGAGAATGAATAGCTAACTAAATTATTGTTTGATGTTGTGTCTGCAGCAGTTTTGAATGAGTAAGTATAAGCGAGGAGCTTCACGGACGGAAAATGGAGGATGTCGGTGCAGTGAGCATAAACTTAGCACCGGGCCAACTACAGTACTGTAGCATAGAATAGAGAATGTTTGCACAGACAATGCTATGCTGTTGGATTTTCTCAACAATTTTATGCGGCATACTTTACAGCTCCAGCTGTAAGCAGCTTTAGAACCACTGAGAAAAGGCGGTATAGACCATAAACTCCAGATATGAGAGTGTGAAAAAGTGTCCATTTGTGAACTTTTGCTTCTACTATTGGATATAATTGTAAATCACCGTATCGCAGGGCGCTAGAAACCCATCTATATGATGAATCTATCCGTATTCTTAGTTATACCTTCACCCTTACATATCTTTCTACTGTATGATAATGTATTTCGAGACAGGATGGAAGATTATGCCAGATTATGCAGGTGCACCAGCATGGCTTTTGTGGCATACCATAAAGCAGATTATTTTCCTTTAAAAGACTACATGTTTAAGAGTAAGAGTCCCCTTCACTTAGTACCCACCTTTTGCTCAGCCATAGCTCAACTCGCTCTATGTCCAACAGACCAATATCGCTACCAGCTCTGAGTGAGCGACCCGAAGGAGCTGCCCTCTACAGACAACCATACCAGCAGTATCAATACGGATATGAGCCTGCTCGAGCCGAGACCTCAATAGATCCTGTACTCAGGGAGATTACTCCTGAGCCCGAGGGGCCCCAAGAGGTGAACAACGAAGTTGCAGAAATCCCTTCGCACGACCCCTACGCTGCTTACGCTTTCAAATACGTTCATCCACCCACAGCCAACTATCAGAACTGGAATGTTTCTGGGCCCGCAAGATATAGTGCACACGTTGCACACGGTGGTAACAGCTCCAACAGTACTCACACAACCTCGCAGTATTTTGTGTCCAACAACTACCACATCAATCCCAGTGTTCTTACTAATGTGCACGATTCGAATATGAGCAACTATACCATGGCCAACTACCCGACACTTTCGCCGACATCGCCTAATGCTGCTATTTCCGGTGTATCCGGAATCCAAGCTCTTTCATCTCTTCCAGGTATATCCGGGTTCCAGTCAGGTCTTCCAAGCTATCTAACTGATCATGCACAGCACCCTACAGCTCACTCTGGACAAGTGTCAGCGCCAATCACTCCTCCTTCAATATACACAAACAACTCTTACCCCCATTCTCACTACAATTCTCACCCCAATCCTCACCCTAATTCCCACCCCAATCCCCAACACAACTTTTATCACAACTCACATCACAACCACTCCACGCTGGCGCTACCCAAACATCTATTCGACTACACTGCCATTCTGTATCTGGACGATTTAGTCCATGCCCAGAATCATATTGCGCGTGATTTTGACCTCATTCAGTTTGACAGTGATCAAACCCGTGAAGTGTTCCTCAAACGATGTGGTAACCCTTACACTAATCTGGCTGTTGGATCGCCTATTCCCGAGAGCGAGTACTGTGCCCAAGCCAATCCTGGACGAGGTGGACGACTGACAGTCTATGAACCGCTGTGGAAATCATTCATTTCGACAAAACTGTTGGAGGCAAACTTCAGTAAGAGACGACCATGTAAGATGCGGCCTTGCAGCGAGCCTGGAGTTTCCAAGGTTGATACACACGGTCAGTGTCGTTACTGTGGCGAGTTTCTGGTCATGCGCAACCACTCGTACTCATCGCACATGTACTCCAAGCATGGAATCAGTGCAACCACAAACAACGTGTTGCCTCTACCTGCCAGAATCTCTTCCGTTGAAAGCAAGCGCGGTGGTATCAAGTTGCAGGGATATTGCTCCATTTGCCAGTGCAATATCGATCTTAATGAACGAGCCAAGGAAAACGAATGGATCACGTGGTTTTATCATCAACAGGCTCACAATGTTGAGCGTAAATGAGAGAGAGAGGGAGAAGAGGAATGGCATATAGATGTGTAATAGATTACTAGAGACTCATTCCTATAAAAGAAAGGGTATGGTACAGAGAGGCTCTAGTAGAAGAGTACTGGTACAGTACCACGTTACATGAACTGGAATGCACTTGTCAGATTGTTTTTAGCTCACTCATGGATGTCATATAGGGATATCATATTGGTGGCAAACTGCGCCTTCGCTCTAGCCTTGCATCTCGCCACCTTTGTATTTTCTCAATTTTTTGACGATTCAGAATAGTTGAGACAAAATTGAAAACACGGGTATATTCAGTATCGTTTTCTCTGGTCCCTGCTTAGACCGATGTCCTCAAAATCGTGGCAAGAAATTGTGGTGGCAAAACATGGCTCTCAAGTCTCTTCTCAGAAATAGGTGAGGTTGAAAGTCTAAGCATGGCCTCAAGTAATAATTATTTAGACATGTGCATAAAGTACAACAATCACGCTCATAACAGGACCACCTCACCTCAGTCCTTTTTCATCTGATTTTGGATCTTAAAACGCCTACAGTACCCTCATTCTAACAGAAACTTATCGCCGTATTTAAATTCCACCCCAACCTCGTCCATCGTCCCTCACACACCACCCCTCCTTCAAACTAACTTTTCAAAAAAACAGAGTTCAGCTGCAGTTGAACCCACCAACACAGTTCAACCTCCTCTTGGCCACCACAACCTCAACTTCCAACCACCCCGACCAAATCAACAACTATTACAACAGCCACAATGTCGTCATTCTGGGGTAATAACGGGGCTCCTGGAGCACCTCCAGATGTCGCCAACAACTCGTCATGGTGGACGAATATCCAAAATGGCATTCGACTGCCCACTGCTGAAGCAGACGCAATGGCCGACAATGCTGGAGTGGACACTAACGTGACTGAACCGGAATGGTTCAAGCTGTCGTGGTGGGACCGAATGATTGTCTTTGGTGTGTGTCTGGCTGGTGCTGTTGTGTGCTTCACCATTTGCTTTCTGATCATGCCAGTACTCGTGCTTAAGCCACGTAAATTTGCTGTTCTGTGGTCCCTCGGCTCCGTCCTCTTCGTCATTTCTTTTGGCGTGCTGCAAGGCCCCGTGTCATACGTCAAGCATTTGTCATCCAAGGAGCGATTGCCCTTTTCAATTGCTTTCTTCGGATCGATTTTCGCTACCCTCTACTTTTCATTGGGCATGAAAAACACGCTACTCACCATTATCGGCTGTATTGTTCAGCTTGTGGCAGCTATTTGGTACACAGTCTCCTACTTTCCCTTTGGTCATCAGTCAATGAGATTTGTTAGCAGAGTGGGAGCCCGTCAGGTCACTGGATGGATTAATAGCTGAAAGCACTACACAAAAGCTGGATAGAGATGTGTGGATTTAATGATAACGATTTTATTTAATGGGTGTGTGTATGTTATGGTACTCTGTGCGGTGCAGTATTGGCAGAGTTGCCATCTCAGTAGTGAGAGAGGGTTAGAGTACCCACCTGAAATGTATACCGTGGGTGGCCTTACAATCCCCAGAGTTCATTTGGCTGGAGTCCTCATGAAGACTATGGAACCATTGCTGTAGCGTCTCTCTTGCTCTTCTCGAAACATGTTCTTATAGTTTACTTGAGAGACATGTTCGATCATAATCTTTGACCCATCAAAACCTGAGATGAAACAGTTGCTATGAAACGATAAATACTCACTGTGTCAGTTCTGACCTAATTAACTAATTCAAACTATGCATTCCTTTATGTAGAGTATACATCGCACAGTGGCGTGTGTGACTTGATGTAGCTTCTTGCTACCAGCAAATGCACAGTCAACCCACCTAGTTCATCACCAACTACCCCATATGAACACTCTGACACTTTCCAGAGTCGTCGACGTTGACATTCAGACGATCAACTCTCAGATCCCTGGTACACATGGTTGTTGGCGTGAGGACTCGGTTTGGTTGGGGTAGATCTTCCTTGTAATACTGGTCGTCTGATCGTTCTGTGATATCTTCTTTGGAGACAATTGTCTTTCCAACTAGAAACTCGTACTTTTCCGACATTTTGTTGTGCTGATGTTGTGGTTGAGATGTGAAGTAAATATTGAAGATGAAGTTCGAGGTGGTGTGAGGGAGCAACTGAGTGTAACTTTGTGGGGTGCATGTTTGATGCATATAGTTGAGAAAGGGCATGTTTTGGGGGCGTGTAATTTTCACAGTAGAGTGGTCTGAATTCTGAATAGAGGTTTTTTTTGTCCGTATATAGTCTTACTGGATTTCTGTTTGAAAGCTTTTGATATCACTAGTGTAGTTGTATCTCTCCAAGTCATGTGTTCGTCTGCAGTACAGATCTGTACGCAATGCCACCTAGCTTTCACATTCAGATGAAACATTAAGTAATGGAGGTAAGAACTATTCAAAGTGTGAAAAAAGGGTAAGGGATTCATCTCATTCTAATTACTGTTCTGACATGTGTATGTTGACAGCTGCATCCAAAAAGATACCTAGGTTATCTTGTTTAAGACACTCATGCATCGTCACCGCAGTGCATACAAGATGATCTTACATTATTACAGGCTCACCTCAGCTAACTCAGTAATGTGAACACTCTCAAGATCTTCCAAAATAGTTTGCAATGGTGCCATATACATACTGACCAACTGAAATTCTGAATAACGCTCCTTAGTCCCCTGTTCGTTACTGTAACTCGGTCACATCTCCCTACTGACTAAATCGACTTGTGCAATTACCGTATAAATTAAATATCTAGTATACATTCTCTCTAGCTCTACTCCTTAGTTCCCACCTGCAACATCTTGGGATGAGACAACTCCCAGCCCATACCTTCACAAATCGCCTGCACCACAACATCACTATCACCACATAAGCTGATGTCGAAATAAAAGTGACGACTGGGCTCTCGGTTGATGTAGACACGAGGGATGCCCATGGGCACGTCACGTGCAATATTGTTGGCTGGAGACACCTTAAGAGACGTTCCTAGACACAAGAACATGTCGACTTTAGGCGTGGGACCTCCTCCACCTCCAACGGTGATATCTGCCTTGACCATGTCATTAAACTTCTGCGGTAAGTCTTCTCCGAAGAAAATGATGTCTGGCTTGATCACTCCGTCACATCTCGCCTTTCGACACATTGGAATCACGCCATGGAAAATCTCTTCGGACAGGGATTCGCATGACACCTTTGCTCCACATTGGCGGCAAGTTGCCATGTGAAAGGCACCGTGGCATTGTATAAGTTTGTCCGAGGTAATACCGGCCACGTGCTCCAAGTCGTCGATGTTTTGTGTGTAGATTCGGAGCAACTTGTTTTTGTCCTGAAGGAGCTTGAGGAATGCATGAGTAGGCGAGATAAGCGTTTGTGTTGGCATCATCACCTTTTGAGCCACTCTATAAAACGGTGTAGGGTCGTCATCGAAGACCCCTAGGTCAAAAACCTCCTGGGGATCGGATAGTCCAAGCGAGGCCAAGTCCAGGGACTTGTAAAGACCGTTTTCCGAACGGAAATCGGGAATTCCTAAAGAAGTCGAAATTCCAGCTCCACAAAGAACCACAATGTTCTGAGCCTGATCCAGTTCATAGAGCAGGTCGTTGAACGTGTGGATTTTAGAATTAGCAGCCAAATCCTCAACCTGGTTGGCTCCAGTTCCAATCATGTGATCGCCATCTGAGTCCGAATCCGACGACAAGAAATGGTACTCTGGTGTCGGTTGGGCTGTGTTCGCGAACCCGTTGGTTTCATTCATGATGAGGTTATGACGGAGAGGTTATGACTGTGACCGTTGGCCGACTGTATCGACCGTTGACTGGTAATGACAAGTGATGATGTAGAGGCGAGATTTGATTGTTTGAGGTTGGGAGGATTCATGTCACGTGTTAGGTTATGAGTGGGAAATTTATTTTTGAAAAAGCATATAGCTCGTAATGGGATGGAGAAAACTCTGAAAATAAGACATGGTAAGACAGGGTGAGCTCTGAATATTCGATCGGCGAGAGAGGAACTCGTTTATGGCACTATTCAGAGAGCTATGTGGTTGCTCGGTTCAAATGAGGCCAATAATTGGATAAAAAAGAGCTTAAATATTTTTTACAACATCTAACCTAAATAAAAAAAATGATTCTAAAAGATGGAAGTGAGAATTCTTTAAATGCTGGGAGTAGTTGACTCCCAAGGGGGAAACTGAACAGTGCTCTTGGTTCCGAAAAAATATTTCACACATGTTCATACCATTAGGGTGTTTCGAATGTGTATAGGCCATTATTTACCTTGTGTTGTAATAACTCATCTTGTTGGGCTGACTAAAAAAGAGTGATGAGTTAAGAGAAAACCTTAAAAAGAGATTGTCCAATTTAATGTAAAAAAAATTCATGCATGCAAAGATGTTCACGTCAATCAAAAAAGATTTGTTGTAAACAAATGCCTTCGGCCAGATTTGAACTGACGATCTCAGCATTACTAGTGCTGCGCCTTACCACTTGGCCACGAAGGCTGATTCGTGACTGTAAACTGTTTAGGGAGACCATGCCTCGACATTTGAGTCACGTGCCAAAATTTTTTGGTGGGTAAAAAACGTCCCCATACCTGACCTAGGGGACGTGTCAAGCGCGTCAAAATTGATTTAATAAGTACTGTAAACTGTAGAAACCCTTATATTGCAGGTTAGTCGTCTCAAGCTTCCCTATTAAGTCGTATATATGAACGCAACACACCTAGTTAAAAACCCCCTGGACTATGAATGGAATGAGTAAAATTTCATATCCAAACAGTAAACTATGAAGAAACAAGTTGTTCCTTTTGCGTAATTAATCATCTTGGCAATATAGGACTTGCGCCGGTCCCGTAGTGTACTATTGAAACCATTAGCCCATGATGAACGGAATGTACTCTTCAGATTTATTATATCTTCAATATTGCATCTTCAAAGGCAGCCAAACTTAATGTGATCATTTCCTCCACAGGGCCGGACCAATGAGGTTCCCTGCGTATGGTACGTCTATCATAAATCTATAAGATGTCGTGTTTGGTTCAACCTCTACGAGTTTTTACATTGGCACCGGGCCCCTTCTTTTTTTGTCGCTTCAATAGACTTCAAGATCGATCTATAGAACTGCGAGATTCAGCTCGGGGATCGGCAAACGTGCAAAGGGGTCTCGAGTGAAATGAGACTCTAATAGCCTCATTATGAAACATGAGCCAGGTGAAGACATGTTACTTTTTCTTTACTGCAGTACCAGTGTTGCACCCTGCCAAGTGTAGACTAGTGAAAGGGGGAACTATCAGGTTGAATGAAGGTAGACTCAATATGAGCCCCTGAAGGTAAACAACATCATTAAGGGAATCTGAAAATTGCATCGTTCTTGAAATCAGATTCTCAACAATCTAGTGCCATTCTGATTGAAATATATTCACTAATGACTTATACATGATGGCTTATAGGAAACTATAGTTTGATTACTAAGCAGATGAGTCTCCCCAAAAATCACAAATAGTGTGGCAACTAAGGAGAATGAAAAGAGGTGACTACCATGACTAAATTCGTATGGTAATTATAAGTAGAACATTTTACTCAGAATTGACCAACACCCACGCTTCGTCTTTTCGTGGAGTCATTACCATGATTAATCACTGTATGCTTGTAGATTCCAAATACTGCTACAAAGTACAGATGTACTGTAGAAATACAACTGCTACCGGTGTTACTACAAGGAGACATTCCCCTACATTTATTGAAGAAAAGGGAGAGGCTCCATTGGCCTATAAGTGTGCCATAGCACCACTCTGCGCCAGATGAAACGCTGAAACAGGTATAATCACCGCATCTATTAAGGATCAATGTGGTATGGAAACTGAGACTTGACAGCCAGGCTCCGAATCGAATCTGTGCTGCAGAAGGACTCCGTAAATGGATAACTGGACAGTCGATCTGACAAGGGTCCGCTTGGCCGTTCACTAACTCCGCCCTCTTTGGTAATGCTGCATGTTTCAGATGAATCTACCGTTGCCTATTAGGGGCAGACAGGGGCCCGTAAGAGCAACATCGGGTCGTTGAGATTGACTCCTGCGTAGCTGACGCGACTGGTACCGCGGCTTTACCCCAAAGAAGTAGTTTTCAGTCGCGTGTTAGGTTTACCGGGTTCGCGAAAAGGTTTAGCACGGCTTGGGCCCCCTAAACAGTGCGGAGACAGTTGTTAGGCCTAAAAGTGTCACAATCGACGTGAAAATACTTCAGGGGAGTTCCAGAGTCTCATTTAACATAACTATGTACTTTTTTGCTCCATACTCTCCTATTTATCCTCAGTTTCAGCTGTTGTTCTGGGATCGGTTCGAGATGCGTGCCTCTGCACCTCCTGCCTATCATATGTACACCACCGAACCATCTGCAACTTAAACATGTGTAGACTGCCCCTTTTTTCGCTTGAGTCGAACGGCGATATAATAAGTGTTCCAAAAACCGTCTGGGAACGAAGAAAAAACGAGCGCTGAAAAGCTGACATCTTGGGTGTGTTAAATACAGCATTTCTTCGAGTTTGCGACGGCAAGACTGCCCAAAAGGAGCACCTGTGGCCCCCTGGTCTGCCTCGCATCCTCATTCCTCGCCAACCCTGCAGATGTATAATAATTTCGAAACTCTATTCGAGCTAAACCATGGTTGCCGGAGCAAAACCATGTCACGCTCGGGCTAAGTGAAATAGATATATAAATCGACCATGCTGCTGCAGTTGGTTCCCCAGTCACTCCTTTACTCACACTCCTTACACACACTCCTTACACAATGCGATTCTCTACTACCCTCCTGGCCCTAGTGGCCGTTGCCAACGCCCTCCCTGTCAACGACAAGAGAGACCAGGTCGTCACCAAGAAGGAGACCTACACCACCACATACTGCCCCGAGTCCGCCTCTCTCGCCGGAGAGAGCGTCGCTGCCGTTCCTCAGGCCACTGTGGCCACTGTCACCGTCGTCACCACTGTTCAGTCAACTGACGTCGTCACCCAAGAGTGCTCCAAGTGCGAGGAGGAGAAGAAGGAACACGAGACCGTTCCTGCTCCCACTGTGGCCCCCGTCGCCTCCGCAACCCCCACCCCTGCTCCTGCCCCCGCTCCTGCCCCGGCTCCCGCACCCGTTCCTGAGGTCCCCGAGGCCGTCCCCCAGGTCACTTCTGCTCCTGCCGTCGCTGAGCCCTCCACCGTCTGGAACGTTGTCACCCAGTACACAACCATCTGCCCCGAGAACTACGTGCCTCCCCCCTGTGATGAGGTTGCCTCTTCTCTGAGCTCTGTGGTCTCTGCTGCTTCTGTTGACGCCGCTGCCGCTGTTGGCAACTCCTCCCCTGTCAAGGCCGTCCCCGACGTCCCTGCCTCCGTCAGCATTCCCGACTCGCTCACCGCTGCCCTGGCCTCTGCCATTGCCGCTGCCGCCACCTACTCCGCCGCATCGGAAGACGACAGCGACGTGACTTACGTGGACGTGACTGTTACCCCCACCTCCACCATCAACCACACCGTGACCCCCACCGTGACCGTTGGCGGCTCGTCCTCTGCTCCCTTCACAACCGGCCCTGGCAAGACCGAGGCCACTCCCGCTGTCTCCACCGACGCTGCATCCCAGAAGATTGTGGGCAACGCTCCCCCTACCGCGGGCCCCACCGTTGCCACCTCTTCCGGCTTCTCTGCCTCCGTGGCTAGCGCTGCCGCTAACGCTGTCAACTCTGCTCTTGCAGGCCTCAGCTTCTAGGCTCCCTAAAAACTAGACTAGGAGCTACTAACTTATTGCAAAAGCACGGCAGTTGATGCTGGCACAGCTGCACAGATGAAATGGACATAGGATATAAAGATACCTCAATATAATGAAACATAATAGAGCATTACATCGGTGAGGAGTTGTTTATTGGATTCAAATAGGATCTTTGAAGACCGACGCACTCCATATTTTCAATTGTAGTAACCCACACTGGAAAGAAGCGATTGCGGTTCAGCTAGAGTATCCCAGGATGGCATCGCTATAATCGAAATCGCATTTCCAAAGAATTCACCCTTCTCATATCAAGAACATGGTTATGCCTGAGTGTGTTGATCACTTTTCGCCATAATGATTTCTACAGCTTGAGAGCACAGTTTGCGAGCTAAGACAGGTTTGAAAAGAGGATAGTAAACAGTTACAGGCTCTGATCACGCCAGTGTTGCTTGGTAGGTGATCAGCCATCATGAGCTGGTATTTTATCCTGATCAATGTGCAGAGTTACTTGATAGAAGCACATCATATTTGGAAGTCATTTCGAAAAGTTCCCATACGATACTGGGTCCAAACTCCTGACAGTGTCCTAGAGTACAGACAACTGTTTAACACCAGCTTGGTATCTCCAACTACAAGCTCAGGGCTACTGAATACTTAGAAGTCTACTAGAAAACACGCTGAAGGAAGAAGAATGTCATTAGTCTGGATATCAATTCGGGTGTCATTGGGTGAGTTACCCTACCTTCTGGCAGGACCCACGTAAAACATGTGAACATGTTGCTTTTGCCATAAAAACACGGCAGCCTAGTACGCCTCCAC
>ULGN01000008.1:0-189568 GCA_900518985.1 Yarrowia alimentaria
TCGTTTTTTTTTTTTTTACGGTTTTTTTTTTTTTTTTTTTTTTTTTTGTTTACTTAACATAGAAAATGTATTATATGCAGGATATGAGCACCGGCTACGGCTCTAGGAGTCATTGGCCGGACTGACAAGAAGGAAGAAATATATACTGTAGAAATGTACCATCACTCTTATATCAAAAGCTCCTGTGAATAGAACGGTTGACTCAAACGGATGGCGGTGTAAGAAAGATATTAATCTGGCGTAACTGGGGCTAATGACAACACTAGTTTATCAAAAGGTCCGAAGACACAGCTCGCTTGGTTTGATGCTACGCATCTAGGGCAGAAAAAATGTATTTTCTATGTGGTGTGTAGTGTGTTGAAGTTTTTTTTTTTTTCTCATTGATATTCAATTAAACATATATGTTTTTTTTTTTTTCTCATTGATATTCAATTAAACATATATAAAAAAAACACCTTCGACAGGCTCGGCATGCTTTTGAAAAAATATCAGACGTATATGTTAAGACCTAATACGGCAGCGTGAGCACGAGGAAAACCCTCACAAGTATCAAAATACCAGGTCGTGTGGTGTAATGGTTATCACGTTCCGCTCACACCGGAGAGGCTCGGAGTTCGATCCTCCGCATGATCATTTCTGAGTAATCAGAACATTTCTTTTCGCACCTTGATTAATTGGTGATAGGAATAATTTTTTTCTTTTCCTTTTCATCCCATAGAGCATCCAACGGCTCCAGCTGGTACAGAGTGTACCCGATAAAGCACAGCTTCATTCAACTACATTTCCATTCAATAATCGTCACTCCTTTCAAACTACCTCTTCTCAAGCTTTTTTAGATTGGTGATGCACAGCTTGAACTCCAAACAGCACATTATAAATACACGAAAAATCTCTAGCTGGTGGTTTTTCGAAGACACAAATATATTTGCAGCACAAATCCGATCTGAATGCACATTTCAGAAATTATATAGCGATCACGTGGCAGTTTTGAGGTACGTACATGTAAACGTTAGGACTTGAGAAGTTCATCTCCAACCAGCTCCGTAAAGATTCGCCAATCGAATGAGCTATCGATACAAACCCAAGTGTACCAATAAGCGCACTCTCCTAAAAAATGATCATCATCTAGACTCGTTCCAGCACAAAAATTAAACACACTGAACTTGTATAAATACACAGACTACCTCCGTCAAGAGCCATATCAACTCCAGAATTGGTTCTAGAAGAAATTTGAAAAATGCTTCCGATTTGCATTCCAGCAATCAGTACAATGATACCATCCATTTCCTCGCCAAACCATCTATATACACATAAAAAAAAATCTAACTTTTCATTATATCATCATCTACCTTCTATATGCATCATCCCATCTTGGCAAATCTCGCCTCGGCAGCCCTGGCTCGTCGCTCTCTCTCGAGACGCATCTTGGCTTCATCTGAAAGACCGCGTGTGTCCTCGAGAGTAGTGACAGCCTGGGGAAGCCGTTTTCCAAGTCCGCTTTTCTGAACAATCTTCTCGTATCGTTTGTTTTGGTCCTTTTCCTTCTTTTCCTTCTCCTGCTCGGCAATGGACTCCTCCATCTGTCGGCTGGACTCTCGAGACTCAGTTTCCTTTCTGGCCGCAATCTGATCCTCGGTAAGAGCTGGACCCACGTGGCTGGCCGTCCAGTCCCACTTGTCTTCGCCCAAAGACGCCCGCGCGAGCTGGAAGGCGTCACGCGTCTGTCTGTCCGAGCCCGAAATGGAGTCCCAGGCCGTCTTGCCGTTCTCATTGGCCACGGTCGGATCTGCTCCCAGCTGCTTGAGCAGCACAGTGACAATGTACGAAGAGCCCTCTCTGGCAGCATAGTGCAGCGCCGTGGGACACATGGCCGTCAGCTTTTCGTCGTCTGCAAACTCCAGCAGGTATGGCGACTTGAGCTTCTGCAACTTGACGTAGGAAATGAGCTTTGGGGCTCTGCTCTTGCGAATGAGCTCGGCAATCTCGTTGGTGTGTTTCATGAGCGGCGAGAGCTGTGTAGGCGCCGGTCTGGCCTCCGCAAGCTGCTTTTTCTTGGCCTCAGCGGCCGCTGCACGCGACTGTTCCTTCTGGGCTTTCTCCTGCTCCTTCTGCCGCGCCAGGGCCACCTCCTCTTCCTCCTTGGTCACGTCCACGACCTTGACCGACGATAGCTCCGTCCACGACCGCAGCACCTCGGTGTAGTTGGCGCGGCGGGTGTTGAACGGAATGCTCTTGACTCGGGGGTCGTTCTTGGGGATGGGGCAGCCGTCAAAGCCCAGAACCAGACCTCTGCTGCCCTTGCCGCTCGCACGAATGTAAATGTTGACGGCACTAGAGGCCAGACCCGGCTGCAGGCGAGACTTCCACGCCGGCGACGTCAGAAGCTCCTTGACCTCCATTTGCAGCTGACTTTCTCCGTATCGTCGCAGCGAAGAGCCCACAGACTTGGCCTTGCCCTTGCTGCCGTCCGAAGCGCTCTGAGAGCCTCCCTGGCTCCGTCGGGTGGTGTACCGGTGGAACGACTTGGTCTCGAGGATCAGCGGAACCATGGTGTTTTTGATTTTGGGCGAGTGCTGGAAAATGGCTGCGGCAAAGTGGCCTCCTCCAGCCATGATGATGACCGAGGTGGCCTCGGGGGCGGTGTTGACTCTTTGGATTTCCTGCAGAATGCCGGCCTCGGTGGGCGGCACGTGTCCCAGCGCGTTCTTGAACACAGAAAGGGTTTTGGGCTCGGGGATTTCCGGCGACTTCAAGAAAATGATGGGGCTTCCCTTGAGCTCATCTGACGGCGGGGCCGTATCACCTGATCCGTCTTCGTCAATTGAAGCCAGCTGCATTTTTCTGGGCAAACCAAACTCCTCGTCGCTGTCGGACTCGTCTTCGCTGTTGCTGTTGCTGCCAGAGCCGCTGTGTTCGTCGTCGTTTGCGTTGTCAGTGGAGCCATCTTCAACCAGCCCGTCCTTCAGTCGCTGTTCGTATTCAGGCAGCCGGATGGCCGCCAGACCCTGCAGCCGCAGTTTGTGGTTGTAGCGGTGGAACGACTTGTTGGCGAGGTTGGCCAGGTCTCTGTCTGTGTCGTCATTGTCGTCAGAAGGGTCTCGCAACACACCGTTGAAGTCGTACACCTTGAGAGAGTTCAGGATGGCCGGTGGCAGGTTGTACAGAAAGTACGCAGTGGGGGCGCTCTTTGGTTTCGCCATTTTATCAGATTTTTCTGGTTTCAGGGCCGTTGTGGTGGGGTAAAAAGAGTAGTGTGGTGCTCAACTCTGGATCGGTGACCTGGTTAAGTAGTACTGACAGCTGTGAATCATTGCCGCCTTATTTATGCACGACGCACTGATGACAAATTTCATGAGAAAAAATAGCAAAAGTCAATTACCAAGCGCGATCTGGGTATCATGCAGACTAAAAATAGATTTTTCTATTCTCGAAAGTCGAAAGTTCTTTCCGGTTCTCAAATTTTCCAGAAATTCGCAGTTTTTGCCACAGGTTATGAGCGACTTCCAGAACAGCCAGAGACTGTTCAATTCTCCATATTTTTGTCCTCAGAGGACGTGGCGTAATGGTAGCGCATTGGATTTCGGTTCTATTAGAACGACGTCCTCCAAAGGCTGCGGGTTCGAGTCCTGTCGTCCTCTTTTTTTTCGCCATTTTATTTCAAGATGATTGTCGAAACCAGAGAGATGTTGACCAAGTTAGTCTTATTTTTACGTAGGATGAATTATTGGTTGATTGAGATATGCTGATATTGAAGGTGATTTCTTGATTCTCGATTTTTAAGTATCAACTATCACCAACTACAGCACGCAACAAACAACACTATAAATAACCGTATTGAGGAGCTAGAAATGTAGAAATTTTACCATTGCGTTTAAAATCGTGTTCTGAACAAAATGCACTCTTTTGATTTCTCATAGCTTTACTACACCGCATTTGAAACAAGTAATCATGATCGTGAAGCTGAGGCTAGAATTATCTCAACGTGATACTCCCTAAGATGATATATATAAAACCAATATTAAAAATCCAAAAAGTGAACTCGGTCGAGGATTCGATTGTTAATATTCTGATGCCCTTTACTCTACACTACCTCCTCTCTGAAGACCACTTTCTGTTTGATGTTCAGAGACTACCGATACAGCAACTGTTTGGCAAAACCATCACAATGAACTCAGCAACAATACAATCTATCTTCTATATCAGTCTATGTCCGTCTATTTCCGTCACTTTTTACCGACAACAATGTCTCCATGGACCCAGACCTTGGCGGTGTTTCGGTCGTCACCATTGAACAGCCACTTGTGGACCAGGTTCTCGAGCTTGGCAGGGTCCGACACGGGCAGCTCCCAGTCAAACACATCCACGGGGCCAGACTCCAGGTCAACCTGCTGGGCGTCAAACAGCTTGCCTACCTCGAAAGAGCCGATTTTCGAGTCCATTTTGAGAGCGGTAGCACCTCCAAGGGTAGCCAGATACAGCACCTCGTCCACACTGAGCTTGTCGGCGTCACTCTCGGACTTCATGGCCACGTGGCGAGACACCAGCAGTCCATGGCGAGCCGTGCTAAGAATGGAGGGCGAGTAGCCGCCCGAAACGTCGGTTCCCAGGCCAAAGGGGATCTCCTGGTTGAGGATCTTGCGCGCAGGGAACTCTCCAGAGGTCAGCGACGAGTTGGAGATGGGGCAGTGGCTCAGTCCGCACTTTTGCTGCTTCACCAGAGCCAGCTCGGAGTCCGACAGATGGATGGCGTGGGCCAACAGCGTCTTTTCCGTCAGAAGACCGTGCTGGTGGTACGTGTCTGCGTAGGACGAGCACTCCGGGAACAGCTCCTTAACCCAGGCAATCTCGCCCATGTTTTCGGAAATGTGTGTCTGGATGTGCAGATTGTTCTTCTGGGCGTATTCGCCCTGCCACGACATGATGGCTCCCGAGCACGAGGGCGCAAACCGCGGCGTGATAATGGGCAGCACGTGATCGGGCTTGTTGAGACCCTGGATGTACTCCACAACGGCCACGTCGCTCTTCTGAGCCTCCTCCACGCTGGCGTCCCGGTAGTAGTCCGGCGTGTTTTGGTCCATGCACACCCGCCCCACGAGCGCTCTCTGGCCCTGTTTCAGGCAAATGTCCGCAAGCCGCTTTGTGGCTTCAACGTGCACGGTGGCGTAGTAGGCCGCGGTGGTAGTGCCGTTGGCCAGCGTCTTAGCCACGACCCGTGAGTAAACGTCCTGGGCGATTTTCGGGTCCTTGAGCGACGACTCCAGCGGGAAGGTGTAGGTAGTGAGCCAGTCGAGCAGCGTGGTTTTGCCGAAAATGCCGCTGTTGGGGTACTGCGGCGCGTGGATGTGCGTGTCCACAAAGCCCGGGAAAAAGAACGCCGTTGTTTTCGAAATGTCCACCGAGTCGTAGTCAGCCACGTTGTGTTTTGATACAGCTTCAGCAACAGAGGCGCACTCCTTATCGAAGAAGGCAATCGACCCTTCTGTGACACCAATGGCTGCCTGAGGCAGGTACTCCAGTCCCTTGGCGGGGGAAGCAACGGGGTTGACCACTGCTCCGAAGAAAATCGTCGTTTTGGATGTCATATCTGTTCTCAAGTGGCTGTTGATTTCCTCCGTCGTCTTTTCTTTTTTACTTTTCAAAGTCGATTCAAAAACGTAAATCGCCGCCATCTTATACTTTCGACATAGATAAAGCATTAGGTTTGGCCGCAGGCTTATCCGGTTTGGCCGGATGGGCCGACGGGCTACTAGGAAAAAGATGGAAATTTGGTGTTTTTTCTAGACTGAATTAGCAAGTGAACAGTTTGCAGACAAATGTACCTTTCAGTTTTTTAATAGGAGCAATATTGGCCGAGTTGCGGCTAGGAGTGTTTTGCTTGTGAGTTCTTCATTCGGAAGTGCAGTGTGTAGTTGACATGGGACAGCACACTTCTGAACAGAGCGTGCAGAAAGTCTGTGCGACCAGACTCAAAACGGCCCGAAAGGATCTCATCAAGAGTTAATGAATGACAGTCGAATAAGTCAAACAGAGTCAATGTGATCAGACAGAAAAGTCAGACAGACAAGCTACAAGTCTCAAGTCCCAAGAGTGACAAAAGCCACCAACAGAGTGGTGTAATGAACCTTAATAAATTAATATATTACCTTAGAATAAAAAAATAGGAACAATAAGCTTCATGCAAGGCGACCACACGCTCACCTCCTAAAGACACAAAATCAACACCTGCGATGCGTCACCAAGTTACACATGGAATGCCAGATATGAAAGCACCAACTAGGGAGCCTCGAGATACCTACATGGTGAGATTGTGTCACAATTACACAGTTGCCGGGCTGCTACTGGTGGACAATCTCCCGACGATTGTCACCTTTCCTGCCACCTCACCAAACCCCCTTTGGACGAGTCAAATTGTCCCCAATGCGTAATTCCAGACTCTTATTTTAGTTAAAGCGCAACCAATATACCACACAAAGAATCGAAATAACATAAATACCCAACGGTACCCCCCTTTGACCGGTATCCAGCAAGACTGCACCACGAGCCCTTGTCAGTGTCCACCTCGGATCATTGGCATGTTTTTGAATCAGCATAACGGACTGCGGTCTACCCCCGGCACTATTGTACCCACAAGCGTGTCACCTCTCTGTGCTCACGGCTGAGTCGACCTGGATCAGTCTTTTTCCACTAACATCCTCCAGACCTAGTATCTTACTATTGTGAGTATCTCCGAGTTGGCAGAAGGTGCCCCAAGTGTCAGTTCGACTACTCAACAGCTGAGGCACATTCATTGTGAGGATTCCTGATCAGTTTTCTTACTTTGTCTGTGCCTCGCGTCATCTCCGCAAACTTACTGATCATTTTCTGCGGTTATGACAAGCTGCTACTTTACCACCTCCACAACCCATCTAACCCAGAATTACGGTACAGGCCTAAGACGTGAACAGGCAGTTGAGGTTCAGCCCCTAGAGTGGAGGGGTAGAAAGGGAGGAACCAGAGGTGCTGTCTTGCCCATTAAGACAGCTCCAATCTCTGCTCAGACGATTCACAGCTGGAACTGATGATGATGAGTGGAGGCGTAACTAGGCTGCCGTGTTTTTATGGCCAAAGCAACGTGTTTACATGTTTTACGTGGGCCCCGCCAGAAGGTAGGGTAACTCACCTAATGATACCGAATTGATATCCAGACTAATGACATTCTTCTTTACTTCCCACAGCGTTGTTCTTTAGTAATCTTCTAAGTATTCAGTAGCCCTGAGCTTGTAGTTAGTGATAACAAGCTAGTTTTGGACAGCTGTCTGTATTCTAGGACAAAGCCACGAGTTTGGACCAGTATCGTATGGGAACTTTTGAAATGACTTTCAAATATGATGTGCCTCTATCAAGTAACTCTGCATATTGAAGTGTTATTTTGAAGGGCACCAGTTCATCACTGCATCTCAACCAAAACAACCTACAGTAACAAAAAAACATAAAAAATAACGCTAAAGAGAATTAGAGAAGTATATTCAGCTCAAAATACGCCCAAGATATTTTTCTGATAGTATTTATCACCACAACAGGTCTACTTCAATACTTACCCTACGGTGCCGAGCTGACACCTGCACTCTACAAATAGAGTGCGTTCAAGATGCTGGTAAATTAGGTGTCAAAATGTTTTTTTAAATTTATATTTTCTATTTTCAGGTGTGGTAGAAAGCAAGATAAGAAGGCCCAGTAGCTATGTAATAGAGGTGAGATTTAGTCACCAAAAGTACACGCCACGATTGGTGATTAATTTTGAGCCAGAAACTGCTCTTATATACGCCACAGCGTGTGTGCAGCAATTTTTGACCCTCCCCACCAGACAATCAAAGCAACACACGTAGGATGCGTAAATTGTGCAATTTGGGTTAATTGGGTTAATTGGGTAAATGGCCAATTATGCTGTAAATGGGTAGGTTGCAGAAATTATCAGCACCACAGTATACAGCAGGTTGACGGTCAAATAACGACAATACGAGATAAAAAAAACAGCTCCGTCATCTTCGTATAGCCCCAGCATGCTCCTTCTGACCTCTCTGGCCCCTTTGCGCCCGTCCAGGCCCTAAATAACACCCTCCCCTGACTCCTCCCACACGCGTAATTTAGGTTGAGGTGCAGCGCGTTACGCGTGTGTGGCCAGCCCTTTCTTTCCACTCTTTGAAAAGAGCACAGCGACCAAGCACTGTTTTTTCTCGCACCACACACACAAGTCGACGAGAAACTCGAAATCGACAGCACCAACAGAGCCAAACAATGTCCACACAAGAGCTGGATACACGAGAAATGGACGTGAGCCAGTCGCCCAAAGAAAATATGGCTGCACCCAAACCACTCAGAACATATGGCCGTCCTCGCGAGACCGACTCCACTCAGGAGCCCAGAAACCCCGCAGGCAACACACACGCTCTAGAAGACACAAACACATCCAGCAAGGCAGCAACCACCGACACAGACATGCTGTCGCCCAACTCGCGGGTCAAAAAGCTGCTTCATGACCTGGGCGAAAGCAGCGAGGAGGAGGAGGACGACGACCTGGACTCCATGAAACACCTCAAGGTGGCCGAGTTCCGAAAAAAGTATCTCGGCAAGAACGACTCGGCCACGTCATCCCCTACCCGTGATCGACGTGTCCCGGTCAAGCTCACCGAGCTGCCGCCATCGTCTCCCCTGTTGAACACCAAAATTCTCGACACCCAGATTTTTGCCACCAAGGCAGCCCCATCTGTGACGCAAAAGGAAAACAAGGACATGCAGGCGGAGGAGAGTCAGGAGACCCAGGAGCTGGGAGCAGAGGAGGAGACCCAGGAGTTGGGGGGAGGCGCAGAAGAGACCCAAGCCCTAGAGCCACCCGCTTTTGGAGGTCACGCCCGACCCTCTCTCAACGAAGAGACACAGTCAATCAACGAGGAAGGTGACGCCTTTGATGACACGGCTGCCCTGGCCGAGATTCGACGGCGACGTGTCATTGTTGACTCGGACTCGGATTCGGACATCAAGGAGAGTGTATCTGACCCATCACAAGCGGTCAACCGCAAGCTGTTTGTTGATTCCGACTCGGACATGGGTCTGGATGACTCGGACTCGGACGTGGCGCCCCACATGTCATATGTGGACTCGCTCAAACAAAAGCTGGCTTCCACAGCCGAGGCTGACTCGTTCGAGAGCCTACTTGAGGAGGACGAGGGCGTGACGTCTAGCCAGAGACCCACGCGAAAGGCCAGCAAAAAGGCGCTGGAGGAGATTGAGCGGGAGACACAAAGAATCAACCGAAGCAGACAACTTGCACCGGAAATCTACACCACGGGTATTTCCACCAAGCAGTCTCTACTAGCGAGATTTGGAGGACGTTCAGACAGCAAACCGGTCAAGGTGGAAAAGTACGGTGACCACAAGAGTGACGACAACGATGTCATGGATATCAACCACGATGCGCTGTCGCCGCCCTCTTCGCAGCCCCACTACGAGGAGGATGAGTTGAGTCTGACCGGTGTAACCGACAAGGAGAAGACCAGCAGTCTGTCCGAGACCGATCTCGTCACCTCAGCGGACTTTTCCTTCCTTCCCAAGGAAGTCGTTAATGTCGAAAACGCTTCGGTGGTCATGCCCATGAGTGCTCCAATCAAGGCTGACAATTTTGGAAAGGAGGTCGGTAAAGATTCCAAGGAGGGTGGCAATGACGCTGGCAAGGATATCAGCAACAAGGACACGCAGTCTGAGGCCGATACTTCGGTGTTTTCATCCATGCCTTCTTCGTCCATGCCCTTCTCCATGCCCTCATCTCTCCCACAGTCGTCTCCCCCCTCGTCTCTCTCTCGGTCCAGCCAGCTGAACCCCAGCCAGGTCAAGAAGCTGGCCAACGTGGGTGTACACCGGCTCAGCAGCTACGTGGCCAAGAAGACGTCGGACCTGGTGATGAGTCTTACTGACGACTCTCTGGACTCGGACTCGGACGGCGATCTGGTGATTGTGCCTGACTCCGAGGCCGACAAGATCCCCGAGTCGTTCCAATTGCTGCGAAAGCAGGGCATTCCCGTCAAGTTTGCCGAAAGCCGCAAGGTCAAGACCGAGGAGGCCCAGGAGTCAACCTTTTACAGCCAGATCAAGGACAGCATCAAGAAGCAGCACATGAAGCTGCAGGAGCTCAAGGACGAGGAGCGGGTCCAGCTGGGTCTGGTTGACATGACCGAGCAGGACAAGGAGGACGAGGCTGTCGAGTCGCTGCTGGACCAGGCCAGACGCCAGCAGATGGAAATTGCCGACCGGGAGAAGCGAGAGACCCGCAAGCAGCGCCAGAAGGAGCAAGGCTACGAAAGTGTCGCTGACAGTGACGAATGGGCCGAGTGGGACGGAGGCGAGGTCAGCGACAGTCTTGCTGGTAGTGATGGTGAGCAGCGTGAGGGCACATTGGCTGAAGTCCAGGAAGACTCCAAGGAAGAGTTGTCGGACTATGGTCTCTCCGACGACGGTCTCGGAGGCATGGGCCTCGGCAGTCCCTCCTGCGGTCTTGGTGACTGCATTGACGAGGCTGCTGCTCCCACTCAGCCGGAGCTATCCGATGATGATGAGGTGATTTCCTTCACCCACCGATCTACTGCTCCCACAGCTGCTCGTGTGAGCGTGTCTGAGTCGGAATCCGAAGCCGAGGCTGCTCCCGACAACTCTGCCTATCTTCGTCAGCTTGCCCAGGACGAGGTCAACTTTGCTGCTCGTGAAAAGGCTCGAAAGCTCAACAACGGCATCATTGACGGAGAAGCCGAGGAGTCCGATGACGACTGGGCCGGTCTCGGAGGCAACAGTGACGACGAGAGAGCTCGTCCCGAAGATTTGGCTGAGATTGGACGAATGGTGGACGACTCACGTGCTGGAGATAATGACGGAGGAGCTGCCAACCGGCACTACGACCTGCAGAAGGAGCTCGACGACGATGCCAAGCAGGTTGAAAAGCTGCTGGAGGACGTGACAAATGGAGGTTTGAGACGTCGACGACGGGACGACATGGATCTGGACTTTTCGGACTCGGAGGACGAGGACGAGATGCGACGAAAGCACCGTCTGTTGAGTGAGCGACGAAAGAAGCGAATGCTCGAGGTTGGAAGTCTTGAGGACCTGGCCAAGAATCCTGCTGCTGCTGCTTTCCTCAGGGCCATGAGAGACGAGGCCGATAGTGACGCCGAGATTGAGGAGCAGGACGTGTTTCTCATGCCCTCTATGGCTTCTGCTACCAACAGCGGCTCTGCTACTGGAGCGGCAAGCGGTTCTGGCAGTATTGGTAAGGGTGTCACCGCCGCTCCTACCAAGACTCTTTCGGTGAGAGAAACTCTGTCTTTCCTGTGCGAGGACTCTGTTGCCGAGATTCCCTCTTCGTCGCCGTCCAAGAGAGCCCACATGGACCTTTCGGACTTTTCTGACGACGACATCATGATGACTTCCATCCACACACGGTCAGCTATTGACTTGACCACGTCTCGTCAGGATACCCTGGACGACGCAGACACCCAGGAGGACTACCTGCAGCGTCTGGGTCCGTCTCGAACGCTCATTGTGAGAGAAACCGAAGAGGACCAGGAGCTGAAGACGATCATTGGGCCCAATGGCAACTTCCACGGTCTCATTCGACGCAAGACGCTGGCGGCTCTGCCTTCGGCCAGCGCTGGAGACGAGCACAAGAAGAAGAAGGTGACCAAGTATCTTCAGAAGCAGGCTGCAGGAGCTGTCAAGAAGCAGGGAGCCAAGGAGCGGCTTATGGCCAAGTTCCGGTCCCTTGGTGGATCTAGGGACAAGTCTGCTCCTAGCTACATGCGAGGTGGTAGTTTTGCCTAATGATATTTAATTTAATTTTATTCAACACGATCAAGATAACTGTAGCACACGTCACTGTTTCGCAATGTATAGAATAGATGGAAAAAACCTCTACCATCTCATATCCATGAGGTATACATATGAGAATGCAGATGTAAATGGGTAGAGGTCAGATACAGAGCACGTATACGGGGCGCTAAGACCTATTAAAGAGTGCCTTTCTGTTCAAAAAGACAGCGCGATCACGTTGGTGCTTCTCTTTTTATTCTAGCTCCAATATTCACCTACCTCCATTCTAACCACTTCTCAGCAGAGCAAAGTCAGACCACTACAATCAGGTGTGAACTACTTTGGTGGACAATTTATGAGAGCAAGCATGCTTGATAGTACCTTGCATGTGAGTGAGACAGACGCATAGTAAAATAAAGAGGGAAAAGACGAAGGAAAAAGACAGAAAAAGTGGGGACATGTTCATTTCTCAGTTCTAGGTTTCGGAAAAAGGGATCTGCAAGGGACGTCCAGGTGAATAGCGGAGATGGTAGAGTCACTGATTTGAGATGAATATTGCTACTACTGGGAAACAAAGAGCTCCATTAGAATTTCCTCATTTCCAGCATTAGTTCTGTCAAAATAAATATTCAATTCAGTGCCCGCTTCCCCTCAATATCGACCCTGCCCACCACTTCCACATGGCTCCAGATCAAAACTCTACTCGGGAAGATCTTCAAAACATGGCTCAAGTCAAGTCCAACCAACATGGCTTGATGCAGCAAAGTAATCAGCGTGAAAATCGCCCAAAACGCACGTAGCAGTATATAAATCCGGCCCAGGGCACCGATCGGCTCGGTACAGCTTCTCTCGGTACCACACAATGCATTTTTCGACTCTCGCCCTGGCTGTATATGCCCTAACAGTCCAGGCAGGTATCATCCAGCTGCCAGTACAGCAACAGCACGCTGAGGTTGCCAAAAGAGACAATTCGCCTATTTCTGCGTCGCTCAAGGACGAGCAGAGCTTCTACACAACCGAGCTGGAGCTGGGAACGCCGAAACAAAAGTTCCGTCTGCTTCTGGACACGGGTAGCAGCGATACGTGGGTCTTCTCCAAGGAAGACACGTACGACTGCGGATACGGCAGCTGCGACTACACCGGGCAGTTCACCAGGAACCAGAGCTCGACCTACAGCCAGGTGGACGAAGACTTTGCCTTCTACTACCTCAACGGCAACGCCAAGGGCAAGTTTGCCAAGGACACGCTGACCATTGGCGGCAAGGAGACCAAAAACTTCCAGTTTGGGCTGTCTGACGACGCCTTTGGTCCCGATCCGCTCACGGGAATTGCCGGAATCGGGTTCAAGGACCGCGAAGCCACCAAAAACAAGTATCCCAACCTTCCCGAGGCTCTCAAGGCCGCCGGACACATCAACAAGGTGGCCTATTCGCTGTATCTCAACGACAACAGCGGCAACATTGTTTTTGGAGGCGTGGACGAGGCCAAGTTCCACGGTGACCTGGTCGAGCACAAGATGACGGACGAAAGGAAGATCCAGATCGATTTCCACGAGGTGGCAGTCAGTGGAACCGTGTGTTCTTCGGACGACGATGGAGCTACGGCAGCTCAACTTGACACTGGCAGCACTCTCTCCTACATTGACGACACGGTGCTGAACCGTGTTTTCCTCAAGTTGCCCGTGTTTATCGGCGATTATCTCGAGAACCAGGGCGCCTACAAGATTTCTTGCATGCCTCCGCAGTTTGACGTTTCCTTCACGTTTGGAGACCAGAAACTGCACATTAACGGCTCGGATCTCATCATCCCCGTGTCGCGCAACTGGTCCGATCTCGACAAGGGCTGCTACTTTGGAATCACGTCCAATAAGCACTCTCGTGGACAGACCATTCTTGGAGGCACTTTTCTGAGATCGGTGTACGCGGTGGTTGATTTGGAAGACAAGACTGTGTCTCTGGCGCCAATCAAGAAGACTGACGAGACCAAGTTGAAGGAGCTATAATGAACTAACAAATACATCAGTAATATGAATAAACCAGAGTGAACTGTTAAAGAACCTTTAATCTGAAATCCTGAGAACATGCAGTTTGAAGGTGAGGATGTTCATACCAGTTGATGAGAATGATATCATTGTGCTCCAAATTGACCTTTGAAAGAGATGCACTTTCAGAATTCCTTTTTGGCCCAGAAATGAGTCTGTTGTAGTCTCTGATTGTTTCATGCTCATTTCATAGGCTTCCGGATAAAGGGCTTAGGGGTACCATGAGATGAGTCGCTTCAAAAAACTTGGCAATGGTCTTGTGAAAATTCTGAAAAGTGCATTTTGTTCTGCTTGTTGTTCAGATGATAGTGGTACTAGTCATAGCTCTCCAGGCTCTTCAACTGACGGGTAAACACGAGCTATTCGAAAACACACGAACGCTACTGAAGAACTTTAATGATCTCGAAATTTAGAACGATGGGTGTGTGAGATTGGACAGACACTAACAAGCCAAAGAAAGGTCAAATAGATCACTTTTTGGACTCATTGCAATCCCCTGGTTGCGATGGTCACAATGGTGCTTTCAGATTTGCCATTGCTCGCCTACAGCTCTGAATAAACCAAAAAGAGTTTTTAATCTCAAAACGACGGGATTGAAAAATTATTTTGCCACAAGACGTGACCAGGTCTCCTTGCTGACTGATGATTGGAGATATTTCCACTGCTTGGCATATAATCAGTGCCCAAAATGTCCTTCAGTCTAGTGACTCCGATAATGCACTGCCTGAACTTTACCTTTTCAGCAGACAAAAGAATGAGCAAAAAGAAAAAAAAAAAGAAGAGAAAATTGAAAGAGGAGAGTGGAGAAGATTCCTTAAAAAAGAAACAAAAAAGAAAAAGGAAAAAAGGAGCGATGATTCAGGAACGAAAAAGGGGGTTAATGGTAGAGACTTGGCTGAGGGGAGGAAACCAGTGCCAAACAAGTATTCGTGAACAACCCACCAGCCATTCAGCCACTATTGCATGCATCTATCATTCCATCTGAAAACTTGCAGGTCTAAGCCCCCCCACCCATCAAAGGGGTGCATCGCAGGTGGGCGAGGTAAGGGCAGTGTTGTTTGTGCCTGTAGTTGTAGACTAGTGCCACTGTTTGCATGTACGATTTCTCAAGTACGGTACGCAGATAATAATCTCCATCTCCTTCTCCCTGGCAAAGTGCAATCAAACGTGTTCAGCATCACCTTGTCAACTTGAAATGACTTTATGTAAGGATCCACTGTCTCCCAAAATACCAAAATATCATAATACCACATCATTCCAAAGAGCATAAACCCCACTGTACATGCTGTGCGTGAGTCTGCAGAACAACTTGGGCCACTCCAGGGACTGATCCAGGGACTGAAATAGTGGGAATAACTCATCTCTGAAAAGTGCATTCGTCTTTAAATGAGCTCCTGATGCCAGCAGTACCACTCTGGTGGCTGCAGCTCATCTACACGACCTGCCAATGGCGGCTGACGAAAGACAAAGTTGTCTCTCCAAGGGAAGAGACTGTAGCCGATGTCAAGACCTTAAGATGAAAAAGAAAAAGAAAAAAAAGTAGAACAATTTGACGTGGCTAGAGACATATGGGCTTGCCGAACCGTCTCGTCCGCAGTACTCTTCTGTTTGCATATATATCGGCCAAGACGGACTACTCTGTACTTTGTACAGGAACTGCAGAAATTGCCCCTTCCATGTATGCAGTACTCTGTACCTTGTACAGCAGACAATGTCTTGACTACATATATCTTCAGTTCAGTTCCTCCAATTTTACTGATTCCACAGTTTCTCCAATGACTTGAATTTTTCCACTTCCTCCAATTCCTCCAGTAACTAGAATTTCTCCAGTATGTACATTCCTATCGCTGAACAGCTGAGACAGACTACTACATACTTACAGAAACATGTGTGCGTAGACTATGGCACATGGGCTCTTGCGTTATAGCGTAAACTATGCCTTGGTACCGGTAGTCTCATGTAAGAATGGAAAGCTGAGGGTGCCAAGAAAGAAGCAAAGAGGCGGGGAACGGGCTCACGAGACCAGATGGGCGCTTTTCCCACGCCCCATCGCCGTTATTACGGACCCTCCTGCCGCGCAACACCTCCCATCCGCGGCTATTTTCCTTCGTCTGAAAATCGCCTTCCCCCCCCCAACGCCCCCTAAGCTCAGCCGCACCTAAAAATAACACGACCCAAGATGATGGCCGCATTAGACTTTGGGCTCTTGCGCATCCACTGCTAAAAGGAACTTTCTTAAATAGACGTGCCTCAGTCCTCGAACAGCTCCGCATCTCAAGTCTGGCCCAGCGACAAGAAAAAAGACCACCTGGCTTCAAGCTCAAGTCGGCCAAGAGGTGCTAGCTGGAGGTTCAATAGCCACGACAGATCTGCCGTGACGAGCATAGCGAGATCACAACATCCCTTCTGTCACCTCACAAGACTTCAGGCACCGAGCCACCGACCAACGTCAGCGCCATCACAGCCACACCAGCGACCCAACCCCCATCGCCAAACCCAGCCAGTGCGTGCGACCACAAACAGTCGACAGAAACAGAGGTGTATCAGGACACGTCACCGCGTCTGCACCTACCGCAACAAACCCCACACCACACACAGCATCTACAGCATCTGCATACTGCATACACCACACACAAACACACAACCACACACCACCCAATGAAATCGATATTCCACGAGGAAACAGACAGCGAGTGGTCTGTGGACCTGGACGACCCCAAACACAACAGGAGGTTCATCCAGGTGCCACGCAAACCGGTGGGAACAGGACAGAGCAAACTGCGTGATCCAGACATGCTTACGTCAGCAGACGGAAAGGTGGTGGAGTGTTTTCCGTTCACAAACGAGACGGTCAAGCCTATCCCATTCAGCGACAACAGTCCGTACAGGGGTGACGACACCACCGCAGACGAAACCACCGCCACAACGCCCACTGCCCAGTCTTACATGGAGAGACACTTGAAGGAGAAAAACTTGGTGGATGCTTCTTCTGCTTCAGAGGCAGCTCCCACGAGTATCTTAGCCGTCGCCAACCCCATCGCCTCGCCATCGACATCGCCTGATACCCGACCGGCCAGATCCTTTTCCGTATCTCGAAAACCAGTGCAGTACGGAGTCCAGACACCTGCACCACAGACGCGAACTAGAGGGTACACAGAAAGCGACATTGCCTGCGAGGCTCCACCTATGCAATCTTCATCAACCAGCAGGACGCCTCCACTCACCTCCGACGGATTTCAGGCGTCAGCTCGTCCCAAACCCAAACATCTCAGCATGCGCGACTATCCCACAAAAACAGACATTACCAAGGCGCTTTCCAAGATTGGAATCAAGCCAAGTGGCTCGGCGCGCGATTTAGGCGATGCAGAGCTACAAGCCTCTCGAGAGGAGCACATTAGAGACAGTTATGCTGCTCTCGAGAGAGTGCGAGATTCGAAAGTTGTGCATGAGTTCTTCAGCGGAGACAAAGAAAAGAAGAAGGACAAGAAGGACAAGAGTGAAGACAGTAGAGAGAGAAGCAGGAGCAGGGATGATGCTCTGAGAGTGGCGGCTGGAGTTTCTGATGACGCTGCCATTGCTGAACGACTTGCCCGGCTATCGGAAGAACAGGTGAATTTGGATAGGGAGATTCTCGAACAGAGGCAAACGAAACAAATGGACCATTTGGATAAACACTTGGATCACCTTTCTCCCACACTTCCCCAAACAGCTGATGTGGACCATATGGATGGAATTTCTGATGACACTGAAAAGTACAACAGCAGTTCAGATAGCGATGATGATGTTCACAGCTTTGTGAAGCTTCCATCTGCTGATATTCATCCAGTTTACGACTCTCCCGAGTTTTCAGATACCATTGATACTCCGTTTGTCACGCCCTTTGAGACCCCACAAACTCAGTCTACGTCTACGTTTATGGATATTTCAGGACGATCCAGGTCCCGCACGCCCCCCACTAGCCAGCTACTGGCATCCACTTCACCCACTAAAACGACAAATGTCACGCCTAAACGGGTCCCTATCGACCACCCCTCTTTGCATACCACCACCACCACCACCACCACTAACCCCGAAGGCCGTTTTCTCATCGACAGTCGTCCTGAGCAGGATCAAATAAAGCGAGACCTGTCTGCTTCTAGCAAGGGGTACAAGTATCCATTGGATGACCGGTTCCCAGCTGCTACTCCTAGACAGTCTTCTCCTCCCACTGATCCTTATCAAACGGATAACCCTGAGCCTTACGACTGTTGGAACGACGACTCGGACCGTAAGAGCCAGACATCTGTCACTGCCCCCACGCGCCACCCTTTCTACCGGTACTATGTCATGCGGTTCTCCCGAGACCTGTATCTGACCACCACACCAACGCAGCATCACATGAGCAACAACCAGGCCCAGTCGTACTACGTCAAGACTGAGGAAGGATTCCGGTTCATGTTCTACACCAACATCAACGAACAGCCAGTTGCCGTCGTTGAGCGAAGAGACAACTTTTTGCAAATCTCTTACGACGACACTTCGCGCGATTCTCCTCTCGCCGAAGACGACGAGTCCACCGATCTCGGCAGCACCGTATCTCTGGAACAGTCCATCGATTCGCAATCGCTAAGTGAGTCCTTGTCTGATATTGTAAACCCGTCATTTGTTGGCCAGGCAATTGAGATTCCTTGTGGAGACAAGGCCAAGAACAAAAAGTACAAAAAGTACTCATTTATGGACGAGCTAGGTCAGGAGTGGTTCATCACCAACGACAAGTCTGGTGTGTACACATTTTCCAACGCCAACTCGGTTGTGGCCACGTACAGGAAGAAGGAGAACATTGGTAAGCGAATCGTCAAGAACGGTTTGGAGTGGCTTTCTCAGCAGGAGAACAGCCGTCACTCGGAGACATCTTCTCGAAACAACTACAGAGCCCATCCCAACTCTGGTCCTCAGCCGGTAGCTTCGTCTATTGAGACTGAGGCCAGTGCTACATTAACTGTCAGCGAGTTGGTCGATCCACATTCCAATCTTTGGAAAATCTGCATTGGCTTACTGGTGACTGTAGCATACAAAAAGCCCAAGCAGTGAACGGTGAATTAAAAATGCATTAATAGATGATTACAGTTTTGGTGAAGGGTGTGTGGGCGCAAGTGGTGAGTTATTGAGACTTGGTCGCAATATGCGTGTAGTAAACTAGTGATACACAGTCATCATTGTGAGGGCCGTAATTGTGAATACATAGGTGTACCTTGTGGGAATAGGCAACCGTCAATTTGATAGCGTAAGCCCTACAGTAAGCCCTACAGTACACAGTACAGGGTACAGAGTACTTTGCCAGTTCAGTTCCTCCAAAGCGTGTCTTTTTGGTGATATGAGCAATCAGTAGCATGTCTAGATCGAAACCAAAAGTCACATGGCGTGAAGTTTGGAGATTCATACTCACCAAATGAATGCATGGTCAGCACACTTGTCTAGAACACTACTCTCCATAAATCAATCTACAGTTCCATAACAGCATTGCCAAGAGTATAGATGGAATGAGGACAATGTTGTGCACAATATAAGAGCAAAATATGAGTGAAAAACTGACGTTTTTGAAATTTTTTGAAATTTTTTGAATTTTTTTGAAATTATTTGGGTTTTATTTTTGCCGCCGTTAGCGTATATTTAGAGTCTCCACATTGTTTATTGGAGTGCTCAACTTGAATATTTTTCATCCATGACCTCACAGAATGACCTCACAGTCGGAGTTAACCGTTAATGCCACATTTCGTGCTCACAGGTGCATATTAAATACCCGGTCCGTCCAGAAATTATCCAGATTCACTCAGATCCACCCAGATTGGCTCCGTAATAAAACCAGATTCACCCAATATAGCCATGGTCTGCCGTCAGAAGCATTTAGCTCGGCTTGCATGCCAATAATAGGGGATGGGAGATTGCCCGTGTGCATCATCACAGTTAGACCAAGGGTCAAGAGACTTGAGGCGAGGGTGAAAGCGGGCTCTATGAACGAACCCTGGTACAGAGTAGTCCAGACAGATGTGCTGGAGCTCTTGGGCCGTGTCCAGCGTGTAAAAGACGTCCATTTGGTTCCCCCAAGCACGCATGTGTGGATTCGGAGGATAATAATTGTGGACTCTGGGATTGAAGAGAGAATGCTCACATGAAAAGACCTAAAAAGACCCAAGACCAAGAACCAAAGACCCAAGACCAGAAAATGGTACTTTGTAGAAAACAACTGCGGATAGCTGCAGCCCAAAAGTTGGGGACATGCAGTCCAGTGCCAACCCCACCATGCCCGATAATATCCGGCAAAATCTGCTGCCGTTTAGTTATTGCTTTTTCTGGCCCTTTTTTCCCCAGCACGAGCTGCGCTATGCTGGCCTTGCACAATAGCTCCTCCCCCCCCTGTGAACGGCACGCGAAGTCCAACCTTCGCCAACCTTCGCGTCGGCGGGAGGTAAAACAATAAGCAAAAAAAAGTTAGGACGTGAAGATAAAAGGATAAAGGGTAAAGGTAAACGGAAATGGGTGTAATTTTCGCACCGTCGGCTCTGGGGCCACCACGACGCAGTCACACGGCCAATGTCGTGGCCAGAGCTTGCACAGTGTAACAGCGCCTCAGCGCACAACCCGGCCACGGAGCCCATAGGCCCACACGCCTATGCGTCCGAGTCGTACGTTCAGCCGCTTACATGAACCGAGTCTTGGTATTTGTGCGTCGCTGAGATCGGCCCCCCGCTTTATTCCGCTGCACTTTTGGCCCCAGACATATCCAGCTGCCTTAATTGGGCTTTTGCGCGACCACCCACACACTTCTGCTCCAGCAGCCCTGCTCCGCCCACCCCGGGCTTGTGTGGCCCGTCTGTTGTTGTTGTTGTTTTCCCTCTTGCTTGTTGTGCTTTTTCTGAGGCGCTGCAGTTGTACGTAGTGGCCTTCCCAATACCGGTAGTATCCAAATAGCGAGCACAGCATGCACGGTGTGAGAGAGAGGGCCGAGGCCGACAGATGGGGCATACACTGTGTATGCGCTATGGCTATGGTTAATGGCTTAAGGCTATGAAAAGCTGTGACATAGCGGTTGTGGTGGTGGTAGGCACACGGCGGATGTGGCGAGAAGAGCCCCATACAGCCCCAGCACGGCCCCGGCGGCCCCATCGGCCCCACCCACAGGCCCCATTAGTCAGCCCATACGCTCGCTCCCCCAACCCCCTTTATTCTGTTTGTTGGATAATAATTGTCTTTTCCGCCCACTCATGCTAAGCTCTTCGTCTGGCAAATCTTGTGGGCAAATCTTGGGACTTTTTGGGACCAAATCTAAGATACACGCACCTCACCGCACCCCTTCTTTTGCACCACCACCACCGCGAAAAAAACGAAAAAACCCGATATAGCCGCTGCACCACGCCCATAAACCGCCCGCTAAGCCCGCGACCCCGCCCCACTCCGCTCACTACGCGCTCCCCCACGTCTCTTTATTTTTTTTTGCGCCCCCAAAATCGCCCGCAAAATCTCCATCTCCACTTATCACCGTGTTGTCTCTGACCCGACACATCCCACCCAGCCACACAACCTACAACACACGCCCCTAACGACCCAGTTAAGATGCAGAGCATAAAATGTGTCGTCACTGGCGACGGGTGAGTACCCCCCCCCCCCCCCCCCAAAAGCGATGGACTGACTGCCGGCCAGTGATGGCGGTCAGCCTTTTGGCGACTGGACGACCGCTGAGTCCACGTCGCGGCCGCAACGAGCCCCTACTAACACAGTGCCGTCGGAAAAACTTGCATGCTAATCTCGTACACCACAAACGCCTTCCCAGGCGAATACATCCCCACGGTGTTCGACAACTACTCCGCCAATGTCATGGTGGACAACAAACCGATAAACCTGGGCCTCTGGGATACTGCTGGTCAGGAAGACTACGACCGACTGCGGCCACTGTCGTACCCACAAACAGGTGTGTTTCTCATCTGTTTCTCGCTGGTGTCGCCCCCGTCGTTTGAAAACGTCAAGACCAAGTGGCACCCGGAAATCTCCCACCACGCGCCCAATACGCCCATCATTCTCGTCGGCACCAAGCTGGACCTGCGTAACGACAGTGAGACCCTGGCGCGACTGGCAGACAAGCGACAATCGCCCATTACATACGCCGACGGCGCAAAGTGTGCGCGGGAGATTGGAGCAGTCAAGTATTTCGAGTGCTCGGCATTGACTCAGAAGGGTCTCAAGACCGTCTTCGACGAGGCTATCCACGCCGTGCTGTCGCCTCCTCAGCCCAAGAAGAAGAAGAAGTCGTGCACCATTCTGTAGCGCGTCTTCACGCCTAAAGGACAGTCAGAAAGGAAGAGTCGCCCGCTACTACTATTACTACTACTATTACTACGACTACTATTACTGCGGAGCGACTGGGTAAGAAGCAAACACAGCTTGGCAAAACACAGCTTAGGACGTTCACTCATTAGTTAATCAATGTGTGTTTGGAAAAAGGAAATGTAGGTTGGGCAGCCGAAGATTAGCGTGAAAAACACGTTCACAGTAGTACCGTTTTGGAATTGTAGTACCGTATGGAATTGTAGTATGGCAGTGCACGCGATTATTCGTTGAAGAGTCGCTTTTCTTCAAGCCACCCCCCCAGACGCATGCATAATGTCCGATATTCGATGTCTCAGAGGCTCCCCCAGGTCTCTTTTTGAAAACACCACTTTTTTTTAAAAAAAAGTTGCACGGCTATCTCTTGGCGTACCGACGGGAAACCAAGAAATCAGACAGGGTAACAGGTGGACTTGATGATTAAGGCGACAGATACGAGAGGAAAAGAAAATAGTACAGATGGTGTGGTTTTTCTCAAAACACAGATAAGCGGTCTGACGCGGGTCTTATCCGGGTATTTCCGGTAAGTGTCCAGTTATCGACGTCTTTCCGGGTCTTTTTCGGAGCCTTTCGGAAGTAGTTCGGAATGGTTCAACTTTGGCGTTTTTCGCGTTCCTATCTTTTTTTTTTAATAGACTAGAGGCTTCAAGATATGTTTCGCACAGCTGTACAGATATGAGACTTGTTTGTAGTGTAAATTATTTGGTGTAATGACCATGGAACTGCACACAGCGTAAATGAGTCCGTGGAGAGATTGAGAACTCATCGATAGCCGTTCGGAATATTCAGCAGAAAATTCTGATCAATAATGGACCCATTATTTTTCCACGGCATGAAAACTGCATCTTTTTTTCTCTGGCTGGTTTCACCGCATGTACTGGACGAGGAGAGTCGGTAGAGGGTGTGGTAGTGGTGTTGTTTATGGTCCTGGACAGATTCTGAAGAGGCCATTCTGCGTGAAAATGGATCCTGCGTACGGTGGTGTTAGTTTTATCGCCACAGCTGTATTATTGGCCGAATGACGATGAGCGTCTTGTGTGGAAGAATGACGACACTTGAGGTCAACTGCAGGTGTTATTTTCAATGTCCAGAAGTGCGTTGGATGAAGACTTAGCATGTAGCTTTGCTTCTTTACGTCTTTGGCGAGAAAATACAAGAGCAGGAGTGATCCATACTGGTACGTACTGGTACTGGTACTGGTACTGGGAGCTCAGAGATCTAGCACAGAAATCCAGCAACTGAAGCGTCTGGTATTCACACCAACCATCTATAGAGCCATTACCAGAACTCTCAACTGTCAATTCCAAGTGAACTGCATCCACATCTGACTGGTGGGTCCCAATCCGTCGCCGTAGGACCCACTACTTTCTCGGACGAACACACAGACCTCCACGGTCGATCCAGTTTCTCCGTGGCTCGTATATTGGCGGAAATAAACCTCAGCTATGGCTGCTCAGTCCAGTCAACAAGGCAGTTGAGACTCGAAAATGCTAAAAACCAATGTCCTAAAAACGAGAGCCGGTGAGACAGTCATCAAGAAAAGAAGCGTGTCAAACGGGTCAAGAATGCAACTCCAAAACACAAGATTGAACAACGGTGGAGACAATGGATACCTGAGAGGTGCATGTAGTCTACACCTTGTCTTGCTGTTTCCCCTTTGGTCGGTAGTGGTATACCCGTTATGCATGTTCCTGTAGGTTAGATGATGTCTATGACGTATTGCACTGATAGTGGGTGATAGGTAAATTTTGCAATCTTGAAACTGCCTCATGTTAAAGCGATATTTTAGCTGAACTGCGCCAAAGAACCGTACCGTAACCGCCGGGGGGTCTATACGCGGATCACGGGCTGTACGGACCCGATTCGTGTTTCCCGGCAATAGCGTGGGATGTGCAAAATAAGGGTCTTGTTGGGTTGTGTTGGCGTTGTGAGACTTTTGCAATAAAGCTACAGCAGGGAGCTATAAGTGAGAGCTATAGGGGTCCGAGTGGTGGAGTGATCAGTGGAGATTTGGGGGATTTAAAAGCACCAGTAGATGCATTTCGCTTGACTGGTTTCAAATATGAAATTAGATTTGCGTTTCCGATTATTCTGGGCGAGTTATGGAGTGTGCTGTTGCGCTGTTTCCGATATGCTCTCCCAATGGGTTGAAAAAAACGAAACTCTGAAAAAACCAGAGACATCAGAACGTGCTACAATGAGACAACTGTATCCTCATGGCTGATCAGCTGTAGTCTAGTGGAAGACTATGGCTCTTGAATTAGCCGAGCTGAAGAGCGAGCTAGCGAGACTGCAGTTGGACGAGATATTACGGCCACGACTTGCAATGCAACCACCTGAGGTGTATATTCCACAGGCAGCTGTATGCATCTACAGAAAGAGGCATATATTTTTCTCTCGGAACTTGTCTTGATTCCGATGCCGTGGTTGGTGTAAAGACAGACAGACAGACAGATGGGTAAAAAAAAGAAAGACACACACACACATTTGGCAGAAGTCAGATAATTTTCTTCTTCTGTTTAAACGCAAACGTTCCCCAGAGGGGTGTCTCTCGGTGGGTCGTGTTAGAGAGCATAACTATACGACAGAGCTTTCTCACGGCCAAATCACATCGAAGTGGATTCCGCAACATCTCGCAATCACATGTTACAGTCGCTCTGTCACCCACCAGGTTCCAGGGCAATGGTGCCGTTTTGCCCTGATTCTCCTTTTTTTTCCTTTTCTTTTGTGTCTGCCTTGGCATGTCTGTAAAGTCATGCAACGGCCGAGGATAGATCTGGATAGCCTCGACCTCAACAACCGATGACCTCGCATACGCCGGATAGGACTACCGCCTGGAGGCACGCTTTTGTGAGACCCAGAGACACAGACAGGAGCGCAGACAGGAGCGCAGACAGGGGCCCTCTTTTGCACGCGTCGGCCCTTGCTGATTACCGAGTTCATGTGACCCCCCCATGTACAGCTTTTGTCAGCCCCACGCTCCTTGCTTGGGTCGCGTACAGAGAGCTGGCTTAAAACGCACTTTTGGGTTTACCCTACCGACTGCGCCCCGTTGGAACGTCATACTTTTGCCTTCATGCACAGCTCTTTCGACAGGGACAAAGCTGAGGCCCAGTTTGTCCGAGGTGTGTGCTTCAGAAAAGCGTAAAAAAAAAAGAGAAGGGTCGGCCGGGAACAGAAAAGGGAACAGAAAAAAAAAAGAGAGTTGGGGGGGAGAGGGACTACAGGAGAAAAAATACAAGCGAAATGACAGAGTCGTACATTGACGATGTCGGACAGCCTGGACCCGCCCCGCTGCCAGGGCCACACGAAGCGACCGAACCCTGCCCCCCTCCAAAGACCGTTATAAGCCTCGCTGCCCGCTGCACGAGCCAAAGTTTCTCCTGGCCTCAAGATTAATCGAAAACACGAGCTTGAAGACGCGACAAGGCCTAATTCCCGGAAGCCGCCCTTGCACCCGACCCAGCATATTTATTTGCATCATCCCTCAGCATCAAACCTCACACATCCACACATTCCACCTCGCACTCGCACAACATACACATCTGACGCCATGTACTACTCGAACAACGAAGTCAAGCATCTCCTGGAGGAGGAGGACGTTGTGCCCTACTCGTCGTCGTTCATCGGCCAGTGGTACTACACGTACAAGGTGCATTTCACCGTGGGCATGATCACGCCGCTGGAGGCCGGGTTCTGCAACGTTGTCATCGTCATGGTCGCGGCCCTGCTGCTGGTGGCCCTCCTGTATCTGCCCCAGAACACCATGATCCTCGCCAACCGGGCCTACTACTACTGGTCCGGCAACGAGAGCTGGTCCACCCCTACCACCTCCAACTTCACCCAGATGCTCAACACCGCCATCAACAAAGTCTACCACACTGTGTAGCGTTATTTATTACCAATAGAGTCTTTATTCATGAGTTTGCCCACTATTATCTGACTTGGCCATCATCTCGCTCTGCTGTACATTCTCCGTCTGTCATGGGAACATTCCATGCGGCTGATTTTTAGCCTAGTTTTTTTTTTGGCGGTGCTGACAGGAGGAGAGGTGATTTGGAGAACTTTTTGTGTCACTTTTGGGCCACAAAACGACCGACGAAAACGACACAAAGACGCTGGACGGTGTCTGTGGCATCTGTGCCCCCATCCCATGGCACGATGCGATCTACAGGTCCCCGCGTCTCTGCTAATCCGATGACCCTCACCCCCTATCATCCCACTAGACTAAGCATAATTTTGGGCGCGACTAAGTTTACTGTGGCCATCTTCCTTTTGCCGTAGTTAGTCGCGTGGGGACGTGTGTTAGGTTAGCCAGGGGATGGAATGATGCCCCGAGGAAAGTTACAGCCAGGGACCGGGATCTGGCGACGACTCGTTGGGGGTCTGAGTGGACTGTGTGGGTCTTTGGGCTCTCACATCAGAGCAAGAGCGATTATCTCGTCATCCATTATCACCGTTTATTCGCTCATGATCACTCATCTACTCTTGCACTCAACCCATTCGCAACCATGGGCCCATGTCCATATCCGTACATTCCATCCATTCTACAGATGCATAAGCACACACCATACGGTATAGACCTCTTGAACCGCTTGGATTGCGTCAACTAGGAAACGTATCAACAGTCATCTCCGAGAGGCTATCTCAGTAAAAGCAGTAGAGACCTGTATACTCTTTTCCCACGTCCTGGACTCGTTTTTACGTCTTTTCAGGGACATATAGCTGTATACGGGCGATTGAGAACGAGTATTGGTGGCTGCTTGTGTCTTTATTCAAATAATCCGAACAGCATTCAAATTGCAGCAAAATCATGTGTCTATGGTCCCATATCTTGTCTGTAAGTCTGAAACCCCGTAATATGCTCAAATATTTAGAGTCTGCAACAATAGATTATCTGCTTGCTTGAACGAGTTGTTGCAGAGAAGAGTGATTCGGACAGAAGGAGAGGTGACGACTAGAGGAGATGTGTGGAATCCGGAAAAACAAATTCATGTCTCACGCAAACACTGGTTTCAGGGCAATGTCATGCATTTCCATTTTCATCTGAAACACTATCAGTTCATGCAGACATCTGAAGAGATGGACTGTAATTGCAGTGTGGTGAAACACGCAATTTTGATGCTGAACGAATTCTGAAAACACGAGCGTGTTGGTGACGTCAATACTAGTCAGTTGTTTCAGACACATTGTACGTTTTTTTAGTTATCAGTGTCAATGAGTGAAGTCTTTGGTAAGACGTTGTTAGATGGTAGTTAGTCTAGAGTTGGGTTGATGCATCCTAAGTAAAAGACGAGATTATAATTTGGTACAGATTACGAAGTACAGTACAGAGTACAGTACTGTACTGTACTGTAGGCTAGTCTAACGATGAGCTGTTAAGAGCGTGAAACAGCTTCCCTGTACAGATATGGCTGTCTAGTATTTTCAGTCTAGTACGGTACAGTAGTCCAGTATCTGTATTCGCTTTCTGAGGATAGAGGGTGCTTTCATTCCAAAACCTGTACTCTGTAGACCAATACGTACCAAAGCTGACCTCCAAAGCTGACCTCCAAAGCTGACCTCCAAACTGACATCAAAACTGACGTTCCACTCATCTCATCCTTTCTCTCAACTGACACCAACTACTACGTTTCCTAATTGCCAACAACCATTCAGTTGATTCTGCTACAACTCTGAAATGCACCTACTCTACCCTTCAATACAAAAACATCATCAGTTAATCTATCTAATCAAACCCTGTCGACTGGGATGGACTCCAGCAGTGTTAGTATGAGGCTTCTTGGAGTTGCCAGATCGACCAGACTGAGGAGCATCGTCCTTATGGGCCTTCTTGTGTGCCGAGGCCAGCTTTTGCTTCTTGTCGTCCTTGGTCTGCTTCTTGGCAGCCTCCAGCTTGGCGGCCTCCTCCTTGGCCATTCGCTCCACCCGCTCCTCGTCCAGCTTCTCTCGCTTGTCCTGGATCTTCTTCTGTCGCTTGGCCGAGTTTCCTCCGCCTCCAGCCGTCAGCTCGACGTTGATCTTTCGCCGCTGGAGCATGGAGTGGTGCAGTCTCAGAGCCACCGACATTCGCCGGGACGCGTCGTCGCCCTCAAACTCGAGGAATGCAAAGCCCTTCTGGTCCCGGATTCGAATCACGTTGGGGAGACAGTTTTCAAAGTGGTGGTCCAGCTCGCCCTTGGTGATGGTGTAGGGCAGGTTGCCGCAGAAGAGAATGAATCTGGCGGGAGCCTTCTTGACGGGAGCCTCGTCGCCGTCCCGCTTTCGCTTCTTGGACTCGTCCACGGGGGCGTCCTCGGCCTTCTTGGCCTCCTTGGCCTCCTTCTTCTCCTTCTTCTCCTCCTTGAGAGCCTCAACGGTCACCTCTCCCTTCTCCAGCTTCTTTTTCGTCTTCTTGAACTCTAGCGCTTTTCGCTCTTTTTTCGACAGTTTCGACAGATCGGTGTCCTTGTCGGCAGCCTCGGTAGTCTCCTTGTCGGCGGTCTTTTCAGTGGACTTCTTGGCCTCGGCCTTCTTCTCAGACTTGTCAGCAGTATCCTCAGTCTCAGCGACCTCAGCAGTCTCAGCCTTGTCAGCCTCGACAGCCTTGACCTTTTCCTTCTTTTCCTTCTTCTCCTTCTTCTCCTTCTTTTCCTTCTTGTCTGTGCTTCCCATTGTAGATTTTAATGTGTGTGGTATGGAGTGAAATGTCGAGATAATGCATTTGGGATATTTTTTCTCAATAGCCTTTTCCATGCATCATGGCTGCACTATGGATGAAGTCAGGTAAGGATGGAATAGTGTGTCAGAGACTCAGCTGGGGGTGTTTTGAGAAGACAGGTAGCGGGATGGTTGCATTGAAGCGAATTATAGCTATACTAGAACTTTTCTGAATATTTTGTTTACGTAAGCACATCACGTGACTAGTTTTTGCAGAACAGCTGTGTATTGAATTTGGAGCTACAGGATTTTTGTTAGCTGCACCATCATTACATGTTCTCACGAGTTAAGTCGCTCTGACTAAATTGGTACTACAACAGCTACAAAGTACTATGTGCCCATGCGTAAATGTTTGTCCGGTGCTTGGGTTGATCCACTGGGGTTGACTGAACTGAGTCTACAGTAATAGTTCACGATGTGAGAGACTTCCGTACAACTATAGAGACTCGTGTAGTACCATTGATGAGAGGCAGGTTTTAAGGGAAATGTCTCACCTGGAACTTCCCCTCCAGTATACCGTACAGACCACACCAAAGCAGTCTTTTGTCATGTTCCAATGGAAAGTGATGCTTAGTCATCCAAGCACCTACAGTTTACTTCACTCAGACCTACTCCCCAGAAAGATACGCGTGGGGTATATCGAAATTCTGAAAAGTGCATCTGATTTGAAACTTCATTGTTAGTATACTGGTGTAGTTTTTATCCCACCTATAGTCCCCAAAAGTTGTTTACAGTGAACTGTTTGGGGACCAAGTAGACTCGCGTGTCTAGTGTATCTCCAAATGCAGCTAAACGTTGCGAGACTAGGCAATGGCAAAACTTGCTTGCAGCATCAACAACAGTAAATTCAACCTATTAGAGCCCATATGATACTCATTTGGATGAGATGATGTCGCTGATATCAGAGCTAACACATTGTTACTCATAACCTCACACACGCTCTCACTTATGACAGTTTAGTGCCTTCCAAACAGTTGAGAGTGAAAAAAAAGTCAACTCGTTCATTCTTAACGGAAATGAAACAACTACTCTGTAGACCAAGTACAGCTGTAAGACTTGCACAGTACCGCCCAATGCCACAACACAGTCGCTGTAGCTAGTTGAGCCCAAAGTCCAAGTGATACGCCTTCAAAAACCTGCTTTACGACGATCCTTGCCTCGTAGCAGCGTCACTCAGACTTACAAAAAAGTGGACAAGGGTAGTTACCCCTGACGATGACGGGTCATGCACACAGATCCAGGTGCAGAATTCACGTGTATTTTCTGACAAAATTCTTTCTTTCCACTTTCTTCTCGCTTTCGAGTCTTTTCAAGTGGGTCCGTTTTACGAAATTATTTTATTTTTTCCACAGCTACATATACCCGACGTGTCCCACGGTGCGGCATTCATGCTGGGCACCCCCTTTCTGCCCCTCTCTTGGCTATACCTGTCCCCAAAACAGGCTAACACGTTTTCCATTCGGCTTCGGACTTTCTCTTCAGGGGCAAAATATTTATTTATGCGGCGGCGCGCACACTTGGGTGACGTGGATGGTTTAAGTTTCCCGCGCGAGAAAAATAGTGCGTTTGTAGACTATAGTCTATGCGCTTAGTGTGGCATAATTGATAGGGTAACTTGGAACTATCATAGGGGACCACACACCGAGTGTCACCAAAGGGTATAATCTGTACCAGAAAGGTGCTGAGACGGCCTCCACAGCTCCGAGAAAACTGCCACAAGTGACATTCCCAGTGTCACCCCCACACGTTAACCTCTTCCCGACCACTTTGCACCCAGCTCCACGTGGCTTCAGCGACACTTCTCAACTGCGGCAACTAGACACACCTTCCCTTCTCCCTTCTCCCTTCAACTTACCGTTAGGTTCATAGTCTCTGCCCAGAAAAAAAAAAAAGTTAGCTCAAGTGCACTGGTGTTGGGAGAGAGGGAAGAAAGCGAAGAGAAAAAAAAATTAGACAAAAATAGCAGCGTGTCGAGGGTGCGTGAGTGAGTTTGTAGGCACCTGTTCTTTGAAATGTCAGAAGCCCGCTGAATGAAGGGGTGGTAAAGGTGTGGTAAAAGAAGCGTAGATACTAGGAAAACGGCAGCAAAAAAGGCAGCAAACGGCGCAGGCCGCCCTTATGTACTCTCTGAATGACCCAGACCCCCGACACAGGTCCTGTAACGCTTTCCACGCTACCGCACCCAGCACGACGTAGAACGCTCCTCCACCCAAAATAAACTCAACCCTCACACACTGCCGACACGCAGACATCGCCAACTCTCTTCCACACCACACATACCTCTCACCAGACCTACCCCGAAAATGAGCCAAAACTGGAGGCGCAAATCGTCCGTGTCGGCGTGGGACAAGCCCGAGGGCGGCTGGGCGCGACGACAGCGCGGCGGGATCATCGCGTCGTCCACGGCGTTTCTGGAGTCCGTGGCCACCTGTCTGATACGGCGGAAAATCTTTGTGGTCATCTTTGTGCTGCTGACGCTGCTGTCGTTCTTTACGGCGGTGCCGTTTGTGCCGCACTTCAACTGGGGCAGCGGCAAGTACGTCATCATCCTGGCCGCCAACGAGGGCGGCGGAGTGATGCACTGGAAGGGCGCCAAGGAGTGGGCCATCGAGCGCAGCAGCATTGAAAACAAGCGCGAGTACGCCGAGCGCCACGGCTACCACCTCGCGGTCAAGGATGTCAGCCTCAAGAAGCGCTACTCGCACGAGTGGCGCGAGTCGTGGCAGAAGGTGGACATCATCAAGCAGACCATGCGGCAGTTCCCCAAGGCCGAGTGGTTCTGGTGGCTCGACCTGCACACGTACATTATGGAGCCGCAGCAGTCGCTCGACCAGCACATCTTCAACAACCTCTACAACGAGACGTACCGCGACCTCACCGGCCAGTTCAACCCCCTGAATCTGCCCGTGCAGATCCCCTACGTGGACTACAACCAGCCCGTCGACCTCATTGTCACCCAGGACTGCGGAGGCTTCAACCTCGGCTCCTTCTTCATCCGACGCTCGGACTGGACCGACAAGCTGCTGGACCTCTGGTGGGACCCCGTCTTTTACGAGCAGAAGCACATGGAGTGGGAGCACAAAGAGCAGGACGCTCTGGAGTACCTGTTTACGCACCAGCCGTGGATCCGTGGCCGAGTGGGCTTTGTGCCGTTGCGAAAGATCAACGGTCTGCCTCCCGGAGCGTGCTCGGAGATGGCCGACGACAAGCAGCTGTTTTACGACGAAAAGTCTCGAGACTTCATTGTCAACATGGCTGGCTGTGAGTGGGGCCGAGACTGCTGGAAGGAGATGGAGTCCTACAAGGCCACCGCCAAGGAGCTGCATCGAAAGAAGTGGTGGTTGTTTTAAGGAGGTGCGACGACGCAACGAGCTGAGCTCGTGTTTGTAAGTACGTAGCGATTTGCCTGGGCTGTCATGTTTTGGCGGCCCAGAGTATTGAGTAGTCTGATAGAACAAGTATGAGTTGATTTTAGTTTGTTGTATTGAGGTTGATTTGCGTAGTTTGGTGAGTAAAGTGTCTTCTTTGGTGTTTCGCTGTTTGGAGGTTGAGGATATACCCCCGGCAGCCTCTCGTTGAATAATTAACGGTGTTAGTGATATTAAAACTACACGTGGCTGGCTACAGAGTACTGTACTTTGTAGTGGATAATAAATCGATTACCTGTACATAGCTTTCAGCCTGCTGGATGACATATACTTTTCAAGACATTTATAGACACAATATTACAGTACAGTACAGATAGTAGTGATGCATAACTGTGGTTCAGGATGATGTCTTCTCAAAACCCTTTCCAAGGGTGATATGGAAATTCTGAAAAGACGAATCTCTAGATAACGTATTTCTGAATATGTCTACAGTGCTCAAATCTCCACAAGTATACCTAATTATGTGTTTATGGTGTTCTGTTTGGAGTTGTAAATATGTACCTCTGCATCTCTTATAGGTAAAAGCATCTTTCAAACGGATAGCAAAATATTTTGATAAAAAGTGATACTTTTTGGAATCAACGGTTCTGGTCTTTTTTCCAGACATTTATAAGTCCATTGACGCCTTTAAAAATCGTTACAATGCCGATATTGGCCCCCTAAAGACCACTTTGATTTGCTGCCAATGTCGTGAGAGTTGATATCAATGAGATAAGGGAAACGAAAGGCTACATGGAAGAAGGAGTGTATAAGCAACGCTACACTTGCTCCATAAGAATTCCGAATACGCCACTCTTCTTGAAATGTTGTAATTAGCAACAGGACATCTTCAAAACAACCACAAACTCCACAAAACTCCCGCTTTCTGGACTCTTAACGCCGGTTAAAAGCGACGACTTGAAGCCACCAAACCTTAAAGACATGGCCAAAAAAGACAGGCTTCCCCACCTAAAGGTCCGCCTGCAGGTCCCCCACAACTAAGTATATATATATCCATATCTCCACCGAGCACCCTCAACTTCACTTCAGCACCATTTCAAACACAAAAACACAATGTCCTACACTCGAGTGTGTCTAGCCGAGCGTCCCAAGACGGTCATTGACGCCAATACTTTCAGAGACGAGAGGGCAGCTATCCCCACAGCTGATGACCTCAAGGAAGGAGACTACCTGGTCAAGGTCAAACTTGTGTCCCTAGATCCCACGCTGAGAGGCCAGATTTCGGGCCAATTGGGCTACGTGGCACCCGTGGCCATCGGAGCCGTTATGCGGGCCAGAGGAATTGGCGAGGTCGTGCAGTCCAAGAGCCCGGTCCTCAAGGTCGGAGATTTGGCATTTGGACCCATGGGCTTCTCAGAATACGTCATTGGCCGAGCCGGCGACCACCAGAAGGTCACAAACAGCCCCGGAGTGCCGCTGGAAGACCATCTCGGCGTGCTTGGCATGACTGGACGCACAGCCTGGTACGGCATGAACGTGGTTGCAGGCGGAACAAAACCCGGCGAAACGGTGCTGGTTTCGGGAGCTGCGGGAGCCACTGGCTCTGTGGCCGGTCAGCTCGCCAAGATTGCCGGCGCCAAGGTCATTGGCATCGCAGGAGGCCAGGCCAAGTGCGACTACATCACCAAGGAACTAGGCTTCGATGTGGCACTCGACTACAAGTCTGAGACTTTCCATAGCGACTTCAAGGAGGCCACCAAGGACGGATTTGACGTCTACTACGACAATGTGGGCGGCGAGATTCTGGACATGGCTCTGCTGGCTGCCAACGACTTTGCTCGGTTTGTCATGTGCGGTGGAATTTCCCAGTACAACCTCGACAAGCCCGATCCTCTGTATAATGTTCGGCAGATTACCCCCAAGCGGCTCAAGCTGGAGGGTTTCATCATTCTCGATCACGCCGACCGGTTCCCTGAGATGTTGGAGGATCTGGGCTCTTTGCTCAAGTCCGGCAAGTTGAAATCCCGCACCCATGTGCTCGAGGGGTCTGTCACTGGTCTTCCTAATGCCCTCAAGATGTTGTTTGAGGGTGTCAACACTGGAAAGCTGATTTATCGGTTGAAGTGATTGTGCGACATGTGGAATTCTACACGAAGGTACAGTAGCGAATGTTGCAGTCGTGCAGTTGCATCTGCCTGTCCGTCTTTCTGTCTCTGATCTCATCGGATACCTACTGTAGCTTGTCCAGGGCTGGTACGGTATGACACATTATTTAACATACAATAAATTATACAAATAGCATGGAATATTTAGAATGTTAGAACTCGGTGAAGAACGTCTCTCTCCCTCACTTATCACTGTATAAAATGCATAATATATTCTTATAAACTGATCAGCCATACTGTATGCTATTTAGCAATGCTGTGGCCTTTTTTTTTGCTCTCCCTTTTGCCATCGCTCGTTCAACGATTAAAGATCCATCTGCTCCTTCTGCACGGCCTGGGCTGCCAGAATCTTTCGCTTCAGATACTCGTTTCGCTCCTCTCGAAGAGCAAGATAGGTGAAGAAGCTGAACAGCAGGTCCATGAACACAATGGAAAACACGGTGGAGTTTGACACGTATATGCTGTTGCCGTATGCGCAGTAGGCAATAATGAGAAACAGAGTGGCCACTCTGAGAGGCATGATGGAGTAAAAGTACTCTAGGTAGGGACCGTTGAGAGGGGCCACATCAGAGACACCCACCATCATAAGCAGGTATGCCACGAGGCCCAGAAGAGGCTCGGCATTCTCCAGTGATAGCGATCGCTGTGTTAGTACGGTTAGGGGGAAAGGTTGGTGTTTGTGGATATGGGATTCGGCTGATCTGGGTTGTCATATCCAGGTGGCAAAGTCAAAACGTCACAAATCAACCAAAAAAAAGCTCATGTGAGTAATCAGACGTGTCATCTCCCCACCCTCGTCGCAATGCTTGTGTCATCTCGATACTCACCAATTGCATGGCCTGGCCAATGAGGTGAACATAGTTATTGTCGACAATCACTTTGGGATTGGTCCACAGGAAGTAGGCCAGCGACCACATAAACGTGGACTTTGCGATAATCAGAGTCTTTGCGGTGACAAACATTGTAGTTGTGTGTGTGTTTGTTTGTGACTCTGGTGAGTGTAGTGTGGTGGTTCCAAGGGTAAGAAGGTACTTTACGATGCTTAGTTAGACTACAGAGTACACTGTTTCTTTCAGATCTGAAGATGTGTGCATGGGAGGAGTCAATTGAGTGAACTGTAAAAGAGAGAAAGGGAGGAGTGGCTAGAAACGGCGAGGGGTGAGATGAGACGGTTCTGAAGAAGCCATCCGGGGCGAAATCTCGCGCTGACTCCATTTGTGCTGTCAGATTACACGTAGCTCCAAAACTCGTCGAGTTAAACACAGGTTCTCTCCATCGCGTCGACCCAAATTTGCCTTTAGTTTCAACGTGCCAATTTGGACGTGACTGAGCCAAGTGGGAAAAGCGCCGGAGTCTAATCACACGATGATACCACCCAACTCGGACAGGTAGAGTTTCGCTACTCCGTAACTAAAAGAGAAATCCCACCAGGACATCTGGAGGTGTGGACCTGGCTAGAGCTGCAATTATAGCACCAAAAAAAGCACGGTTTTCTGCTGCCACCACTGCCACAAAAACAAATTGCCAACCAGCACAAACGTACGCCCCCTGACAGCCCCAGACAGCCGCATCCAAACCCCCTCAGGTCGTACCCCGTTCTCGCGCATTCCCGCTTAGTCATAGCCAGCTCCTCCCAACGCGAAAGTCACTTTACACCACCGCTTCACCACCAAAATGTCGTGGCTCAACGAAGGAATGCTTAACATGGACGAAGACGGCGACATGAACATGGCGGCCGGAAACAGCAGCAACTTTTCCGGCATGGATGGCTCGTTTTTCGGCGCCTCCCAGAGCCCCTTTCACAGCCAGGATTTCGACGACATGGCCGGCGTCGCCAACACCTCGTCCTCCACCCAGCCCACAAACACAAACACCCCTCAATCACACACCCCCAACCCGTCGTCGGTGGCCAACCCCCACGTGTCGCCCTCGGACATTTTCTCGCCGTCGCTGAACCCCCGGTCCCGGCCCACCTCGGCGCTCAACTCCATGCACTCGCCCCAGGTGCACCACTCGCCCCAGGTGCACCACTCTCCGCAGCTCGGCAGCCCCCAGCTCGGCCAGCAGCAGCAGCCCCAGCAGCAGCAGAACCCGGGCCAGTTCTTCCGGCCCCAGGGCGGAGCAGGCACCCCCAACATGCCGTCCCAGAGCTCCCCCGCCATGGCGTCGCAGCCCCCGCCCTCGAGCCAATCACCGGGCCAGACCGCCGCCAAACTGCCACAGCGAACCATCACGCCCCAGCAGATGCAGCAGTTCCAGAAACGCGTCATGACCGCACCGCCCCAGCAGAAGGTCGCGCTGCTGCAGACCCTCTACCAGTCCCACCCCCAGGCCGCCAAGGCTCTGGCCGCTAGAGTCGGCATCCAGCTGCCCGGCGTCGACCAGGCTGCCCCTACTCAGCAGCAGTCCCAGGCGCAGGACGCAAACGCCAAGCGTGTGGAGATGTACAACAAGATGCTGCGGGAGTTTCACGCCAAGCGAGGCGCTCCGCTGGGCCCGTTTCTACAGGTGGGCCAGCGAAAGGTGCCCCACGTGAACCTCTTCTTCACCGTGGGCAAGCTGCAGGGATTTCACAACTGCACAACCAACAACCAGTGGTCCACGGTCGCGAAGCAGCTGGGCTTCCAACCCCACGAAACCGAGGCGCCTAACCAGCTCAAGCAGCTGTACCAGCAGTGGCTGCTTCCCTTTGACGAGCTGCGTCGAAAACGACCCCCCGGAGCCTCTACTCCCTCGGCTGCCACTCCCACCGCCACCACCACCACGCCCTCGGCTGTCCCCGAGACCACGGCCTCCCCCAAGCCCCCCGTGTCCGAGGAAGACATGGTGGTGCACAAGTACCTGCCCAAGTCCAGACAGAACGAGGAGCAGTCCATTCGAAACCCCGCAATTGTCAAGGGTCTCGGCAACGATCTCAACTTCATTCTCGCGACGATGCCGTTTGCCCACGAGCTGGGATCCATCAACATTATGGGTCTCACCAACTCACTCGAAAGCGGTCATCCTGGCGAAATCAGACAGGCTTTGGACAAGCTTCTGGTCATTTCCGCCGACCCTCGGTGTCTGCTGGGACTCTACGACTGTGCCAACCTCACACAGGTGCTCGGAGATCTCGGCCAAGACTTGGTGGCGCAGCTGGCCAGTCTGTCGGGCAACAAGACACCCGAGAAGGAGCCGCTCTTCTCCGATGAAGAGTCCGAAACCGAGGACTCGTCTTTTGCCAACTCTATGATTGAAAAGGTGTTTGAGAAGTACTCTGCTGACTTTGACAACGACGAGCACACCAACGGCATCGAGGTGGTCGTGGACTCACTCATGGGTACAGAGACGCAACCCAACCACCACTACGATGACGACGAGTACTCTCACTCCGACTCGGACCTCTCAGACCTTGAGGTGGAGTTTACCCATCACCACCACCATCAGAAGAAGCGACGAAAGACCGTCAGCAATCCCCCTTCGCCTCGATCCTGCAATTTTGGCAACTACATGATCATGCTGGAGGAGTGCGAGCACGAGGGAGAGACTCTGGAGCTTCCTTCCGAAGATGGCACCTCGAAGCCATTCCTTAAGAACGCAGTAGCCGATAGACTCGTCTGTCTTACGTCTGTGCTACGAAACCTGTCGTTTCTGGATGCCAATCAGAGCGCCCTTATCACTGATGAGGCCATTTACGACTTTATTTTCACGCTGTTGCGCACAATTGGAACCCAGCATGACCTCGTGGCCACCCCTCGACAGTACTTGGACATTCTCAAGGACGTCGCCACTTTCCTGGCCAATGTGGGTCTGTCAATGGCTCTCAAATCCCCCGGAGACGCATACATGATTCTGTTGCTGGTCATGTTCTTTGGGCCCAACGAGTCGCCATTTATTGGCACCCCCGACGATTATCGTGTCGTGTTTCAGGAGTACAACCCTCTGGTGGACAAGTACCTGCCATGTGCTGTGGACATCTTCGTCAAGGCTGTGTCTCGAGAGTCGCCCAACAAAAAGTACTTCTTGGACATTATGCTGGAGAAGTGTCGAGATCCCGAGTACCTAGACATCTCACAGCTCAACCGAGGCGACTACAAGGAGCCCAAGTTCCGGTTCGAAATTCTCACTCGAATTTTTGGAATCTGCGTCTCCCCTGTGCCTCGAACTGACCTTCAGATCATTCCCCAGACGTTTGACGTTCGTAAGCCGCTCATGCTCCAGGCCTTGCTGGGCGCCGAGGTGCTCGCCAACATTATCCCCTCTAAGAATGATAAGGAGAACCTGCCACTGAGGTGGCTCAACTCAGACGACAATTTTGGCAACACCCTGCTGCGCACGGCATGTGCGCTGGGATCTGTCAATATCACCGCCTACAAAGCCAAGACCCAGCGACACGACCCCAAGAAGGTTGAGGAGTCGAATCCGTTTGCGCGAATCACGCAGCGATGTATCACAATTCTGCGAATTCTGGGTCTCAAGGCCATGAAGGGAGAGGAAGATGAGGAGTGCGAGCCGTCAGAAGACGCTGCTCTGCCTCCAGGAGTGCTTCCCAATGTCGAGACGATTCTGGGAGCCATGCTGGCGTTTGATATGGACAGTGTGGTTGTGCAGCAGATGGCTGTTTTGTCCAAGGAGGGTGAAAAGTTTTATGAGGCTCTTGGAGGAATTGAAAAGTCCAAGAGCGTAGCTGCCCCTGGTTCGTGATGTTGAAGACATGGTCTGGAGAGTAGTTCTGTATTATTAATTATAATAGATGAGATTAACGTGTATGAGACAGGTGTGGTAGAGGTGCTTCAAACTGCTCAGGAGACTCCCGTGGGCAGATGTAGCGGGTGCTGAAGACAGCGATGATTCATGGAGTTGTCATATTATGAGTTTCGTATATCCAAAAGATATCATGTTGACATTCCAAAGCTCTGCACACGATATCTGAGAGTTTTAATTGCTTTACTAACTACAGTACTGTACAAAGCTCTGTAGCCACTCACTAGACCATATTCACTAACACTCTCTTGGCACACGCCACTCATTACTGGTATACTCACCTGGTCATACTGAGACCATTGAGTTGAGACATGGCTAATTACATTGTTGGTATTCACCCAAGAAGTCGTTGACTTATCTACATTTTACGTGAACTGCTTTACCGTTTCTCAGCCAGATCTCTCAACAAATCCACCTCTTTCGCATTCAATGGTGCCGTGTACATCTAGGGTGCTCTTAGTCAGTAATAAATCTATGGAATCTCGGTTTGGAAACATTTATATTGGCTCTGAAAACTCACACTAAGATAATCTAGATGCCTGTAAAAGGCCTTACTGGCGATACTAGCACAGATAAAGACACCATTAGTCTGGGCCAAGCGCTCTAAAAGTTTCCCCTCGTGTGTTTAAACAGTTGAATCTGGTTTGAGCTACAAAGAACCACTAACACCAAGTTCAAGCGTTGGCACTAGAGTTGGTGTCGGTCTAGTCTGACCTCCGACGCCGATAATGTATCAGTTGGACAGTTGTCAGTAAGAATCGTTTATTACTAATTCTTCTTCTTTAACTTGTTCTAGACTCGCATGTGAAAGTGTTCATTTATGCTGTATCTGGAGATACCTTCAATTCACTAATCGATGAAACTCTGAAGATATAGAAATGGTGGTTCACTTGATAGCAGCTGTTTTGCGTGAAAGTTGGTCAAAGTGTACAGGAGAGCTGTCAGTATTCATCTTAGTTCAGATCGCCTTTTTTTATTTTGAACAATTTGATGGTATTGTAGTTCTTCAAAAATTGTTTTTCAACAGTCACTGTAGCCCTAAAACCAATTGCAGCTAATGAAACCTTCCCACAGTACATTCAATGTTTCAGAAGTAACTTCAAAATACACTCTCTCAAAAACATGTAAAACAAAGTCAATTATTGTTATTCAAACACTTGATCTATTAATAAATACTGCTCACCAACGTTTACTGAGCCTTGGAACCCTTGGAGTTGTAGAGCTTGACAAGCACACCAGTGTTGTGGCACATGGTCAGAGCATGGAACTTGACAGGAGGCTCAGGCTTGTCGTCAGCGTTCTCGATAGTGTCGTACATCTGCACAATTCGGGCCAGAGCGTAACCGGCCTCAGTGAGAGCGTACTGCTGTCCCAGACAGATTCGGGGTCCACCGTTGAAGGGCAGGTACTCCCAGCCCTTGGCCTGGGAAGCACCATCCTCGTACCATCGCTCGGGTCGGAACTCCTCGGCATCTTCGCCCCAGAACTCCTTGAGTCGGTGGGTGGTGAAGACGTGGTAGGAAACCAGGTTGCCCTTTCGCACAACAATGGGCTCCTTGCCGTCGGGTCCTCCACCTCGGGGCAGAGTAGTGTCTCGGGTAGCGTATCGCATGTTGGCAGGAACGGAGGGGTAGAGTCGCAGGACTTCGTTAAGCACGTATCGGAGGTAGTCGCATCGCTTGAGGGACTCAAAGGTGATAGTGGAGAGATCCTCGCCGTCGCCAAGCTGCTCAAGAACCTCTTCTCGGAGCTTAGCGTAGACTTCGGGTCGTCGGGCCATGAGGTAGAGACACCACGACAGCAGAGAGGCGGTAGTGTCTCGACCAGCAAGCAGAATGTTGAGGGCCTGGTCTCGGAGAACAACGGGGTCCTGGGTCTCCTTGGTGAGCTCTCGCAGGAAAACGTACTTGCCGTCATCGACGTGCTTCTCGGCATCAGACAGAGCCTTCTTGACGTAGTGGTCGACAAAGGCATGCACTCGCTTTCCGGAAGAGAAGAGCTCTCGGGGTTGCCAGATCCAGTAGAACATTTGCAGACGGGCTCGCTGGCCAAGATGGTCCTGGGCGGTGTTGAAGTCCTCCTGGAACGACTTTCGCAGGTGAACGGGCATATCGGTGGGCACGGCGGTGGGGTTGGTCTCGACGGTCTGGCAGCCAACGGACTGGCCAAACAGGAACTCGGTAGCGGTATCAAGGGTCAGGTTGAAGAAGAGCTCCTGGGCGTCAAAAGCAGAGCCGTCCTTGGGGATTCGGGAAGCCATGTACTGGATGTGCTCCTCGATCATCTCCACGTCGGAAACCTGGTCACGAGCAAACTGGGGTCGCAGCATAGCTCGAGAGTGCTGCCATCCCTGGCCGTCGAGGGTGAAAATACCGTTGCCCATAACGGGCAGAAACTGGGCGTGTCGCTCGCCAAGGCAAAAGTCCTTGAACTGGGTGGCCAGAACGGCCTTGAGGTTCTCGGGGTCCACGGTGTGGTACATGTCGACGCCGAAAACGGTCGTCTTGCAGGTGTATCCGGGGTAGACCTGGGACTCAAACATCCACTGCACAAACTCCAAAAGTCGGTTCTTTTTGGACTCCACGAGGAAGGGGATGAAGAAGGAGGCGGAGAAGGGAAACTTTGAGATATCTCGGGGTTTGCCGCACTTCCATTTTTTCTCCAGCTTGCGGGTTTTGAGCTGGTGCTGCACTGTGGCGAAAATGTAGTAAGCTGTCAGAAAGACGCCCAGCGCCAGGGCCAGGTTGATGGTGTTGGACATGGTGCGGGGAGGGGTTCGTCGGTGCGATTCTAGGGTCAATTGCAATCAGCGGTGTCAACGTCTATATATATATACTCATGTCGCGTAGCAGGCTTTTTCATGTTCATGATCGCTGTGTGTCTGTAGGTTAGAGTTTGCGTTTATATGCGTGTAGGGAGTTTGGGTGTGTATGAGGTACATTTACAGGGAAGACACGTGTGGAGGGTGCAATACCGTGGTGGAGGGGCGTCTGGGGCCTGGAAGCGTCTGTTTGCTGTTTGCGCGGCCTCGGGGCCACTCCGGTGGGTCTCTGGGGGGAGCCTCTGGTGGCTTTTGGACCCGTTCAGATGACGTCTTTCCCCGGGTTTTTCCCTACCCCCTCCAAACTCTGACTTGTCTCAAAGCTTCCCCACTAACGCTTATTCACATGCTGGGGTTTGCAGTGCAAGGTTTGAAAGCTGCTTGTCTGCCCATTGTTACGCTGCGCCTTTGAGTTCAGACAGTTGTGGGGACGACTTTGGCGCCGCAACCCCGTGTATTGCTATCAATGGGATTGGTGGAGTAGAGAGCCAAAGCGAGCAGCGGCAAAAAGAAAAGCGAAGACGGGGGGAAAGGGAAAAAAGAAAAAGAGGAAAAAGAAACGCAAACCCTCGGGGGGGAAGATCTGATTGCGGCTAGAAGATCGACTGTGCAGGCCAGTTGCTTGGTAACTCGGGCTTTCTGGCTGGTTTCTGTTCTTTTTGATGTCTTTTTCAGCTGTTGTTTTTTTTCTTTTCGTTTGCAGGAGGCTCTCTCTCTCTCTCTCTCTCGCTGCTGCTGTGTCTTCCCCACACACATGCAGGAGGGTACATAGTGCAAGGGCCTCTGCAGGGAGCTGTGAAAAAGAAAAGCGCACCACTGGAGGCAGCTCCGTAACACCACCCAAAATTGTGCAAAAACTTGTGTTGGAGCGGGTTTAAAGGCAGCATTGTGACCGCGCTGAAGCGCAGATTCCGACGGTGCTCTTCTTTTTCCTGTAGCTCCATTTTTGGCCGACTTGAGGGGTGCTGGTGGACCCTCAGTTCAACCTCATATTCTCTCTTTCCACCCCCTCCCAACTGGACGTAGTGTTTTGTTGGTGCTCGGTGTTAGAGTTGGGGCAAATTTCCGGCGAAACAAACACTCTTTTGAGACGGAAGGAAGTTGTGTGAAAAGACCTACCGTTCCGCCGCAAATTGCAGTATAGCGGATGTTTTATGAGTGGCATTGTATAGGCAAGGTACACGATAAGTAGTGAGTGCAGCAGCAGCGAAATTGGACGTGTTTTGATTGGACAAAACTGCTGGGCCTTGTTGGTTGTTGCAACTGGACATGTATGTCCGTACATACGCGCGTCTACAAGTGCAGGCCGCATAGTGCACTTGTTGTTTGTTTTTTCATTTCGCCAGTTCTAGGTGCTGTAGTCTACAGAGTAGGTAGTCTTGTACGCTTTTGTACAGGAAAGAATGTCGAGAAAGAGTCGCATTGTCATCTCTCCACGCTCACAGCTGCTTTGGGCAACTCCAAACTCTGGATATACATGACTCTATCCCCGCTCCTTGGCCTCCCCTGCATCATGTGGTTGGCCTTTTCTTTCTCGTTGGTATAAACGCTGGCTGAGGCTTCTTATCCAGAATGTAAGATTCAAGACCGGTGCATTTGTCGTTTTTTCGTCTTGAATTAACCTTTCTTTTTATTTGGGGTGCCCACTAACTGCGCGCTAACTTTTTTTTTTTTTTTTTCCGTTTCACCAATATTCGTCAGACGACACCCACCCCCTGGACAAGCTGCCACAGAGGCGGGGAAGCTTCGTTCTTGGTGGCGTTTGAGACGTGCAGTGCCTAGACCAGTGGTTTTGGATCGAGATGCGAGTCTGCCCTAGGAACTGATCCCTTGAGCTGCTTGAACAGAGACTGACTGTAACACTCTCACATACAGAAATATTTTAAACTTGTTGAGAGAAAAAGGCTAAAAAACCGCTTCGTTTGTTCGCCGTCCAAATAGTTCGAATGTGAAAGTGAAGAGAAGCGTAGAAGCGTAGAAGCGTAGAAGCTGAGATATATGCACCGACGGGTGGGCGGTGGATCTACTGTACGAATGGTACAGGTGGGGTAACCGGTGTGAGTTGGATAGGGGTTGGATAGCGGCCATGTTACTTGCCTATTCAGTTTGTTTCCAGTAGTTTGCAGTGGTTGATTGTTGAGTATCGAGCCGTTGATGGTAAAACTATTCCAAAAAAGAAGATGCGAAAATACAAAAAATACAAAAAATACAAAAAATACAAAAATACAAAAATACAGACTTGCACTCTTCGCGTATTTGAGCAGGTGCAGATATCTGTACAGATCTGAGGTATTCAGCCGCCTGCCTTCTTTGGAACAAGGTCAGTGCAGCTGCTTTGGAGATGAACACAGCACCGTGACAAAAGATGATTGAAAGTAGCTGGAGACGCAAAAGTACCGCCAGTCGGTAAGAATTTCGATTCTGAAACGAATGCACTTTTCGGATTTCTGAAATCACCCTTGTAGCGCAATTTATGAAAGTGATCTGGGCTTCAAAGCTCTGCATAATCACTCTATCACATGGACAGATTTACGACACTAGCCTCTATGGCTAACAAAGCCCAGTCTGCCACTTCCAGGAGAAGCAGCACTTGGGCTAATGAAAAACGGTGGCAACAGGTGGTGATAACATGTGGCTGCCTATCGTGGCCGTGGCTGTAACGTGGCTGTTTCCTTTTTTTTCTCTTCTTCCACATTTATTTTCTTTTTGTTGGCATACGCAATTGCTTTTCCATTACAGCGGCCTAGATGTTTCACTTTCTTAGGAGAGGAGGTCCCTATACAACCCTACCTGAAACGCTGAATCCAACAGCTACGGGATATCCAAGAGTACAGTCGGTTGTGAAATCACTCGCTGAATGCAACCGTGCTGTTTATTCTTCGATTGTTCCATTATTGGCGCAATCCCTCTACCCCCCTGTGGAATGCATCTCAACATTTGCTTTTGTCTGTTCCAGTCCAGATCTACACCTTTTAACCTCCAAATGTGACACAGTTTGGACATAGTTCTGCCGGAACATTACCGGGCGTTCGTTCCTTTTTCCTTTTTTTCATTTTTATTCCTTGATTCCCTTTATTCCCTTTATTCCGCGTTTTTCCCTTGTTTGAACATTGGGTGCGCTCTCTCAGCAGTAGTGCTCCCCCAACAGATGAAGATGAAATCTGCAATTCGTGAGTAAAAGAATATTCAAGTATACCATTATGTTCTTCTCGATGAGCCTGTCGTGTTATAGGCGTTGAAATTCCAGCTGCTCCTCTCTCGGTCGAGTTATAGACCTTTATATGATCCATATCGTATACTGTGTAGACCCTTTTAATCGAAAAAAACTATTTTTGCACATGCGATTTACAATGGAAGTTTGACCATCTTGAAGCTACTGGAAACTAGACTCAGGTTCTCGACTGTGTTGTGTGCTATTACTGTAAAATTCAACTTGTTGCGTTGGACTGCTGTTTTCACGATATAGACCCTCTCATCCGCATGTTTCACAATCTCTCCGAAAGTTGCCCAAAACTCATGCTATGAGGAAATAACAAATACCACCGTACTCAGCGTCAAATTCTGGTTCATACTAGTCTTTGCTGATTGTCGTCAGTTTCAAACCACGTGTTTTGTGGAGTTCCGTACATGAGCTCTTTAGGTACAGCTTCAATTAGCAGCCCGACTTGGAACAGCAAGATGATAATGACACGAATGAACAATTATCCTCCAGAAAGAAAAGTTTAACAAGTATAAATCGGATATATAGCTGTTGGTAACTTCCGTGTTTGCTCACCTTAGTTGCTCATCAAATCTGAGACAGATTAGTAATCGTATTTCAAGTGGGAGGAGGGTTATAAAAAATGTGGCAACAACACTATAAGTTTTTCAATACGGGAGATTTTGGAAATTAGAAGTAACTGTCATAATCAGCTGATTCATCTTGGTATTTCCGGTTGTTTTTTTTGGTGGTTACACTTGTTTCTGATGAGGTGATTGGGAATGTTATTTACTCGAAACAAGTTGAGGACATTGTAGTCGGTGGGATTGGCATTAATTCAGTATCTGAACATAAGAGCAGATTTTATGAGCCTGTGGTGATGATTCTCCAAGGACGTAGTACGTTGTATAGCACTGTCTTTTTTTAACACTTTGAAGTTTCATGAGGTCATCAAGTGATCTCATACTGGAACATTATCTGTAGTCAGTAAGTTGTCTGAGAACCACTCGTGATTATATAATATCTCCTACATTTTCCAGTACTGTCCGGTTGTTTAAAATGGTACTCTTACAATAATCGCTACAAGACTCTAACAGTACACCTCTCTACCTCTTTCCATTCTTTTATTCATGTGATACATACTCAATATAGCAACTGTCAGATAGAACGATTGACAAAGTACTTTCGCTTCAGCCTGGAGAGTGACTACTCTGTCGTATATCAAGCACTACTCTGTAAAAATTCACTGTATATCCAGCTCAATTTGGTGCAGAAAGAGCTCTCAAGATAGTATCTCAACTACTCTCCACAACTGCATTCAAATAAAAATCGTTCGTCTCAGTATCGAAGCATCATTCAAGCCCCACCAAGTCATTATACACCTACCCCGATCCTCGATCCTTGAGAACGAATCAAAAACTCGTATTCTCCAAAAGTTGCTCTCTGACGTCTCCTATAGTTGCCCTTTTTCTTGTGCAGTTCATTTCCGAAAAAATGTGGGGTTGAGTTAGACTCTGAATGCAAAACATGGATGACAAACACTTCTGAGACAGATGATGCCTTGTGTTTGTTTTCACATTTGAATCTGGTGTTTCTGGTAGTTTGACCGTTCGAATGAGACTGAAATTCTGAACAAGAAGCATTTTTCAGATCCCTTTGATTGTCGCCACATCAGGAGTTATATTGATAGATGTAGGTATTTCTTGTCTTGTCTAGAATTGTCGATTCAAAGTACAGGCGACAGAGTACAGAGTCAGTTTGTCAGTTTGAAAGTGCTGTGTATTCTTAATTGACACTATTCTGGAATTAATTTTCAATCACTATATATTACTCACAAGTGTACATCTCTGACCAGACTCAAAGAGAACCATCATTAACATGAAACGTGATCGAAGAAGATTCTATATCAGTCCCTGACTCATTGAGATACTGTACAGATTACGGCGCTATAGCGTAATACTGGTTACTGGATTTCAAATTCATATCAGTAACGTCTTTTTTCTGATCAGGATAAACCCTTCAGAGATCTCGTGTTGTGATACAGCTTATGCAACTCTGTGAAACGTTCTCAGTCTCATGCGATGAAGATAACTTTGTCTCAAAGAGGTGGGCTATAAAAACGTAATTATGACTCTAATTGGACTCTGAAAGTGTTGAGCTCGTTCAGAATCTTGTCCTCAGTGTAGTAGATTGCTTCTTTAAGCCATCAACGTCCTCCATTGTCGGTTTTATGATTACGTTCTTTACTACTATGTACTGTTTACTGTTCCTTGAGTTGTACCTCTCTCTTTACACTCTCTGCAGTCTTTCATACTGTCTCATACTGTCTCATACAGCTCTTGTAACAAACAACTGAAGTTCTGAAGTTGTGGGTACAATTCCCAGCCTCTCTTACAACTCTCAGCCTCTCTTACAACTCTCAGCCTCTCTTGCAACTCTGATACAACCTCTACATCTTCTCAAACAACCTCATAAGCCTCCCAAACAGCTGACTGCTGTGATAAACTCCACTCTGTCATTACCTCTTACTCCTATCGAGTTACAGTCTTAATACAGCTCTCCTCATCCAACATCCAACAAAACATCTCCAAAAGTATGGGAAATCATTGTAAAGAAAATTATCCCATTGGTAATCCTCAACCAAGAAGATGATAAATATCACTAGCTATGATGTATTCGTAATAAACCTCAATCTCCACATTTCTGCAACCCCACTATAACGACGCTTTTCTGTCCCTCAACACCACACTTCAACTGCCCGAATAAACTAGCCACGGCATAATAAACAGCACCGTTGTTGTCGCAATGAAAATCTGAAGCGAATGCACTCTTTGGAATTCGTCCAGCGCCTCTGCCACCGTTTTTATCAGCCCCATCTCGACAACTATAGCTCTGTCGTCCCCATGCAATGCTAATGCTACATGCATAAGCTAATCGAAATGGGGTCTAGACCTTGGGCATGTGGATGTGGGTGGACTCATTTTTCAAAAGCCACAAACTCGTCCAGGCCGGTCAAATTCCCGATATTATCGTCACGTGCCCCAAACCACCGCCAATCAAGTTCGAGAGCCATGTCACATGATATCCACACCGCCCAGTACCGCCCCCCTATCAAATATTTTCCCCAAACGGAAGTACAACAGCAATTGCTCTCCGGCTCCTGGTGGTTTCAAGGCACACACAGGTTTTTCCACTGCATCAAGGTGCAGAATGCAAACTATATTTAGCCGTCTGGTTTTCAGATTTCAGACAGATATGTGGGGTATGATGAGCTGTCCTCAGCGGGCTCTGGGCGGGCGGTGAAGCGTGCGAAATACGGGGGCCCATCGGGTGATCCACAGTCGCAGCACTGCCAATGTGACGGCTTTGGGAGCCCTGTGGACCGCTTACTAAGCAGAGATACCGCGCCCCAAGGCCACTTCTCTCGCGCCCATGTGGGGTAAAGTTCTGTCAGGTTCCACGGATTAGAGTTTGGGTCCGGAGCCACGAAAAGAGGCCGGAACGGAGAGCTCCGGGGGATTTGATTGGCTGTTTCAGAAGAGCGTGTCTGGCGCGTATGTGCGCGTGGTTCATCCATGGGCTCAGATCGAGAGGCGTTTCAGGAGAGGAATATTGGTTGCGTGGGCTCAATCGGGCGGCGGTCAATTGGCCGGAATTTCATATTTTTCCATTTATCGCTCTAGCGCGTATTAGTGCGGCTGGGTCGTGGCTGTACGATCCAGGAGTGAGTGGTGGTTGAGTGAGTGGTGAGCTAAGACAGAGTGCGTGGGTTCCAGTGCGGTACAGAGTACGGTATGTAGTTGAGTGGAAAAGAAAAGGACACGTCACAGACCTCGAGGGATTTCAGAGCACTGGTGGTGATGCCATTGTCCAGGACGTAATTGGCCTCAATGTACGAGTGATGCCCCAACATACAGTGATATGATTACGAACTAAGAGGAAGCCAAGCTCTGGAGAACAAGCGGTTGGGCTGCACTCAACAATAGAGGTCGGCGGATACAAGAAGAAAAAAAAAGGACGACGAAAGACGGCTGCACAAAGAGAGACAGGCCCAAAGTCGCCGCGGATGGATCTGGAACACATGGCGGGCCCCAAAAGTGCCGCCGTGGCCATCTAGCAGCCGCTCAAAGTGCCTCAGCCGGTGGGCCGAGATGCGCTGATCCAGACAGAAGACCTCAGAGGTTCCGAGCACTTAAGGTTGTAACTAACAGCACTATAAAGCGTGTGTGGAAAAGCAAGTGGATGTCATCGTTCTCTTTTTTTTTTTGCTCAGAGGAGTGGTCCCACATATAGCGTTTGGGCGCGCCCGTATAGCCTGGGTTAAGGCCCAGCGTCACACCACGGGACACACGGTACGTGTCAGGCCCAGCCTCGCTCCGACCTCAGGCCGTGGCTCCATTTGCTTCCGCACATTTCCATTGCTCGGTACCACACTTGCTTCCTCCTGCACCACGTCAACCTTATTTGCTTTACATTGACCAACATCTTGCAAGCGGGGGGTCTTGTCTAGGGTATATATAAACAGAGTCGCTCCCAATCCAGGTTCCCCTTTCTTTCTTTCCCCACAGATCCTGCATCTACACTACACATTACACAATGCCTGTTACTGACGTCCTTAAGCGAAAGTCCGGTGTCATCGTCGGCGACGATGTCCGAGCCGTGAGTATCACCCGTCGCTACTGGTGACGCGATCATTGACGTGGACAATTGCGTCGCGCCCGCAATGCCACGACACGCGATATGGCATCCGCCCCATCCCGCACGCTCCATCCAGCACACACTAACCCCAGCTCTTCCAGTATGCTCGAGAGCACAAGTTTGCCCTCCCCGCCGTCAACGTGACCTCCTCTTCCACCGTTGTCGCCGTCCTCGAGGCTGCCCGAGACAACAAGTCCCCCGTCATCATCCAGATGTCCCAGGGTGGTGCCGCCTACTTTGCCGGCAAGGGTGTCGACAACAAGAACCAGGAGGCCTCCATCCAGGGTGCCATTGCTGCCGCCCAGTTCATCCGAACCATCGCCCCCGTCTACGGCATCCCCGTCATCATCCACACTGACCACTGCGCCCGAAAGCTCCTTCCCTGGCTCGACGGCATGCTCGACGCCGACGAGGAGTACTTCAAGACCCACGGAGAGCCCCTTTTCTCCTCACACATGGTCGACCTCTCCGAGGAGGAGCACCCCGAGAACATCGCCACCACCGCCGAGTACTTCAAGCGAGCCGCCAAGATGAACCAGTGGCTCGAGATGGAGATTGGTGTCACCGGAGGTGAGGAGGACGGTGTCGACAACACTGGCGTCGACAACTCCAAGCTCTACACCCAGCCCGAGGACATTTACGCCGTGTACTCCGCCCTCGCCCCCATTTCCCCCAACTTCTCCATCGCCGCTGCCTTCGGTAACGTGCACGGTGTCTACAAGGTCGGCAACGTCAAGCTGCACCCCGAGCTCCTCGAGAAGCACCAGAAGTACTCTGCTGAGAAGATTGGCAGCCCCGAGAAGAACGGTGACGGCAAGCCCCTGTTCCTCGTCTTCCACGGTGGATCCGGTTCTTCCGACTCCGACTTCAAGATTGCCATTGACAACGGTGTTGTCAAGGTCAACCTCGACACTGATCTGCAGTACGCCTACCTTGAGGGTATCCGAGACTACGTTCTCAACAAGAAGGACTACATCATGCAGCAGGTCGGCAACCCCGATGGTGACGACAAGCCCAACAAGAAGTACTTTGACCCTCGTGTCTGGGTCCGAGAGGGTGAGAAGACCATGTCCAAGCGACTTGACTCTGCCTTTGAGGTTTTCAACTCCAAGAACTCCCTGGCTTAAGTTATGTATAAAAGATGATGTTAGAAATCTAGGGGGTGTATATGAGCAATTGATTATTCATTGATAAGTGTGTTTGGTTACTACGTGTAATTGTGGAGTGCACAACTGTAGAAAGGGAACGGTAAGTGCGATTGAAGGTGGTGTTGTGGAATGTGGGGGCCAGTGGGGGGTTTGATCCGGTTTCTACTCAATATTTGCAAGGGTGAAAAGTAAGAAGTGTGGGGAAAATGCTGAAACTTTTTTCCACACTAGTCTAACACTTTCAATCAAGTCAGAGTGAATTGAGTGAATATGGGTCCCATGACACTCAATTCTTTGCTATACGTGAAGCTACAAGGTGTTTTAAAATGTACGGCCTTTGCAGTATGTAGCTAAAAGTTATGATTTTGCTCAGCCGAAAGTGCACGCCTAGTAGCGTCAATCGTTATCATCTCATTCAAAAATGGCCAATATTAGAGACATTGCAAATCTGAGACCAGTTCTAGAATCAGCGCTAAATTTCGACTTCAATCATGCTTTTATATATCCCTCACTGTGCTTTTGTGGCTTAATTGCCGCGAGATATCTGTAGTAGCACCGGACCGGATTAATTGAATATGCTTACATACCTATGCTGCGGATGCCAAAAATAGTCACCATCGAGATAGTGGAAATAATGGCGCAGCAGGTGATTTTTGACATGCAAGGGCTGCGCAAAGACGATTACAAGACCTCTTAAGATTGCATGATGCTGGAAAATCTCTCTTTTTTCGCTAATTGCGCGTTCTGTGGCTACTTGTAGATAACGGGTGGCAGCACTATGGGCTGACCCAATGTCTAATGACGAGGCCTAACTTTGACGCCAACAAGAGTTGTTCTAAAAGACGCATTTTCCAGGCGACACAAAAGGTCTGGGAGGCTATAAAGGCACCAGGGTCCGCCGCCAGTCTCGGCGAGCGTCTCTGAGTTCTTCCCAGATGCAAAAACTGCATTTTGGTGGTGCATTGTTGTGCTGTCACATTGTGCCACTTTATGAGACCATGTCATGCGAGTGGGAGCAGGCCTTTATGAAAATGAAAATGAAAAAAAAACAGCACATCTCTGTAAGAGAAAAAACGTTTTTGAACGGAAAAACGAGGGTAAAGCAGTTGGTCACGTGACCGATAACTATTTGCCTTGCACGTGACGCTATTCAGGGGCCAAAAAGTCTCAATTTGGGGTTTTTATTCCCACGTAGGGCTGGGCCTCAGATGTCAAGATGGGGCATGAGAAACAAATTAACTTTAGCAACAATGGGATTGTGCGTTAGTGGGAGATCATGTGATATAATCTGAAGAGTAAGTACTGAACAGAGAGCGAGTGAGGGTGTCTGTATTACCTGCTAAAACTGCGGAATTGAAGCTGAAAAAGCGGCCATGCACTAATGTCGTCTTTGTGATTACAGCGGCGGCGTCAGATTCTCCCCAGCACGCCCCCATCGCCCCCTAAATACCCCCTCTGACAACCTCCCCCCTGGCCTTATTCTTTCCCTGGGCAAAACTCCCAAAGTGGCAAACTATTAAAGTTGGAGGTTGCTCTTGCAAAGCACATCTCGAAACCAAGGAACCCCTCCATCTAAACCACCCATTGCCAGCTGCCAGTTGCCCGCAAACAACATGACTCTCTACTACACACTTGTCTTTGCCATTCTCGTGGCGGAGATGGCCACCTTCCTGGTGCTGGTGGCGCCCATGCCCGAGAAGATCCGACGGCAGTTCTTCCTCTCGCTGGCCAAACTCGAGGTGCTCGACAAACTGAGACTCGGCCTCAAGTTCACGTTTGTGTTCATCCTGATCCTCTTCATCGACTCGGTCAACCGCGTGTACCGGGTGTCTGTGGACCGAAACACGGGCGAGTACAAGGGCAACCTCGTGGCCACCGAGCGATCCGAGCTCCAGGCGCGAAAGTTCTACAGCCAGCGAAACATGTACCTCTGCGGCTTCACGCTCTTCCTGTCGCTGATTCTCAACCGAACCTACTCGCTGGTCATTGAGCTGATCAACGCCCGGGACCTGATCAACGAGCTCAAGGGCTCGTCCAACGCCAAGGTCAAGGCCGAGCTCTCTGCCACCGACGACGCCAACAAAGAGGTGACTCTGCTCAAGGCCGAGCTGCAGCAGCGAGACAAGGACATTGTTGCTCTCAAGAGCCAGTCCGCCAACCTCTCCACCGAGTACAACCGAATCAGCGACGAGCTCAATGCCTCTTCTGGCAACGCCAAGCTCGACAAGAAGACTGCCTAGATGTAGCGGTGAGAAATGTACGAGGAATAAAATATTAATCTTTGGAATACTCGTCTTGTAGGAGCGAGCTTTAGTCTGCTCAATTGAGTCCCTGGTTAAGGTATCATGTTCGGTATGTAGTTCTTGTATTACTAGAATAGGAGATGATGTTAGAAGTGATATGCCATGATCAACCAGATGAAAGGTTCTGAGGTGAGAGAATGACAATTCTGAAGAGTGCATTCGTCTTGGAATTCGATAACGACTCAGACGATATCACACACTCCTCGTCACCCTCCCATTCACCCCTTTTACTACAGACACTCAAAGCCTCCTCAGAGCATACACCAATAATTCATTTTCTCTCCCCACCATCTATAATACATACTAACCACTCTCGGCAGGATAAGCGTTGCTCTTGTGCTTGGGAGTGAACTCAAACTCGTCGCCAACAGGACCCAGGAACCGCTCGGTCACCTTGATCCAGTCTCGGTAGTCGCTGGAGCCAAGGAGAGTCTCCATCTCGTCTCGGCCCTTCCACACATCGGGACGGTCGTTCATCTTGGCAGGAAGGTACTCCAGAATACCAGAGGGCACGTATCTGTGGGTGAAGGACATGAACTCGCACATGTACCGTCGGGTCTGGTTGACTCCGTACTGGTCCGAGCCCCAGTGCTCAAGACCGTACTGAGCAAACTTTTGGAAGTACTCGAGTCGCTCGGACGCCGTCTTGTCCTTGTTGGTGCGGCTCTCGACCTCCTCGAAGATCCACGGCTTGATCAACGCTCCTCGAGCCACCATGACCGAGTCCACGTGCGCCTCGTCCACGGCTCTATGCCAGTCGGACCACGTGAAGCAGTCGCCGTTTCCAACCACCCACGTGGGATGTGAGATGACGTGGTCGTCCAGCTCGCTCTGCTCCCGCACAGCGTCTCGGGTCTCGACCACCGAGTCGGCCACTTCCCGGATGTAGTTCCAGTCGGCCTGCTTGGTGTATCTCTGGGCTCGAGATCGGCCGTGGAGTGTGAATGCGGCCGTCTGGCCCTCGGCAAGCAGTCGCTGGGTGAGCTTCTTGGCCGTGGGCGTCGATCCCGTGCCGGTTCGCATCTTGACCGTGATGGGGATGTCTCCAGACACCATGCTCATGCCCCGCACGATTCGCGCCGTCTTTCCCTGCTGGTCCATGAGCGCTGAGCCTGCGCCGGTTCGGTAGACGAGGTCGATGGGACAGCCGCAGTTGAGGTTGATCTCGGAGATGCTGGGACACAGCTCTGCGACGACCTGGGCGGCCTTGATCGCCTGCCAGTGCTTGGGGGCCGTCAGCTGGACGCCAAAGTGGCTGCCATCCGAGATTTCGCTCTGGTGGCACCGGGTCAGCGCCCACTCGGCCTTGTGGCCCTGGATGAGCGGCAGCGTGAGCGCCATCTCGCCGTAGGTGACGTCGGCGCCCAGGTCCTTCATCAGCCGTCGGTAGGGCAGGTTGCCCACCGTGGTGAGCGGAGAAACAATGTACTTGCCCTTGAGATCCAGCTTCTTCTTCTCGCTGGGTCGGATGCGGCCCGTGTCGATGTCAATGGTCTCCTTCTTGTCGATTTTCGTCTGCTCGTCGTCCTCGTCCCGCACAATCTGCGCGTCAATGAACTTGATGACCTCCTCGGACTTTGACATGTCGTATCGCTTGCGCTGCAGCGGGTTCAGGTGCTTGAACACGTGGTTGAGCTCCTTGTTGGCCTCGGTGGCCTGCTTCTTGGCCGCGTCCACCACCAGCTTGCCCTCGGCGTCCCGGTGCGAGCCCAGCCATCGGCACTTGTAGCCCTGGGGGCAGTCGCCGGTCAGCTCGAACACGGGACACACGCCGTCGTTGTCCGCGGGCTTGGAGTCCAGGTACTTGTTGAGATCGTGCTCAAACTTGCACTTGGCGCCGTAGCCACACTCCTTCTGCGAGCCGTCGTCGTTGAAGCTCATGGCGCTGGAACACATTTTGATGGTGTCTTTTCGCTGCTTGAGCGACCGGTTTTTGTTCTGGCCGCCCTGCTTCTTCTTCTCCTCGGGCTTTTCGCCGCCCTCGGCCAGATCGTCGTTTGCGGCAGCTGGGGCGTCTCTGGCATCAGTAGGAGCTCGGGCTACCAGGTACTCGGGTTTGATGCTGGCCACTCCGCGGACTCGTCCTCCCTCAGCCAGCTGTTTCTCGTAAACCGCGTCCACAATCACATTGGACACGTCGTTGTCGACCTTGGTCTTCTTGACCACCTGTTCTTCCACGGTATCAGTCATGTTGTGTGGTTTGAAGTGTGAGTCTACATTTTTCCAGATTCGTTTTTTTTTTTTGCAGAGCCCAAACCTAATCGCTAATGGGAGTTTAAAAGGTGTGCAGGAGGGAGGGTTGAGGGAGTCGTCATAATGGGGATTTTTGAATGGTTGCGGGAAATTAAAAGGTGTTAGTAAGGTGAGAATTGAATTTTAAGACTGATGCACTTTTCATATTTTGAAATTGATGATTATTGATGGTGTTGAGGTGTATCTAGTAATGTAGATGGTGCGTTTAGAGAGATGCCGTTTATGCACCAAGGGAAGACTTTAATGATTGAGAGTAAATGGGGTTTTAATGAGAGTTGTAAAGATGAAAAAAAGATGGTTGTAATTAGAATGATTTTCTCTACCTGATGCACTTTTCAGATTTCCGTTACTGTTTGATTGAGACTCCATATATTGGACTTTAACGTATGTAGGTGTTGTTTGGGCGATTGGATGGGTGATAGTGAGGAGATATTCAACATTTCATGGATTCGTAGTAGTTAGAAATGGGTGAAAAACATGATGATAAAGTGTTCTTATGTGAGAGATGTTCAAAGTGCTTAAGAAAAGAGATAAAAAATCAAAGAGTTTACATGTTTCACTGCAACTCGGTGAATATATGAGATATAGGAAAATAAATTACATCAGCGTGATTGTCTCCAAAAGCTCATGGAAATGAAATACTTAAAGGTGTATCAAACAGACGACTAATAGAAATCATATCTCCACTGACGGTTCAGGTCGTCATCAGACTGTAACAGCTATTAACCTCCATCCAAGTCATACTACACAAACACTATGAAAAATCCAAAAAGTGCATTCTTCTCCAAACGGCTCACTGAATCCATCCATACCATCAAATACACCATTTTCACAACCCCCCCCCCCCCCTCCTCTAGCATCATACCCCAATTTCTCCAAGACAGCATAGAGTTTTTCTGAAATTATTTACAAACTCTATCTTACACTGCATAACACTCCTAGATCAAACATTTTTGGCTGGACATATCACCACATTAATCTTACGAAAACGGCTATTTCAGCGACCCAGGCGACGTCCAGACACTCACAGACCCTTAAATACACGTCCAGACACACAAAAATGACGGAAAACCGAATACGAAAGGTTTTCAGAGAGCGAAAAGAAGAGGGCCGTCCGGTGACCATCTCAGGACCAATGGTTCGATATTCAAAGCTGCCATTTCGAGCACTGGTTCGCCACTTTGACTGTGATATCGTTTATTCGCCCATGATGCTGGCACGGGAGTTTTGTCGCAACCAGACGGCTCGACTTTCGGACTTTTCCACAAACTCTGAAGACTTCCCACTCATTGTTCAGCTTGGAGGAAACAACGCTGAAGACATGGTTAAGGCTGTGAAGATGCTGCAGCCCTACGTGGACGGTATCGGTATCAACTGCGGTTGTCCGATCAAAGAACAGATCCGTGAGGGTGTTGGAGCAGCTCTCATGACGAGTCCTGATCTGGTGGCAGAGATGGTGGCTGCCATCAGACAGGCGTGTGGCCCTGAAATCGTTATTGAAGTCAAGATGCGCATCCACAAAGACCTGAAGGACACAGTGCATTTTGCCAAGCTTGCCGAGGCTGCAGGAGCCGACTATTTGAGTGTCCATGGCCGTCTCGTGCCCCAGAGAAGCCGAACCGCTCCCAACTACGACGGAATCAAAACCGTCAAGGACAATGTGAAAATCCCAGTTGTGGCCAACGGCGACGCCTTTACCACCACAAACGTCGCGGAAATTGTGAAGCTGACGGGCTGTGACGGAGTCATGGCTGCTAGAGGCATTCTCAGCAACCCAGCAATGTTTGCAGGCTATACAAAGACCCCGTGGCGAGCAGTAGAGCTGTTTTGGGACTACGTGACCGCCTACGGACTGCCCTATGCTCTCACCATTCACCACTTCTCGGAAATGCTGGAAGCTGAACTCACAAAGAAGGAGAAGAAAGATCTCAATGATTGCAAGAACATGATCGAGCTGATTTGCTGGTTTGACGAACGGTTCGATATGAAGCGACCTCAGGATGATGGCTTTGCTACCAGAGACGAGTATCCCTGGAAGAGCAGAGACAGTTTTGTTTATTTATAGAGCCACAGGTGGTATTTGGAAGAGATCTGAAAAGCACATTTTATAGAGAAGGAATTATGACTACAATGCCATGGTAGAGTGTGTAGGTAATGAAGAGATACTAGAAAAAAAAAGTGATTAGGGTGATACTAGGATGTGATACTAGGATGATTACTTCAGAAACGCTGTATATGCGGTGTAGCTATTCGGATGCTGTTCAAGAAATTGATTTCTGGGCAAAAATGTATCAAATTATCATTCTTTGATTATGTAGACCTCTACTTGTTGCGTGAACATGAAGCAGTCAAGACTGTCTCAATTCATCATCTATATTTTAACAGTTCAATAGTTCTGGCGACTTTATAGATGTTTAACTGGTACTGTTGCACTCGCAATCAAATTCTAGAGAGGATTCACTTTTCAGATTTCTTCCATTATCACCACATCTTCTTTTAGAGAGACACTTGTGAAGAAGTGTGTCTACTCTATATGAGCTTGTCCTAAAGCCCAAATCTTTGGTCACTCGTCCTGTAGAGCCTTGAAAGACTCTAAATAAACCGAAAATAGCTTCATTGAGATCACAAACAATCACACTATACTAATCTACTTCGTTTCGGCAGAATATTCGCCAATTTTCCCAAAAAAAAATTTTCTTCTCATTGATATTCAAAAATCACGTGACTCGAACCTCGCCCATTATCATTTCAAAGACTTTTTTAGCCACAAAAAAATCGGTCCCTTGGCCCAGTTGGTTAAGGCGTCGTGCTAATAAGAAAATTAGCCTCTTTGCAACGCGAAGATCAGCAGTTCGATCCTGCTAGGGACCATTTTCACTCGGTTGTATAGTGTAGCGGTTATCACCTTGGATTCTGAATATTTCTTCGCTTTCCAGTAACCCCGGTTCGATTCCGGGTACGACCTTTTTTGCTCATCCAGGTAGCTAGGCTATCATTTCTTTTGGCCTTGATGTTTGTAGAGGTTCTAAGAGTATTTTTGGGAGTGCATTTCCATGCAGATACTGGATGAAAGGTCAACATTCAAACTGCACATGTATATGGCTATAAAGAGGGGTAAAGATTATTTTGGTGGTATCATTGTGTTTGAAATCAGATTTCAAACAAGATGCACTTTTCAGTTTTCTAAATGAGACTTTCAAACAGCTTTCATCGGGTTTTCTTTTCACAGAGTATGGTTCGATGAGGATGTAGTACTTGAGAAAGATACATTGAATTGACGAATAATCGGAGTCTAGGGAAGATCAGAGTGATTGACCATACAGATAACTGGCTGCTGTATCCGCTGATACCAATCAATTCCATATAATCTGTTTTAGAACTGACTTGGATGTTCAGTTTCCATATCTACAGCAAAACCAACTCAAGCCAAACAAAACAATTTATTCATTACATAAAACGAGTGCGACCAGCGCTGTATCGGCTGACAGGGATAGCTGAAGTATCTCACAGTACCGTGCATTACTCTGCTACTGTCTAGATAGCACCAGTGACTCTCTCAATGGAGCTGGCAGAGGTGTAGACAGCAGGGGCAATGCCAATCAGCTTGTTATCGAGATCATAGACAACGTAGGCAGATCTAAGAAAGGTATCGCCGAATAGAACGTAGCCAGAGGAGTACTGGGTGGAAACAATGCCAAAAACACACTCAGATGACTGCAGACCAAAGTTGCTGAGAGGAATGACCAGCTGAGAAGAGGGGACGGCAATGGTGGTGCTGCCAAACCTGAAGTTGATGTTGAAAGAGGGAGCAGAGCAAGAGATGGTGTTGAGCTGGGTGTTGGGATCAAGGGCGCCAAGATTGAGCTTGCTCTTGATCTTGTCAAAGGCAGCCTGGGGGATGTAGGTGAAGGAAGTTCCCGAGTCAAGAATGGCGTTTCCGCCCGAAGAAACACTCTCATCGTCGACGGAGATATCGGCATAGGCCACCTGGAAGGCGTTGGGGGAGGTCAGGGGGAGAGTCTCGAGACTTCCGGAGAACTTGGACGAGTCAGTAGCTCCGAAAAGAACAGATCCAGTGGAGGCATCAATAGAGTCGAGGAACAGGGAGTAGACGTTTCGAGAAATGATGCCTGCCTTCTGGAGAGACACGGGGAAGTTGTCGTACTTGGTCCTGGCGGCTTCTCCGGCAGCTAGACCGATTCCAAAGACACCCACGAGTCCAGGGGCGTCAGAGGCACTGGCAAACTGGAAATCAGACACGCTGGCACCGCCCATGGTGATGGTATCGGTGACCCAGTCTCCAGCAGCGCTTCCAGACACGTATTGGATTGAGAAGTCGCTGGAAACAAACTTGTAGGAAGAAGAGGCAGCGGAATCGTACTGTCCAGTGGCCTGACAGGCGTTGTTGGAGCAGTCCTTGGTATTGTCCTTGGAGTAGACCCAGAGATCCGAGGATCCTGTGTCGACCAGCACCGTGAACTTTTGGGCCGGAGTGCCCAGAGAGATGTCAGCTGAGTAGAAGACGTAGTTCTGAGAGGTGAGAGTCACATCAGTCTGACGCTTTCTGAGCATAGAGAAGGTGGTGTTGGTCCAAATGGAGTGCAGTCCTTCAAACTCTCGGGTCTGGAGAGCCGAGTCTCTGCCTGAGTGCTTGGTAAAGGGCACGGCCAGGTATCCTAGAGAGGAAGGAGCAGCAAGTGCCAGAGAGACAAGAGAGAGTAGATGTAGGTGGTTTGCAATCATTGTAGGGTGTTTGGATGGTGGGAGAGAGGTGTTTGTGTGATTCTGAGAGCCCGGATATGCGAATTGAAGCCCGTTTATATACATTGGAGAAGAGAGAGGTGGACGCTGCCGTGAACCTGGAAGTGGTCCATATCTCAAGCAGGAGAGCCGTGCCAATGTGAGCTTTGCGCTAGTCTGGTGCGGGAAGGGGCCTTGTTTGGACACTGATAACGCAAGCAGCTGCCATACAGTGTTGGCGCTTGGTCGAGGAGCTTTTTTGACACATGGTTAAGGGGTAGATTAAACTAGGCGGTGGAAGGTGAGTTTTGGGGAGTGAGGTTTGGGGGTGACACAAGGGTCAAAGAGTACGTCTTTTTTGTGAAACTGCTCAGAATGTGATTTGTCGCAGATTGGTATCGATCTACAAATTTCCAGCATCATTTTGTGGGTATCAAGGGTGTCTTTTTCAAAGGTCGAAGATGATCTTTTACTGCATGGTTTTGATGCTAACTGAAACTTGGCGGGTGGTTGGTTTTGACGTGACAGTTGTATCACTTGATCTGTCTGGGATTTGGGGGGCTGGAAAGATTAGTTTGCCAGGTCTCCTTGATCCGTGCGTCATTGCACAGCAACTGGTTACTTTTCCTTTTTATTGCGTTCTTTTGGAGGGTACATTCTGGACATGTATCTGATAGCTAAGAGTTAGCTGAGGATAGCAGGTTTGACGAAAAAACACAGCCATGGAATTACTCACTCTAGCCCAGACTAAAAACGACACGGCTCCGACTAATGTAATATTGGCACCATGGATAGTGCTACAGTGTTTGTCTTGGCGTCTTAGTGGTGATTTCCCCTTGTATACCATTGAGAGAGACAGCTGGTATCTGCAGGCACAGCCAGGTGGAGGTGTCAGATATAGTTTTTCGGAAGCCGGCTGGGTTGAGGGAGGTTTTTGGAGATTGCAAGGGAGTTTTCTGATTCTGTGGGAGATTTGCAAGTTTTCTGTGTCAAATTCACCTCTCCTGAATCCCCGCTATCAGAGAACAGCATCAGCTTTTGTACTATATCAGCTCTTACACTGTGATCTCTGTCTCTTGTACTGTGTCTTTCTCTGTTTACCCTTCAAAATTGCCAATAGTGAAAAGACAAGAAATGACAGGTGCACATGCAAACATCTCACATGGTCATTTAGTGAATCTGAATGTTTACAGTCAAACAATTTACCGAACCAAACAGCATCACAACTCCATCAATCTGATCATCAAACCCCATAGATGTCGTCATTTGACACCTGACACGAACGTGAAAGACAGCGCGGATCGACAATTATCCCCATGGAGTTCCGTGGCCGTGCCATATGTCATTTTCAGAGTTGTTTTGTTGCATGTCAGCGGAATCTGTTCTCCGAATTCTTTTTCTCATTAATATTCAATTAAACATAATTTATTCGCGAAAATCAGATATCATTGAGATTTGAGAGTTAGCATCTTGTACATCTCTTTGGTTCAGTGGAAGCTAATGTGAGAATTTTTTCTGCAGATTGTGTAGATGGTGGCTTGCTCTACACAAAACTGCTGCTCAAATGGCATTAGCTCCACTCTCCACCGAGATATGGGGTGCCAACTCCCCTGCCGATATCGGCTGTCAGATTATGCAGACATGTGGATAGGTGGAGGTGCACACGACTTTGTTAACTTTAGACAAAATAAAATAAAATAAAATAAAATAAAAGCTGAAAAGAACAGTGCCGAAAAACAGTAGGTATGGAAGACTCTTTTAGGTCACATATAGAGCTGTGGGGTAGAATGGCAGCTGGTGATAACTTCTCTCTCGGCATTATTTGCCGAAAACTTCAATCATTCTGCTTCAAAAAAATTTTGATATAGCTACATTAGACAAGATCTTAAGACAGGATCCAAAGAGTGTTTTTTGCTCGGAATCAAATGCTTATTCTATACAGTTAATATTGCATTTTAATTATTCCAAGAAATATTCCATCAAAAAACATACCTTCAATGAGTTCAACTGTATGTTGGACACTCCCGCTCCCTATCATTGTCATCCCCGCCAATAAGACAGCTTGTCCCCACGTTCATGACTACAGCTGGGCTCTCCAAAGTCGCTTTACAATATTTACTTCTTTCGTAAATTACTCTATACAAACAAAACGTGTGTATCAAACTTTTGGTAATACTTTTAGTGACTTTCAGTGTCTTGGTAAATCTTTTGGGATGCTGGATAGCATCAATAGTGGAAAACAAAAATGGAACAAATGCATCACCCACTATCAAGCCATGGCAGACATGATAGTAGGATCCTTTCTGTCGAGAACAACAGACTCAGAAGTGTCATCGGCCTCAACTCGGCTCACCTCTCTCAGAACATTGACGCCAGTGTCCTCATCGGCAGGCTTGTCGAGAGCAGTGAATGGCGTCTTGGTGATGAGAGAGTAGATTTTGAGCACACCAAGTCGAATGAACAGAATGCCGAATCCCCACAGCAGCGAGCCCACGGGAGCAGCCACAAAGGCACCAAAGGCGGACCAATCGTCTCCATACAGACCCTCCAGCAGAATCAGCAGCTTGATACCCTCGTGCGCGTTCTTGTAGTAGATGGAACCAAAGATGAACACGGTGATCATACCGCCAAAACCGCCGCCAATAACCTCCCAGCCGGTAATGAAGTACATTCGGGTTGAGAGGCCGCAGAACATGATGGGAATGACTGCAGCAGAGAAGAGATCGGCAATAAGGAAAATGTTAAGAATGTTGGGGGCCTTGAGCGCAACCACAATGACGGGGGCATTGATGCACAGCACAATGAGTCGCACCCACACCATGTTGACCTTGTTTCGGAAGAAATCGTTGGAAATGGTGGAGGCCATGGCAGACTGGTTGGAGTCGTAGGCAGCGACAGAAAGAGACAGGGTGAAGGCAATGGTGAAACCAATGACCCATCCGGGCATTTCGTTGATGACGTAGAAGAAGGCGTTGGCAGATCGCTCGTCACCGTAGACAAACAGAGTGCCGTCGACCTCAAGCTTGGCCCACACAGCCAGCAGACCAGTCAGGCCGACCACAGTGAGGATAATGAGCGTGAGAATGGTGGAGTAAACACACGCCCAGAAGAGCTCCTTGTTGTTCTTGGAAGCAAACGTACGCATCCAAAACCCACTCAAGAAACAATCGTTGGTGGCAATGGCGACGGGCAGAATGTAAATGAGCTTGTTGGCGAGCAGGTTGGGCTGCAGCATTCCGGACTTTGCGGGCTCCGAGGGGTCGACGTGGAAGTAGACACCCAGACCAGCAGACACAATCACGAGCAGCACCAGCATCATGGCACCCTGGATGTTGTCGGTGAAGAAAGAGGTGTGGAAACCACCAACAGCAGTGTAGATGGAGGTGAACACGGCCTCGACAATCAGGACGGGCAGAGCGTCGACTCCGGTAAGGGTCTCGATGGCAGCCTGGACTGCGGCCAGCTCAGCAACCATGTACAGATACATGGTACCGATGGTGAGGCAGGTGAGGTAGAACGAGGTGAGCCAGCCGAACCGGTATCGGGTCCATTCGGTGAGCACAAAGCCCTCGGGACACGAGGCTCGGATGATGGGGCCGGCCCAGGCAAACAACATCATTGGCAGCGCCGAGGCCAGGCCGTAGACCATGAGTCCCTCGACTCCGGCCCGCACAGCGATATCTGGATATGTGTTGAGGACACCAGCGCCCATGGCTGGGTTAGTATGCACTTTCTCACGCAAGCATTATCTTGATCGAGTGTAACGGTATGATCTCAGCCTTGTGAGTGGCACCGACGGACAATGTTCCTGGGAAAAGTCCAGAATAAAAAAACATTGCACGTCTGCCGTCACTCACAAAGCACCCGCAGTGCTTGTATTGGGGTTAGTACTCACCTGATGCGACGAAATTTATCGCCAGCGGAATGGCAGTTCGTGTGTTGTTTGCGGCCAGAAATCCGCCCTTGTGCTTGCGCATGTGGATGAAGCCCACCACCAGACCCATGACCAGAAAGAAGCACAGCGTGCAGTAGATGATGGCATTAGATGCCGGATGCGAAATATGTCCGGGCATTTTTCGATCTCAGAGGCAACGTGGGTGTGTGAAGTGTGGCGTGTGGTGGTCAAGTGGTGGGGGATGGGCCCAATAAATAGACGTCTCTTTTTGGAAGCGAGGAAAAATGGCCGTCGAAAAAATAGGGTTTGACTCAAGGTTGAGGTGTATCTGGTTTGGGACCCGGATGACTCAATCCCATGCAGCTATTGACTCAATTTGTTGAGCTAGATGCACTTCATGCCCGACGCTCCGCTCTGGCTCTGGGAAGGGTGTGGGGGGCGCGTGGGGGGTGTGGGGAAGCTGAAAAGCTGGCCAGGCACGTTTTGGCGCTCTGCGGATCGTTTGCTTGTGGTTTTGTGTCTCTGTCTCTGCTGGTCGTCGAACCAAGATGGCTCTTTTCCGTGGAAGTCGCACGACCTCCCCCATTTGCCAAAAAAGTTTAGTGTTGCACCTACTAGTCTCAATCAAACTTTATTTTAACGAGAAGTGAATAAGGTTCTGGAAAAGTTGGAAAAAGTTTTTATTCAGAGCCCCCCCCCCGTAACCCGTAACCAGTAAACGGCGCCTAAAGTTCAGATAGGCGAGCTGACTCGAAATGAGTCGGATGACTCAGGAGTCATGCGAGCGTTTGTGTCGCAGAGTATCAGCGTCAAAGGTCGTGGCAGTCCCCTTTTCTGGTCTTTTAGTGTCCTTGAGTCGTCTCTGAGTGGTTCTATTACAGTCACATTTGCACTTGTAGCGTTTAGACTTGTATAGGTACAGAGTAGCGATTTATCAAACGGTTGGTCAAAGAAGAAAAGCTGAGCTTGATGAGGCCTCTGGGATGAGAGGGGTGCCTTCCCATGACTCAAATGACTCAAAGGATAATCCCTGGCGAAACCCTGACGGTTGTCATATATCGTTTGTTTTCTTTTCCATTGTCTTTGTTATTGTTGCGAGTCCGTCCTGAATGAGTCTTCATAAGGCCCTTCCATAACCGAGGCCAAGGTGTGTGAAGTGTGTGTGTTTTAGTCATGTAAGAGTTGAGAAGGAAATGAAATGCAGAGTCATGTACATTGTACGTTCAATTATGGGCACCTATACGATACGGCGCTTTGATGTGCCTATAGTCGAGCACTGGGTCGTTCATTTTCCGTTTGCTGAACGGGATATTGAAAAAACAGAACCACCAGAAACAGAACCACCAAAAACAGACCCACACTCGCTCGTATATCCTGCTTACATATACGACCCGTAATGGAAGATTAAAAGCAATCGGAAGCGAGCCGCTGCAGCTAGCCAGAAGTATACACACCTATGTACGGCTGCACAAACGGGCGTCTTTGTACAAGCTGACCAATAGGAGCTCGTGAATCAGTAGCTGCATGTCAACGGCCGTGACAAGGAACCTGTAATCGACAAAAGTAATATTCCCACATTGTGTTTCTTTTGCCCATTGTCATCGTCCTCAAAGGTCGGTCGAATTAACCCTCCTTCGTTTGTAGGTTGGGGCCAATAGCGTATAGTGTGAACGCACATACTTTTTTTTTGTTTTGTTTTGTGTGTAAAGACCAACAACTAAACGAGAAAGAAGTTAGACTACGGACCTTAACAAGGTTACCGAGTCTAGTCTAGTTAGTGGAGAGTGAAATTAGGGTATCGTGAAGCTGGAATTCGATCGGCAAAACACACGCAATTTGGAAGTTTGGGGGATTTCGAAAAAACCAATGAGTTTGCGCTCTTTCGCTGATTCCAGAACTGCTTTCAGATTCTTTGTAAGACAACCGCTTCCCACTTTACACCCCCCTTCATCCACTCTCTTTAAGGTGCAGAGTTGTTTGCACTTGCTTTCTTCAGAAGCAGCCAAAAAGAAAAGAAAGAAAAAAATTGCTAGCTTTTTCGGCTCTCGATGATTGTCAATCTCCAGGCGATAACTGGCGCATTTGGGGACCGTATTGCGATTGTGGAAGTGGATGGTGAGCAGAATACGAAGAAGAAGAAAAGACAGCGAGAAAAAAAAAACAATGACATGCAAAGATCGGCATAAAATATGACGTTATCATGCCCTAAAGAGCCTTCCCATTGTCAATACGTATAGGCTACGTTTGTATACCAGGTGCTAGGTCTCAGATCGATCTGAGACTCTGACGTTCACTTCCCAGAATAACGTGGTTGCTCCACTGTACTATCTTCGATGTGATTCGTGTCTGATGTCCCCTCTAAAAACCACAATATTCGAGCTACTGAAAATCCGAAAAGTGCGTTCGGCTCCAAATCTGATTCTGAACCGACATTGTATCATTTTCACCTCTCTACTCTGGGCTGGTGCGTTTTATCTGTGTGTCGTTTGGACCTGAATGTATGCTTCATCAGTTAAACCTCCTGGTAGCATATCGTGAGCCAAAGCATGATCCTAAGCAAGACCCTGGACTTTTAACGGACCCATGATTCCCTGGAAATTCTAACCGAGCTTTTCGTCAACTTCTGTTTCGGCACGTACCTGTAGTGGGGTGTTTTTCCCATCTATACGGCTTTCTACTGTACCGTATTGAATTGCGAAATAGTCCCACCCAGACATTTTATCTGATCTGGAAGATGAACAGTTGACGGTTTGTTGTTGAGAATTATTGCCATTCTCAAAATTCCATCGCTATCAAGAGCCCGCTTTTAAACAGATGCACTCCTCAGAATCCCTTTTAAATGTCTGATTTGACCGTTATATTTCTCCATCGGGAGGTACCATTATGTTAGCTGTATATTGAATAACCGGAGATACATGACTCCTAACTAGCTTGATTTTAACTCGATTGGAATTGTGGAAACCCCACGGAATTCAGCATAAGCTTCCAAACCAGTTTGTTCTTTGAAAAATTCCATATTTCCAGTTATTTACCAGGTTGAGCTCGCCTATATTTCACGTCTGAAACGGTCTCTCACCAGAAAGTTTTAGTTCCCAACGCTAATACGATTTTTTTGAGCCCTTAAATGTCTCTTTACGGTTGTTTAATGAATATGCCTCAGGTGTTGTTTTGAGACTGTCTTCAAAGCGGCCAATAATGGTGCAAATTGAAAGCTGTTTAATCCAATGGAAGCCCCGAGTGAAACTGATTCCAACAGTACTAGTCACGTACTGGTAGCTCTACTACAGCTGGATATACATGCCATTTACCGCTCTTCTACCTCTCGATCCCAAAATAAATAAAGTTGACTTTCTCGGGACAAACCGAATATTGAGGTTGCTAGACTGAAAAGCTCATTAGTCCGGCAAAGTAGACGTTGGAGGGTTGTAAAAGGCTTGGTATGAATCATTTGAGTCATCTCTATCATGTGACCGACAGAGACCTTCGCAATTCGAAAACTCATGGATTCATGCTCCAGCAAAGTTTTCCATTTTTTGCTGTTGTCCAGGAGGAGAAGTGAGTCTCGAAACTACAAAACTACAGAACACAATGCAGTTCATATGGAGACATGAAGACATTCGTTGGAGAGTCCCTAAAAGTACCACTCTACTAAAAAACCGTATATCTCTCGTTTAGGAAGCTTCCACTCTTCCGATTTTCGATTCAATCACCATATTGATCTTCAAACTACACCTCTCTCAGAGTAGAAGTAGACTAGATCACCATCTACTAGTACCACCCAAAAGACTCAATCGGTCGGGTTTTGGAAATCTAAAGAGTGCGTTCTGTTCGAAATCCTCGCCTTAACAACCCCCTACTGCTCACTTTTTCTCAATCCCGCTCACACAAAAAAACACCTGCTCCGTCACCTGTAGTCTTTTGGCCCAATAGAATGTCTCATGAGAAACGCCTGCATTAATTTGATCGACCCATTCATTGTATGCAGGCAACATTGAGAAACGTCCGACAGGTCACAATATAACAATGCTGTATCCATCAAGCGAGATGCACTGAGGTCCATGTTTTATACCCCGTATTTGTCAATCGAAAAGAGGAAAAAAAAGAAAACATGGGTTCTCCACAAAAAATCATCCGAAGCGCGTGCGACCAAGAACAAGCACTTGACAGCGACTCGTTTGCTGCCCTTGCCTTGCAGAATCTACGCGCTCTGATCCCCGAAAATCATGTGAGGCGGCAGACCCATCAGGGGTGGCTTTGACTGGCCGTTAGACGGGCGAAATGTGGGGAAATGAGACCGCAAAAGGCTGTGGAAGGCTGTGGAAGACTGTGGAATGCCATTGAAGGTTCCAAAAGTGGCGGTATGTTCCACAGCGTTCCAGCACCTTCCACTACCTTCCACCACCTTCTACCAACTTCTCCCAACTTCTCCGAGCTTCCGGTGCGTTCGATAAACCCTACGTCTGTTAGAGGTGGAACATGCATATCATAGTCAAGGCAGCTGGAGCGGCAAGCATATATATAGACGGTTGCTGGTCCCCCAATTGAGCACACACATACACACAAACAACAATGAACGAGTCAGAATTCACTGATAGAGCTAACAAAATCATCAAGATCTCGGTCGATCTGGCCAAGCAGCACTCGCAGGGCACTCTCCAGCCCATCCATCTGCTGGCAGCCATGTTCGACGCCGAGGAAGACGCCTCAGACCCTTACATCAAGGCTGTGGTGGAGCGCGGCAAGTACGACTGGGACCAGTTCAAGCGCAGCGTCAACAAGGCGCTGGTGCGGCTGCCCAGCCAGAGCCCCCCTCCGGACGACCTGAGCCAGAGCCCGGCCTTCTCCAAGGTGCTGCAGAACGCCATCAAGTACAAGCAGCGCCAGAAGGACGAGTACGTCGGCCAGGACCACATTCTCATGGCCCTGCTGGACGACTCGTCCGTGGAGTCGATTCTCAAGGAGTCGGGCATCAAGAAGGACGTCATGGAGACCAACATCACCGCAGTCCGCGGCAACCGCCGAATCGACTCGCGAACGGCAGACGGATCCGAGCAGTTTGAGTTCCTCAACAAGTACGCCATCGACATGACCAAGCAGGCCCGCGAGGGCAAGATTGACCCCGTCATTGGCCGAGAAGAGGAGATCCGACGCTGCATCCGAGTGCTGGCCCGACGAACAAAGTCCAACCCCTGTCTGATTGGAGACCCCGGTGTGGGTAAGACGTCGATCGTGGAGGGCGTTGCGCAGCGAATCATCGACGGCGACGTGCCCAACGTGCTGGCCAACTGCCTGCTGTTTTCGCTGGATCTGGGCGCGCTCAAGGCCGGCGCCAAGTACCAGGGCGACTTTGAGGAGCGAATCAAGGGCGTGCTCAAGGAGATTGAGGAGTCCAAGGACATGATCATTCTCTTCATCGACGAGATCCACATGCTCATGGGCGACGGCAAGGGCGACGCCGCCAACCTGCTCAAGCCCATGCTGGCCCGAGGCTCTCTGCACTGCATCGGAGCCACCACCGTGGAGGAGTACCGAAAGCACGTGGAGAAGGACGGAGCGTTCGAGCGTCGGTTCCAGAAGATTGACGTCCGAGAGCCCACCATTCGAGAGACGGTGGCCATCCTGCGAGGTATCCAGAGCAAGTACGAGCTGCACCACGGCGTGCGAATCCTGGACTCTGCTCTCGTGACCGCCGCCCAGCTGGCTTCGCGATACCTGACGTACCGAAAGCTGCCCGACTCGGCCGTCGACCTGGTGGACGAGTCTGCCGCCGCCGTGGCCGTGGCCCGAGACTCGCGGCCCGAGCATCTGGACTCGCTGGAGCGAGAGCTGGATCTGCTCATGATCGAGGTCAAGGCGCTCGAGCGCGACCAGCACGCCGACAAGGGCACCAAGGAGCGCCTGGACCACGCCAAGCACCGAGTCGCCGACATTGAGGAGGAGCTGGGTCCCCTGCGAGAGACCTTTGAGCGGGAACGAGCCGGCCACGTGGAGCTCAACGGCCTCAAGCACAAGCTGGACGAGCTGGAGACCAAGGCCGCCGACGCCGAGCGACGCCGAGACACGTCCACGGCCGCAGACCTGCGGTACTTTGCCATTCCCGACCTCAAGAAGCGAATCGTGGGGCTCGAGGAGGCCAACGCCGCCGAGGAAAAGTCCATGGTCAAGGACGTTGTGGGCGCGGACCAGGTTGCCGAGACGGCCGCCCGGCTGACCGGCATCCCCGTCACCAAGCTCACCCAGGCCGAGAACCAGAAGCTCGTCAACATGGAGAAGGTGCTGTCCCGCGAGGTTGTGGGCCAGCCCGAGGCCGTCAAGGCCGTGTCCAACGCCATCCGGCTGTCGCGGTCCGGTCTTGCCAACCCCAACGCCCCCGCGTCCTTCATGTTCCTGGGTCTGTCTGGATCCGGAAAGACCGAGCTGGCCAAGAAGCTCGCGGGCTTCCTGTTTGCCGACGAGCAGGCCATGATTCGAATCGACTGCTCCGAGCTCATGGACAAGCACTCCGGCTCCAAGCTCATTGGCGCTGCCCCCGGCTACGTGGGCTACGAGGAGGGCGGCATTCTCACCGAGGCTCTCATCCGAAAGCCGTACTCCGTGGTGCTGTTTGACGAGGTCGAGAAGGCTGCACCCGAGGTCCTGACGCTGCTGCTGCAGATCCTCGACGACGGCCGAATCCACTCCTCTTCCGGAAAGCTCGTCAACGCGTCCAACTGCATCGTCATCATGACCTCCAACCTGGGCGCCGAGTACATCAACCGGTCCACAGCCACGCACGTGGACGCGCACACGCGGTCGCTGGTCATGGACGCGGTCAAGGCGCACTTCCGGCCCGAGTTCCTCAACCGAATCACGGCCATGATTGTCTTCAACCGGCTGTCCAAGAAGGCCATCAAGCGCATCATCAGCATCCGGCTGGACGAGATTTCCAAGCGGTTCGAGCACAACAACCGCCATCTCAAGCTCAACGTCGACGAGGACGCCATGGACTACCTCACCGAGAACGGCTACAGCCCCGACATGGGAGCCCGGCCGCTCAACCGGCTTATCCAGAGCGAGGTGCTCAACAAGCTGGCCATCATGCTGCTTCGGCACCAGATCAAGGACGGCGAAGAGGTTCGAATCGTGCGAGGCGACAAGGGTCTGGAGATCATTCCCAACCACGACGGCGAGACGGATCTCGAAATGAGCGACTACGACGATTTCGACGATGAGATGGACCTTGACTAAATGTCCAAAGATAGTTAATAATGTAATTTGAATGAATGATGAATTAATAGAGATGTTTTGAGTGTACTGTAGGTAGCTGTATTTGAGATGTAGATGATGGTTTAACCCAGTGATCTTTTATTCGCTTGATTTTGATTTTTCACACATGAAAAATCAATCTACAATGTGGCCATCTTAAAGTTATTATAGTGGATCCGATTTGTCAGCCTCTGAAGGTTCTTCAAAAGAGGTATTGTGGTGAGTTTTTGGGTAATTTGAACATGTTTCGTTACTATAGCGGTGATTTCTTTGGTATTGCACTTTTCAGAACTTCTCTAGCACCTCTACAGAATGTTCTAGAGAGATAGGTGATGACAATCAGTCTACAGTTGATACTGTGATAGACAAGAGATGGTGAATCAGTGAGAGAGAACAGCTTGTGCGAAATAAAGAGCACTATTACAGTTGAAATTCAATTTTCAGCAAGATGCACTTTTCAGAATTTCTTTTCTCCAACTTGTATCAGTTCTGATCCAACAGTGGGTGCATAAATTGATTTTTTGAATTTGTTTTTATTCCAAGGTAAATTAATTTTTATTTTCATTTTCATTTTTGCAGGGAGTGATGGTGATACTGCACGTTTCTAAAGCACAACAGTACCACCTTCTAGATACTGTTATAGTCACAATGTAGAGATTCTGAAGAGTGCGTTTGGCTCAGAATTCCCGTCCGAGTGCACTGGTACCATCTATTTTCCGATACCTACCTTCTACAGTCATCCACCACACACCTGTTTGGAGACATCTCACACTCCCTGATTTTCGAATGTAGTCCAATTTTGCTGTCAAATTGCATCCCAACTTCTACTCTTAAAAGTGGTAAAAACTTATATAAAAACCAGCACTTTATCCCCAGTCAATATACCAGTCGTTCTTTAAACCCTTGAAACCAGCCCCAAAATAAACCCACGACAACGCCACCGCCACCCCTTCATCCCCCCCCGAAACCGGACTCATCACAGATGCATCACCACTGCACGTATGACAGGATGGATTGTACGTTGAGAGCAGTCTTGGCCGCAGTTTGGAGCACGCATGACAGACGCACGGTCATGAAAAAATTGTGCTGCACAATGCAAAACATAAAGATAGGCTATCCACCGCAAGTTAGATCGTCTACCACACAGTCTTTTTCGACACACTCACCCCCCGACAAATCTACAAAAATGGCTACCCGTGCGCAGTTTGAAAACTCCGACGAGATTGGCGTCTTCTCCAAGCTCACCAACTCGTACTGTCTCGTGGCCGTCGGCGGCTCAGAGAACTTTTACAGCTCCTTCGAGGCAGAGCTCCAAGATACCATCCCCATTGTCTACTCCACCATTGGCGGCACCCGGCTCGTTGGCCGACTCACAGCCGGTAACCGACGAGGTCTTCTGGTCCCGTCCACCACCTCGGACGTGGAGCTGCAGCATCTGCGAAACTCGCTCCCCGACGAGGTCAAGATCCAGCGAGTCGAGGAGCGGCTCTCTGCCCTCGGCAACGTCATCTGCACCAACGATTACGCTGCCCTGGTGCACCCCGACATTGAGCGGGAGACCGAGGAGCTGATTGCCGACGTGCTCGGCGTGGAGGTGTTCCGACAGACCGTTGCCGGTAACGTGCTGGTCGGCTCCTACTGCTCCCTGTCCAACCAGGGCGGTATCGTGCACCCCCAGACCTCCATCGAGGACCAGGACGAGCTGTCGTCGCTGCTGCAGGTGCCTCTGATTGCCGGATCCGTCAACCGAGGTTCTCCCGTTGTTGGCGCCGGCATGGTTGTCAACGACTGGATGGCCGTGGCCGGATACTCCACTACCTCTTTCGAGCTCACCGTCATGAGCAGCATATTCAAGCTCAACAACGAGCAGCAGGGCGACCAGTGGGAGCAGACCAAGTGGTCCCAGCTGTACCAGCAGATGGGTTAAGCTATTTGTGCTGCTCTGCTGCTGTTATTCGACGACGAGGTTTGACTTGATATTTTGATATTTTGGTATCGACTATGCATTAATGTATTTGGCATTGCCGACATGGAAAAAGGCTCTGTCTGTGGGACGATTGGTCCCCTTAGCATGGCACTGGTTTCTAGATAATAAAGTGCTGTTAATATTTGTTTATTGTAGGGTTGGTGTGGTATTGTTTGTGCTTGGTTGTCTGGCTGTACTGTAGACTGTAGATGTTCATTTACTGAGTTGTGAAACTGAGATTTAAACAAGTCGTATAACTAAGGAGTGAAGAAGACTGAAGACTGAAAGAAGCAGAACATCACTCTAGATACAGCCATGGTTGTATTTCAGATGCTTTAAAAACCACATTATATTCCGAATCGAATTTTGAACCGAATGCACTCTTCAGAATTCCTGTGGAATCGAAAATGCGGTTTTTGAATGTCCTGACTGGACTAGACAGAGTTGGACAAAGCCACTCCATCAGGGTGTTGTTGAAGAGCATCACTTTGATCCCTAAAGCAATTCTGAAAAGTGCATGTTTCTTGAAATTCTTTGTATATTTTAGCAATACTTTTCAATCTGCTATACCATCACTTTCCACTGAGTAATATGTACCATAAAAGCAGTCGAGCTCACCACTAAACTAACCATTACTACAAACTGCAAGGTAGAGAGAACACCACAACAAACGATACTATATGACGAATATTGATGACGTGTCCCTAGGATTTGGTTCTCACCGCCCTCAACAAACAACCAATACTGATTTCATCTCTTTCATCCCTCCGTAACCTTCTAATAACTCATATCCAACTCAGCAGTACTGATCTACCCAGGTCGATAAACTTCATTCTCATCTAAACTCACATTTCACATTCTCATGGTTGGGACTTTTTAGTCTACATGGTCATATGCGGGGCAATAATGCAGTAATAAAACCTGCAGATGCTCATTCATCTTTCTCAAACCACGTGGTTCAAGACGCCGTAAATTCCGGTAATAAGCGGCTGTAAATGCGCGACTTTTGAGCACACAAAATAAACCAGCATATCACAGCCTATTCGTGACCCCTTTTGGCTCCCCAGCTCTTCAACAAGACCAAATAACCCCTGTCTCGCTAATTGGACAAATGAGGGGTATCCAAACTTTCACGTCTCAGACATGCATACCTACAGAAACTGCAGCTCATAACTGAACCTCCCCATCTACATCCAACAACCATGGAGGATTTCGGGTGAGTACAACGACAGGAGTCGTGCAATTGCACCGATCTTGACACGTGGCAACATCCCCACGCGCCACAAACACAAAACGCACCCCGCAAAAAGCTAACTCAGACTCTCTCGAGCTGGACTCTCCATCAGAGCCAAGGCGCTGGCCAAAATCGCCAAATACGCCGCCACCTCCAACGCTCCCACCGCCGATGCCGACCTCGACAAACTCAACGCCGCCCTAGGCCAGGCCCAGGACAAAAGCGGCGTGCCCATGAGCCCCAAGGAGCTCGAGGTGCTGCTGGCCTTGGCAGGTTCGGCCAAGTACGTGGCCAACGTGGACCGTGCCGCCTCGCTGCTCCAGCAGCTGGGCCTGTACCTCCTCGAGGCGCCACGTCAGGCGTTTGCCAAGACCCCCGTTCTCCGCAAGGTCTACCCCTCTCCCTGGGAGCTGGTCACCAAGGCCGTTACTGCCGCAGTGCTGGACCTGGGCATCAACTTCCCCGCCCTGTACGAGGAGTCGCACCGGTACATCTTTGAGTACATCCAGGTGGTGCACCAGCTGTCCAGCGGCCGATCCGTGGACATTCTGCTGCCCTTTGTGCTCTCCATCCACGGCTTCCTAGCCGAGCTCGCCCGAAAGACGGACTCCTTCGCAATCGAGGACCGCCAGAAGCTCTTCAGCGAGCTCAAGTGGCTCACTGACTCGGCCTTCCTGCTGGAGTTTGAGACGGAAATGTCCAAGCTGCGGTCTTCCGAAGATGACACGTGGGCCTCTGTGGTAGCCAAGTACCAGGTGGCCGACCTGCAGCTCGGAGCCATGGTCCTGTCCGCCTACTTTTGCGACTTTTGCCGAGCTCTGGCCACTTCTCTGGTCATTGTCGGAGATGCCTCTGATTCGTCGGTGCTGGACTCCATTGCCGGCCTGTCAACCCAGATCTCCAACCCCGGCAACAACCTGCTCAACCAGCTCAATGACTACGCCATCGGGGAAATCCACTCTCTCGACGAGGGAGCCTCCTACATCGAGCTGGCCTCTCCCGACCGTATCGACACTGCCCTCAACATCAAGGCCTCTGCTCTGGAGATTGTCGGCGTGGCTGTTCACTTTGGAATTGTCCATGAGTCCGACACCACCGGCATCATTGAGTCCTCCCTGGAGCTCACCTCCTCTCTCCAGAGTGAGCGGCTCATGCTGACTCTCTTCAAGCTCGGTTCTCTCATTGGTGGCTCTCGAATCTGCTCCACCCTGGTCAGATTCCTGCCCCACTACGCCTGCGACCCCCGTGTGGCCCCTGAGGACGTGCGAGAGGCTACGCGTGTGATTGCCTCTCGAGCCATGCCCTCCCTGTCCGAGGACGCCGTGGTCTCTTCCATCTACACCCTTGTTAACCTTCTCACCCCCATTGACCGAGGTGGAGGTTTCCGAGACGGCGCTTCTCTGGAGGACCAGCAGTGGGAGCAGATTGCCATCTGCCAGAATGTTGTGACTGCCGCCGTCACCATTGCTATTGAGTACGGCGAGACTACCATTGCCGTGCTCGTCTCCAACGTGCTGGCCCAGAAGCTGCTGCACATTTCTCCTGAGATCGACCAGGACATCATTCTTGGACTCAGTGACATTGCGCTGCACATTCCCGAGAAGGAGTTCCGAGCCATTCTCAAGGTGTACAACTCGCTGGCCGTCCAGGCCTTTGAGAAGGACAACAAGGAAATGCTGCAGACCGTCACCCAGGCCCGAAACCACATTGCCACCTGTCTTAAGCAGGCTTACCTGGAGTCCAACTCTGCCACCATCAAGGAGGCTCTGCTTCAGGGCCCCTCCCGGTCTGCTGAGCTCTTCCACCCCTTCCTGTCCGAGCTGCTGTTTGGCATTGTGTCCAAGGGTGAGGTTGCCAAGGACGACCGATCTCAGACTGAGGTCAATGCTGTGGCTGAAGAGATTGGTATCTATCTGCCCCCTCTTGCCCATCTTCTCCCCGAGTACCCTGAGCCTGCTCTTGATCTGTCTAGCGAGCCTGATCTTCAGACTCTGTTCCGAAATGCCTGGTTTAACATGGTGGTTCACGGCTACGCCCCCAACTCCGACATTACCAAGAAGTACCAGAGCGAGCTGGAGAACATTGCTCGATCTACTCCTCCCCTTGTGTCCGACAACTCGCCCAACAAGATGGAGTCTGACCTGGAGCTGAACACTGTGCTGCGACGAGGCTCTTCTCGAACCAACGTCAACAACCAGAAGGCCAACATGGCCAAGGTCTTTTCGCTCAACAACTCCTTTGAGATCCGGTCCCTGCACTACCCCAAGCTCATGTTCATTGCTGCTACCATGCTCGTGGAGACCCTGCGGGCCAGCACTGGAAACTGTGGCAAGGTCCTGCTTTACTTTGGAGACAAGGGTTTCAACTCTGGTGAGACCGGCCGTCACATGGCTGGAATCGCCACTGATGTCACCAAGGTGTACATTATGAAGGTGCTGCGAGGCCACTCTTCTCCCTTCACCACCGAGGCTGTCGCTCAGCAGATCAAGGAGATGCTGGTCTGCTGCTGCCATCGAGTGGCTGCCATCCAGGATGTGGCCTTTGCCTGCACCGACTTGCTGATCCGAGCAGTTCCCTCGGCTCTCTGTCAGAAGCAGTCTCTTTACGGCCTTCTGGAGCTTCTCACTCTGTTGTGGAGCTCTTGTATCGATGCCGAGACTGACGAGTACGAGCCTCGATCTGTGTTCAAGTCCAACAAGGAGGGACTAGACATTACTCTGGAGCTGTCTGACTCCTACTCTGCTCGACAGTACACTCTGAAGCGATTCCAGGGTGCTGCTCGAGAGTGGGTCAAGTTTGCCATGGCCAAGGAGACCGCCGACATGAAGTCGCTGCTGCAGTCTTACCTTGTGGACATGGAGGGAAGCCGTGACTTTGAGCACGTGTCTCTGGGCTGCTCTTTTGCTCTGGAGATGGGTGGCTCTGTTGCTGGCACCGACCGGCAGCTGGCCTCTCTCAAGGCCGTCAACGACATCCCCACCGACACTGTGTCTGGCTTCCTGTCTCAGTACATGTGGCGAAACGAGTTCCGAGATGATGGTGCCGCTCTGACCCTGGCCGGAGATGCCTCCAGTGAGCTGCGGGTGACCTTTTACCAGCGAGTCGCTTCCATTGTTGAGAAGCTCGACAACAAGGCTTACATTGCCCCCACCGAAGTCAAGAACCTGCTGTTTTCTGGCGCCTCTTACCTGTCTCGAGTTGGCCACAAGGGTGTTGATGCTGCGCGTCTTTTGGTGCAGATCCCCTTCCGAGCCTTCTCTGAGGCCTCCATCAAGACCGGTATCTCCATGTGGCTGTGGGTTGCCTCTGAGATCCCCTCTCTGGAGCATGTGATTCTTGCCGAGGTTTACCGTGGCTGGGAGACCACCGTTCACGACAGAGTCGGTCTGTACTCTCGAAAGCACGACATTCCCGAGGCTGACTACGCCAAGATGGAGTATGCTCCCTCCAACAAGAAGGAGATTGACCACGACTCCGCACTGACCCTGCGAGCTCTCGAGCCCCATCACGCTCTTGTGCGATTCATTTCTTCTCGGTTCAACACTCTGGTGTACGACTCTCCTCACGTGCTCAAGATGGTCACCTCCTTCCTGACCACTGCTCTCCATGGTATGCAGCATGCCTCTCTACATGCTCTTTCGCGAGAGACTCGGTTTGAGCTGACCATTCTTGCTCTGGATGTGCTGAGTGTTCTGAACACTCGAGGTGCCAAGGGAACTGATCGGCTATTCAGACTGATCATTCGATCTTCCCTCACTTGGTTCGCCCAGCCTCCCCAGTGGCCCTTTGGCGGTAACCGGCTGCGAATGATCAGTGAGATCCGGCTGCTCACTGAGGTTACTGATATGCTCAAGAATGTCGGCGGCCGAAACGCTTCTAGCGCTGCCTACAAGGACCTGCTGGTGGCTTTCCTGTCTGATGAGTTGATCAAGATGGCAGCATGGGCTGACCCTCTGCAGAATGGCTCTTTCAAGACCCAGCACCGAGTGGTTCCTTCAAGCGTCACTTCCAAGACCATTCAGGATGCTTGGAATGTTGACCCCACCCTCGCTGTCTTCCTGGTGGAGCGATATGCTTCTGGCGACGGTGCCAAGGCTCTGGAGAAGCTCATCAATGCTGAGCCTCTTCGAATCATTAACACCTCTCAGGCTGTCCCTTACTTCCTCAAGAATGCCACCCCCAAGACCAAGCACTACTTGCTGCTGATGCGACCTGTCTCCCCCATCTCGTCCATCAACCTCTTCCTCCCTGCTCACCACCCCGATTCCATCTCCCTGCAGTACGCCATGCGATCTCTGGAAAGTCACGACGTCAACCTTGTCTTCTTCTACGTGCCTCAGATTGTGCAGCTGCTGCGATACGACAAGGCCGGCTACGTGGAGCGGTACATTCTGGAGACTGCCAAGCTGTCGCAGCTATTTGCCCACCAGATCATCTGGAACATTTTGGCCAACTCTTATAAGGATGAGGACTCCACCATTCCCGACCCCATGAAGCCCACTCTGGACCAGTGTGTGGAGCGAATGATTGCTTCTTTCAACCCCGAGGAGAAGTCCTTCTACGAGCGAGAGTTTGACTTCTTCGCCGAGGTGACTGATATTTCGGGTAAGCTCAAGCCCTACATCAAGAAGACCAAGGCTGAGAAGAAGGCTAAGATCGACGAGGAAATCAACAAGATCAAGGTCGATGTCGGTGTCTACTTGCCCTCCAACCCTGATGGTACTGTTGTTGACATTGACCGAAAGTCCGGTCGTCCTCTGCAGTCCCATGCCAAGGCTCCTTACATGGCCACCTTCAAGATTCGTCGAGAAGTGAGAGCTATTGGAGATGACGAGGATATTGCCGACCCTGACGCTGACGACGACATGCACACCACCACCATTGAAAAGTGGCAGTCTGCCATTTTCAAGGTCGGAGATGACTGTCGACAGGATGTGTTGGCTCTGCAGATTATCTCTGTCTTCAGATCCATCTTCAACTCTTACGGTATGGATCTCTACGTGTTCCCCTACCGAGTGACTGCTACTGCCCCTGGCTGTGGTGTCATTGATGTGCTTCCCGACTCCATTTCGCGAGATATGCTTGGTCGAGAGGCTGTCAACGGTCTGTACGAGTACTTTACGTCCAAGCACGGTTCTGAGGACTCTATTCAGTTCCAGAAGGCTCGAAACAACTTTGTCAAGTCTCTTGCCGCCTACTCGGTCATTTCGTACCTGATTCAGTTCAAGGATCGACATAACGGAAACATTATGTACGATGGCCAGGGTCACGTTTTGCACATTGATTTCGGTTTCTGTTTCGACATTGTTCCCGGTGGAGTGCGTTTCGAGGCTGCTCCCTTCAAGCTCACTCACGAGATGGTGCTGGTTATGGGTGGAAACACTCAGACTCAGGCTTACCGATGGTTTGAGGAGCTTTCTGTCAAGGCATTCCTGTCTTGTCGACCTCATGCTGACACTATCATCCAGATGGTTCTGCCCATGCTAGACTCTGGTCTGCCTTGTTTCAAGGATCAGACCATTAAGAAGCTGCGACAGCGATTTGTGCTTGAGAAGACCGAGGCTCAGGCCGCTGCCCACTTCCGGGGTCTTATCAAGAAGTCCATTGAGTCTTTCTACACCAAGGGTTACGATGAGTTCCAGCGACTCACCAACGGCATTCCTTACTAGTTTATTTTTGTATGTTAATTTAGTGATAATTGTGTGTTTGATGAGACTTGATGAGTAAAAGTTACTCGGTAATGTACATTAAAACTTATAAATAGGGCTGCTGGCAGTGGCAGCATCAAAGACCAAAAAGTTGTCAAGTGGATGCTGGGTTCTGGCCATGTAGTTGAGCACCTCCTGGGCAATGACTCCTCCAACCACCGAAGCCACAGTGGCCAGTTCAGCGTCCTTGCTTGTGATGGTGGCAGCAGCAAACTCCTCGGAAACAACTCCGGGAGGCAGCTGCAGCTTGGAACACGCCTCAACACACAGTTTGTAGTACTCTTCTGTTGACAGCTCGCTCCAGAGCTTACCAGGGTTGGCGGTTTCGTAGTCCCAGCCTGCAATCAGGGCTGCCAGATAGGGGGGCACTCTGAGCTTGACTCGGGCCTTTTCCTTGGCAAAGGACGCCGTCTCCAGAGCCTCCTTGAAGGGCTTGAACTGAGTGTTCACCTTGACCTTGTATGACACCTTGTCTCCGTCCTTGAGCTCCTCGAAACCCACCAGGGAAGAACCCTTGGGCACTGTAGACTCGTTGGGCTTGTTGAGGTTGGTGAAGGTGTACGTGTAGTCGCCGAGGTCGGAGAATGCAAAGGACTGGAGTCCCGAGATGCCGGCGACCATGTAGGCCGTTGAGGTCTGTTGGCAGAGCTCTGTGACGTGCAGAATGTCAGCAATAGATGGCTGGGTGGCCACAACAATGTCAAACTGGTCGATAAACTCCTTGTCGAGGCTCAGAACTGACGCGTCCTTGGTGGCGATGGTCACATGTTTGTTGAGAGCCTTGATTCGTGGCAGAGCGGCCTCGGCCCGGTTCTTTCCCTCGTCGCCCTCCTGCACAAAGAACTGGGCGCCAAAGTCCTCCTCGGTGACCTTGTGGTCGTCCACGATTGTCAGCGATCCGATTCCGGCGAGCACGAGGTTTTTGATGGTTTCGTTGGCCAGCGCTCCCACGTTGGACACTAGGATCTTCGAGTTTCGCATTCGGGCCTGTGCGTCCATTCCCCATAGCCGGATCTGTCGGTCGTAGAGTGCCACTTCATCTGTGTTAGTAGTGCACCAAAATGCGAGTAACTCGTAGCTAGACGGTTTAGAGGGATGTCGTAATTAAGGATTGGGTCTGGGTGGACTTGGGAGGACTTGGGGAGACTCGTTGGGCCATATCACTTACTGGGCTCAGTCTCTAGTCGGGCGTGTCAATCACAGTGGACTCTGGGTCAGATGCCACCTGAACACAAACAAGCCGATCTGTGTGCCAGAAACACTAGCTGACCCGATTCAACCCCGGGTATGGTACTGCCACTGGGTTACAAGCCCCACTTGACACCCGATGGCTTTCTCCAGAGAGTCCCCCAATTGACTGTCCAATCAGACACTCTGTTCGGAGTCACCAACTACACGCTCTCGTCCAGCCGCAATCAACCCCCAGTCACATTCGATTCAAGCCGCAATCAACCCCACCACACGCCCAATGTCACCCACTGGCAACCACGGCAACCATTCAATCACTCACCGGCCGTAATCTCAATCTTGTCGCTCTTGGCGTCGCTCATGTTGCTCGCTGTCGTCCTGTTGTCCTGTCTAAACACAACGGTCCTGTGATGTGCGAAAGTAGCTCCACTGCTGCAATAAAGTGCATTTACCCAAACCGTGTCTCGCTCACCTCACGTCTCACGTCTCATGCAAACCAAGAGACCAAACTCTGTTGCACTCACACTACCCATCACCAACCACCAACCCCATCCACACAATGGACATTGGAAAGATCCTGGACGTGACACCCGAGCCGATACTGTCGACCGACGCGGTCATCAACGCGGCCTCGGACAACCACAGCCTGGACTACTGTCTGCCCGTGCAAATGGCCGAGTTTCAGCGCGAGCTCACCGACCAAGTGGTCAACCTGCACTACTCGGACATTCTGAGGTTCTACGACACAATATCCGGCACGGCAGCGTCGACGGCGCCCTCCGACTGGGCAGACTCGCTCGGAGCAATGTACCACGACTCGCTGCTCGTGGCAACCCACCCTTATCTGCTGGTGGACCACTACATGCCGCGCAGCCTGCTGCTCAAGGAGATCCCAGACAAGCTGGCACGCACAAGCGCCAAGTTTGCTGCTCTGGGCGACATTGTGGCGCTGCTGGAGCCCCGTCACTACAACGTGGCGCTCATTGCGCGGTCTGGCAAGACCCTGGACCTCGTGGAGGCGTTTCTGCACGGCAAGCCCGTTTCCTTTCAGAGACACACGGGACCCTACCTGCGAGAGCCCTCAGCCAAGCAGCGCGACCCCGCCAAGACCACGATCCACGTCATGTCGTCGTCGCTGCTAGAATCGTCGTACTCTGGCGACCACCGCTTCGACCTGGTCATTGCCTTCGACAGCACCTTCAACCCCAGCGAGGTGCACGTGGAGGCTCTGCGAACACACAAGCGCACGAGCCCAGCGCCCATCTTGCGGTTGGTTACCAACCTGTCTGCCGAACACGTGGCAGTTTCGTTCGGACTGACCGCCAACCCCGACCGCGTGTTCACGGAGGAGGTGATTGCGGCCTTGGTGGTGCTGCGAGACAAGAGCGGCACCATCCCTGCAGAAATGAAGTCGCTGTACCTGCAGCAGCTGCAGCCGCTGGCGTACTGGTTTGCAGACATGGGTCTGTCGTGGCCGCTGCCTGATCTGGCCCCCATTTCCGGCTACCCCAAGCTCGACGTGGAAACGTCCATGGCTTCGTCGTACCATCGGCGTTCGGCCATTCCGGGCACTGCTAACGACCCCACAGACACGTCGTCGCAGCCCTCAAAGCGATACAAGTTGGATCCCATTGGAGCTGATGCCTTTGCCCCACCACACGACTACGCGCATGGACGGTGGACGGGACTGACACAGGGTTTGTTGGAGCAGTACAACTCACTGGTGGGACGTGAGCGACAGCTGACAGCCGAGGCAGAGTCTCACAGACGTCTGGCGGCAACCCAGCAGCTCAAGCTGGAGTCTCAGCAGGATGAGATTGCTCGACAGGTGCGACAACACAGCTCGTTCGAAGATACGATTTCGTCACTGGAGCGCAAGGTGGAGCGAGGAGAGACGGACGCATCCAGAAAGGAGGAGGCTCTCACTCGACTACAGGAGGAGGTGGCTGGGCTCAAGACCACGCTGGCTGAGGGCGACGATGGAGCCATTAAGACCAAGCAGCAGGACGAGATCAGTGCGCTCAAAGCCAGTCTCTCCAAGGCCACTGCTACTGCTGAGGCTCGGTCCAACGAGAACGACTACATGCGAAGCGAGTACCAAAAGGCGTCCGAGTCTGCCAGTGAGGCTCTGGCCAAGGTGGCTGTTCTGACCACTGATCTGGCCGACGCCAACCGACGTGCAGACGGCGAGTTTGTGGCTCTTCGAAAGCTGACGTTTGATGAGGAGCGAGAGGTTCGAGATTCAGAAATCTCGGAGCTCAAGCTGAAGGTGGAGAATCTCGAGGAGCAACTGAAACGCCAGAGTGAAGCAGCACCAAAAACCTCGCGAGCGCGATATGGAGTTCGATCCAGCAGCGTTCCTCGGCGAGCTCTCTCTCCTGCAGAGGCCAATACCCAGTCAGAGTAGGTGGAGTAGGTGGAGTGCTATAGTGATAGATGTATGTATACTAAGTAATAACGAATCATTTAATTTAGACTGCGGTACCAATGGTTCTCTGTACAGTGATAGTTGGTCAATCATCCATGCTAATATTTTGATATGTTCTATTATCTGATTTTTCCATCTAATGCTAATGATCCTGACTAACTCTGGCACCACAACTTGACCTGATTATCCCAACCAGTGGTGGCAAAATACTCATTGTCCTTGCCCAGATCCAGACCCATGATTTTGTCTAGAGTGGGGAACCTTTTGGCCAGAGCCCATGAGTCAGCATGCCATATGTCCAGGTCTCCATCGTAGCCTGTAGATGCCAGAAAAGAGCCCGTAGAGTCAAACTTGACGTGAGACACAATCTTTGTATGTGCGGGGATGGTGAATACACACCGCTGGGCTCTCAGGTCCCAGATTTTGACGGATCCATCGGCTGATCCAGTTGCAAGTTGGTAGCCGTTAGGAGACCAGTCCAGAGAGTATATTTCCCGAATGTGGCCCTCCAGTGTCTGGATACTTCGTCCTGACCGAAGATCCCACACCCTTGCAATCGCATCCAGACCCCCAGATGCCAGGAGAGAGCCGTCTGGGTGGAATGAGACAGCGTGGACGCCCTTGGAATGGCCCTCCTGGGTCAAAAGTCGTTCTCTGGTCTTAACGTCCCACAGTCCCCATGTGTAGTCATGTGAGGCTGTAGCTATCCATTTGTGGCTGGGATGGATATCTATGCATGCAATTCTGTCCTTGTGGTTGTTTTCGCTGTTTCCCAAGGACGCCAGGGCTGTGACCTCCCTGTCGGACACAACAGCGGTTGAAGATCCATGGGTGAGTGTTCCTACTCCATTGGCTGTGGTACCATCAGTAATGGCGTTCCCAGAAGAGGATCCTGGAATATTCCACCACAACAGCTTGCCCTGGCCGCATCCACTGACCACCAGATCGTCGCTGATCCACTTGACGGCGCTGACTTTGTCCTGGTGTCCTCTGAGCACAGCCCTTGTGTCCAGGTTGGGCACACCCATAATCTTGATTTCGCCGGACCACGAGCCCGCAGCCAGCTGGGACGATGCAGAGTTGAAAGCCACGGCCGAGGCGGGTCTTGTGGACACAAACTGAGAACCCAGTTGTGTGTAGTTGTCCAGAGGTTGCATGACCTTGCGTCGCTCCGCAACAGTCTCTACCAGTCCCAGACTTGCCTCCTGCCTCTGCCGCTGCAGCCGTGCCTCTGTGCGTGCCACTGCGTCCCTTGTGATCGCCTTTCTTGCCTCCAGCAGCTCCTGGGACCCCGGAGTGAAGAACTCCTCGTCCTCCTCGTCCTCCATTTCAACGTCCTCGTCGGCCCCCAGTTGGCCGTTTTTCGCCTCGTATTCGTCCACCATGAGCTGCTTGAGCCGGTTGCGTCGGTCGGCTTTGTCCTCGGCAAACAGCGTCACTGGTTCCTTCAGAAGTCGCAGTCTGGCTCGCACGTCTCCGTCGTCTGTCGGAACATGCAGTTTGTTGAGAATCTCCTTTCTTCGCTGCGACTCCAGCAGCTGCCGTGCTGCCACCGCATCCTCGCGCGCCGACGAGTGGTCCACCGTCGTTTTTATGTCCTCCAGATCCACGAAATTCATGTTGCAAGGTGGTAGAGATGAATGGAGGTGGAAATAGTGATGGCTGGAAACAGAGTTTGGAGCTGCAGGTTGTATGTGCTTAGTAATCGATGGTGTTGTTGTAGTGTTATGAGATGTTCTGTGTAGTTTGACTGAATTCTGAAGAGTGCATTTTGTTTGGCAGCTGAGCTTATATCTGGTGGCTGTCTCTTTTTTCATATTGGCCAACTGTGGAGTACTAGGGGTTGCTGAACCGAGCGACTCTCTAACTAAGACGTAAAGTAGAGATTTGGCTTATTAATAGAAGATCTGTAGTAATATAAAGTGATGTTCTTTCATTATTGTTGCATTTTTTACCACTTCCGCTTTTTGGATCTGTCATGTCTGGTCTATTGCTCGAGTTGATAGCACCCCCCTACCTCCTGCCGTTGTTCGTACAAGACAGATTATTTTCATTGAAAGAGAAGCTGGAGCTAGGGTTGAAGCTTGAACATTTGCTTTGTGGGGGATTCATGACATTGGTTGACTACTGCTGTCTAATACATATCAGTTGAAGGTGTTTGATGAATTCTCGTCTTGTTAGAGGTAGACACTTTCATGTCCTCGTAACTCGACCAAAATAAAGGCTAAGAAACATCTCAAGACTGCAAGTTGATTTTAAGCGGGAGTTTAGTGGGTAGGTAGCATTTTTTGTCCACTAATATAGTTTGACATTGTTCGAAAGAACCTCGACTCATATCGACAAAGTCATAACCTGATTGGTTACCCTGTCTCGTTTCACTGCATATGGCTGTTACCCGGCCTCGTCATAGGTCATATAAACCCCCTCTAATTTCTATCCAATTCTTTTGAAGATTGGGATATGTGGTAACTGGGTCCTCAGTAATCAGATCCGTTGTTTTTTTACCGAAAACAGACAATTATGAAATCTCCAACTTCCCTCAATCTGACATGTGATCCACATCTAACCCGCATAAGATGCATAACTATTCTTTATGAATGCCAAGTAATTGCTGCATTAATCCCAACTAAAACAGCAAGCATCAAACTGGAGGTAGGGTAACCTGGAAAATACACCACTGACGAGGGTGAAACCCGGGGTAGAGCAGAAACCGAACACATACAGATCGATGCCCAACTCAAATCGTGAATAGCATAAATATTGAGGTCAGTAGAGAGACACATAGTTTACACCCATGCATAAGCAGACATTTCCACGTATCCTCCAACAACTCCACGAATAATGGTGATACAAAAAAACGAACACAACCAGTAGCATATCCACAGTCAGACAAAAAGATTGGTACCAGTAACTTCTATGCACTAACAAAAACACACGCACAATTCCAGTTTTCCAATTTTTTTTGACAGCAACAAATTAAACTTTTTCAGCCCTTCCTAATAAGGAAATCAAGACTATAACTAAGAGCAACAGGTGAACAATACAAAGAGTCTAGCAACTCGACGAATACACAATCAATTGCAAATAAAAGAGCAGTAACACGACATACTCTCGAAATGCAACAACTTCTGTACTCGAAATTTCCCAATTGCGATCAAAATGGACGAATCACGATTCTCATCAACCCCTCCTTAAAGACGACCTCCTACTCTCTATTCCAAATGCGTAAATAGTCTTGAGCACGGAAGGAGCTCCATACCGCAAATCGGCACAGGAAATCGTCTCACTTTGCAGTGTCTCACTCGTGTGTCTCACCTTGTGGTGATATTGTCGCTTTTCGCTCAAATCTTGGTTGGGGGGATTGAGTTTTTTGCAAAAGTTCAATGAACAACTACTCCTCAAATACGAATGCTGGAGAGATACAGACAAGATCATTAGAAGGAGCAGACATGTGGCTTTCTAATGAGCCCATGAAACACGTACATATCTGCCTGAATTACATTGTTATAGACACTCACAGATGCACCCTGGAAAGACAAACTTTTGGCTCGTGTGCACCTGCCTGTATGTCTGGGGAAAGTTGCTGTTGTATCAAATCCAAATATGCAGCTTTTCTGAGAAAACGAGAAAATGAGAAAATACGAAAAAAAGTCAGAAAAAAATCAAATTGTGCAAAAAGGTGACACGATCACAATGGGATGACATTGGAGTATTGTTATTGGCACTTATCCGGTGCATTTACCATACTAAAAGTCCAGTTGAGTGGACATTGTTTCCATAGTTGCTGTTATACAGTTAGCAGCTACAGTTAGCTATCTATAACACAGGCTATACAACCCCTTCACTCGACCATTCATAGGGCGATTTTGAATTCGAGAGGTGTCACGTGATCACGACAGCAATCTTATTCTTCTCTCAGCTTCAGATCCACAATTGGACCTCTCGTCGTCATTTGAATCTCTCTCCCCCAACTGGTACTCTCCTCTCCAGCCACGCGTTGTTTTCTCTATTCCCAATTCACCCAAACTTTGATGTTTCTTTTTTTGATGTAAATTTGAGTTGAATTCCTAGAAAAGAAAAAAAAGGGTGTTAATGAGTGAGAAGCAAGTTCGAGAGATGGGATGGACTACTGTAGAGTCAATGGAGTGGGGTCCGCCAAAACGCGATATAGAGGAGCTATAGAAAGTCCGAAGAGTACGTTTTGAGCGCAAGGACTCACAGACTAAAGTGCTGTTTTCTAAACCCCGAAAATACCACCACAACACAATTTGAACGTTCCTCGTTGACTCTCCCCAACTTGACTGTCTCCATATATTAACTCATACTCAACACTGGCTGTACAGTTAGGCGTGGTTGAGGCTGAAAAAAAGACTGCGATAAAAAAAGGGCTGAATCAAAAGTGACTGGATTTGGAGAGAAGAAGAAAAAAAAAAAAAGTGAGGGAAAAAGATGAGTGATTTTTTTCTAAAAATACCCACATTAGACTGGATAAACAAGTCAGGGCAGTAGCCAGCAACCATAGCCAACGCTACACAGACTACTTGCAGGTCTAGACTAGCTAGTCCAACTTTTGGACCGCGCTAATCTCCAGGCAGTGTACCTTAGCTCAACCGTATTAGGTGGGCGGAGTTAGAGAGAGCTCTAAGAGAGAGAGGGCCGTTTCAGAGGAGGGTGGGTGTGAGCTGTGGAGAAAAGAAAAGTACTGCGAGAGAGAGAAGAGCGTGAAGAGACGAATGCACTTTTCAGAATTTGTATATCATGAAAACGACAGGTTTTAGATGGACCATTTACTGGACCTCGAATTGTGAGATGCAATGATAAATGTACAGTTTTTAGACTCCAAGGCATGTAACTGTACTAAAATTACTGCTGTAGCTAGACTAGACTAAGGTCAAGATAATGTGTAACGTGTAAGAAGGGCTACGGATGAGTTGTGGAATATCTGGAGAGCGCGTCTTGTTTAGAGTGGTGTGAAGATGCTGATGGGCGTTTGTACGAAGCTATTGGACCCCAAGTGCGGATTTTGGTGACACCTTTTTGGCGCTCCTAAAACCATGTTTGTTCTGTCAAATCATATCAAATCATAAATCTAACAGCACACATGCTGCTAATCACCACGGATCTCCATGGATGACCAACTCCACAAGTAGACGTTGTACAGCCCGCAAAGTGAGACAGCTGGAATCAGCGCGCAAAAGCGAACAAAAAGCGACCCATTTTCGAACCAAACGCTCTCCAGGGTTTTCTTCTAGAATGTCTCTGATTTGGACCTCTTCCTAGCCGCAGTTCACGCATCGAACAGGACTAGCACGAACCATGTGATCCACGTCTATCTGATCAGCACTGGTCTGTAGTCTAGACCCTAGTCCACAAAGTACAGACTCAGCCACGAGAAACCAAAAACCTCACAGAAACAGACATAACCACAATGCACAGCCTCATGTCAACGTCCTGGGGTGTTCTGACCGATAAACTGCGGCAGCTAAAATATCTGTACGTGCGGATATTTTCTTTTTTCCCCAACTTCTTTTTTCCCTTTTTCTCTTTTTCTCCCGACCCTTTTCTTATTTGCTCTCTCTCTCTCCCTTGCTTCCATTTCCCACAAACGGTACAGCAAATATGCGCCGAACGGCCAGCAAAGCCCCCGCAACCTCCCCCAACGCTCCCGCGACGCTCGGGTGACCGTTTTGCGGCCGTTTGGGTTCCGTTTGGGCGCTTTTTGGGCGCTTTGGCGGCGCTCCAGAAACAGCCAGATCTCCGTCCCCTCGCGCTTGGAATGCACGTCTCGAATGCGGTTGGGCTTTTTGTGAGCGCTGTCGTTCATCCCAAAGCGCGTGAAAACAGCCAGATCAAAGTTCGTCTGAGATGGGTGTGGGGCTCCAGCAGGGGGTCGGCCAGCAAGCGTCTGGTGGCGGCGACGAGGTTGTGGGGGCTGAGAAGAGTTTGTGTTTGCGCCTCAGATTCAACACACAAACACACGCCTTCTGTCGCCAAACCCAACCCATGTCCTCGCTCCACATGTCCTGACCCGTCTCGTCTTTTACAACGGCTCGGCGTGCCCGCATTTATCCGCAGCCGAACAAGACAAGGTCAGATGGACCCAGATGGGGGCTACTAAGCTTAAACCGCACGAAACAAAGTGTATTCTTGCAGTTCTTTTTGTTCTTTTTGTTCTTTTTGGCCTTTTTATTTATTTTTTGCTTTTGCGCGTTTCCTTGTTTGGTCCGCGTAAATGGATATTAATTAACAAAAAATCCGTTTTTTTCTTGTTGTTTTTTCCTCTCTTTTTCATGTGGCCATTAAATTAATTCCGCCATTTAATTAACCAGATATTCTTTTAATATAAAAAAAAATCGTACCCCTGAAAGGGTGTCTCATCTGTCAGGGTTTGGCAGCTGTCATCCGCAAGTCTAGAAGCTGTCAGCAGCAGCTATAGTCGCCAAAGTGGTTCGTCTTGGCCTGTTCTTTCCTTGGCTGGAGTCTTTTGGAGCACACACTAGTCTAGACATACACAACTAAACTACACACTTGAAATGTTTCGATACCTGGTGATGAACGATATGTGGTACAATGTAAAAGACCCAATCACGCCCCAAAAATACCCCCGAAAGTCGCATCTTGCTCAGAATCACGCGCTCTACACGCCCATGTCTTTGTCTTCTTTCCAGGGCCTCAGCTGGCCGAGTTATAGCCCACCTTAGCCGCATGCGAGATACGGCTCTCTCTTCTGGACGCTGTCGAAACTACAAGAGCACCAATAGTGGTCCAGACGCGCTGAGGAAAGTGGGAAACGGCCAAAACCACTCTCCAGACAACGGCGCCACTCTTGAGAACCCAGTAAACCAACTTTTTTGCATTTTCAGCTGCCAAAAAGCTCTTTTGGTTTCAGTTTCCTAAACGCGTAACTGTACTGTGTTCTGTAGAATGAAGTTAACCTTGAGAGGGGGGGGCTCACGAAACTTGAGGGAGCCAAAAATGGCAGATAGAAACGAGCTAAAGAAAATCTGAAAAGCGCATCATGCCCAGAAGATCTTTCTGCGCTCAAAAACAACACGAAAATTCCGAAAATGTGCCCGCAAAAGCCTCGGAAATGCACCGTGAACTGTTAAGCTCTGAAACTCGGCTACAAGCTCTCTCTATACATTCCGGTGCACGCCGAGCTTAGAGGGCTCTAGGCTTGGGGTCATCACGGCATGTTTGAGAGATAATGCAGACAGACTACTGCCAAGTAAAGGGTATCAGTGGGTAGCTCTGAGCGAGGTGGATCGATTGGTGCCCTCAGATCGTCCACAGCCCTTCTGCAGCGCTAGTTAAGAGCGTATTCATAGCCGACAAGACTGTATAGGGTGTAAACAGGAGAGGAAACACGATATGACCGGATTGGGCTCGCAAAAAAAATCAAGACTACACCCGTCTTCCCATCCACTTGCACCCCCCGTTCCGAGCTCAGTTCGGGTAGTCTTTTTTTTTTCTTCCAATTTTTATTTATTATTTTTATTCAATTTACCGGTATTACCGCAGTCGTCTTTTTTTCTTTCTCTCTTTCGCTCTCTCTCTCTTGGACTACGTCATGCTGTAGTGACATCATCTCTCAGAGACACCCGCCAAAAAAACACACTGAAAACCCAGGAGAGAAACGGAAGAAGCCACTGTGCTCAGAATTGCCCGCTGAAGACGATGACACCAGTCTCGCGCCTCCACAACCACCTCAGCCCGCTCCACAACCCCCATCCGCCTATTAACCCAGATGCCTGGGACACAAAGTCCACTTTTCGTTTCAGCAAGGTTAAACTCACTTTCCTCGTTTCCTCGGCGGACACGCAAACAAGCCAGAAACACTAACTCTATCCGCCAGGCCATGCCCTGCCTTAAATATCGCACCCCAGCATGCCTGCTCAAGCCGCTTCTTTGCTCCAGACCACCACCTTCCCCCACACCCCACCACACGCCCGATGAAATTCTCCCCGCTATTGCTCGCCACCCTGGGCGTCGCGCAGAGCTTCTACTCGCCCACCGACTCGTACGCCCCCGGCACGGTCGACTGCCCCTCCAACGGCACCCAGCTGGTGCGTGTGGGCGCCGGCCTGTCCCCCCAGGAGGAGGACTGGGTCGCCCACCGTCACGAGCAGACGCGTCCCGAGCTCATCAATTACCTCAAGCGGGTCGGCTTCAAGTCCGTGGACCCCGAGCAGTTTGTGAACGACCAGACTAACATCACCATCGGCCTGTCCTTCTCTGGCGGAGGATACCGAGCCATGCTGGCGGGCGCAGGCCAGTTTGCGGCACTCGACGCACGAACTCCCAACGCCACCGACAAGGGCCACGTGGGCGGCCTGGTCCAGGCGGCCACCTACCTCGTGGGTCTCTCCGGCGGCAACTGGATGGTTGGCTCCGTGGTTGTCAACAACTTCACCACCATCCCGGATCTGCAGCACTCCAGCGATGTGTGGGACCTCGAGCACTCCATGATCACTCCCGGTGGCATCAACATCTTCAAGAGCGCCAAGTACTGGGACGACATCCGGGACGACGTCAACGACAAGCAGGACGCCGGCTACAACACCTCTTTCACCGACATCTGGGGCCGAGGTCTGTCTTACCAGTTCTTCAACGCCTCGAACACTGCCCGGCTCACGTGGTCCGAGATCCAGCACTACGACCACTTCAAGAACCACTCCATGCCCTACCCCATTGTTGTGGCTGACGGTCGAGCCCCCGGCACCCGCATCATCTCCGGCAACTCCACCATCTTCGAGATGTCGCCCTTTGAGGTCGGCTCTTGGGATCCTAACGTGTACTCTTTTGTGCAGACCGAGTGGCTGGGAACCAACATGACCAACGGTAAGCCCAACGGCACCTGCGTGCACGGCTTTGACAACGCTGGCTTCATTGTCGGTACTTCGTCTTCGCTGTTCAACCAGTTCATCCTGCAGCTCAACTCCACCGGCATCACCGGCGTCGTCTACGACCTCGCCCACTCCATTCTTAAGCGACTCGACAAGGACTCGGACGATATTGCCATCTACTCCCCCAACCCCTTCAAGGGCATGGACTACCTCGGAAACTCCTCCATCGCCAACACTGACTACCTCGATCTCGTCGATGGTGGTGAGGATGGACAGAACGTTCCTTACTACCCCCTGCTCCAGCCCGAGCGAGCCGTCGACGTGATCATCTCCTACGATAACTCCGCCGACACCGAGTACAGCTGGCCCAACGGAACCTCTGCCGTGCAGACCTACCGACGACAGTTTGAGACCCAGGGCAACGGCACCATCTTCCCCTACGTGCCCGATGTGAACACGTTCATCAACAACAACCTGACTTCTCGACCCGTCTTCTTTGGCTGCGACGTGGCAAACCTGACTTCTCTGGACCACAACGGTTACACTGACGTCAACTCCTCTGCCGCTCTGCCTCCCCTGGTCGTCTACATTGCCAACTACCCCTGGACTTTCTACTCCAACACCTCCACCATGGGCAAGCTGTCCTACAAGAAGGACGAGGTTGCCGGTATGATTGAGAACGGTTACTCTACCTCCACTCTGTTTAACGGAACCGTTGACCCCGACTGGCCTGTGTGTCTCGGCTGTGCTCTCCTCAAGCGAGAGGCTACCCGACGAAACGAGTCTCTCGGACAGGACTGTGACCAGTGTTTCAGCAAGTACTGCTGGGACGGAAAGACCGACGATGATGCCTCCAAGGCTCTCAAGTTCAACCCTACCATCTACGCCAACGGCGGCAACGTGTCTAGCAACGCGTCCATCGGCCAGGCATCGTCCACCGACAAGCCCAAGAAGAAGAGTGCCGGTAACATGGTCATTCCTTCTCTCGGAGCCGTGGCCATTGGTCTCGTTGCTCTTTTCCTGTAAGCATTTTTTTTGTTAGTTAGTTTAGACATTTTAATTGAGTATGATGATATGATATGGGGCAGTGGGGGTGATCGGATGGAGTAGGACAGTGTACTGAGCATTGGGATATTGTATTGTTTACAGAAGCAAGAACTCGTCTTACTGTTCACTTCCGAATAGTCACTCTATGGCTGGATTAAGAGGTTGTCATCAAGAAGTATGATGTTACGTGACTGAGATGGAATCAAAGAGTGATTGGAGTTGATAAATGAGTTGAGTAGGTCTCTAGGAACAAGCCAATGCGTTCAGATTTCTCATAGCATATCTGTAACTAACAAAAGATGGATTCATGTGGTGCATACTCTACAAGTCTCCCCAGACGAGCACTCTAGTAAATCTTTCTGATTGGGCTCTACAGGAATATGAGTAGTACCAATAAAATGGCAATCGAGTTACGAATAGAATGCAATTTTCAGATTTCAGATTTTGTATATTTCGGTAGATGTCTGAAATTGAGGGGCAGTTAATGAAACAGGACTTGTCAGTAAATCATCTTTTTAAGAGATAAAACAACGGTTGAAACTCGTCAATATCGAGAACATGGTTATCTTCAGATATGTCAGCTCTGATTCTTCTCATTTCCAAAATACAAGAAACCATTTAAATTACAGTTGTTCCATAGAGTGATATAGTAAATGCATTCTCTAACAACATCCAAAACATACCACATCGAAACACACCACATCAAAACAACCAATACTTGTCGAAACCACTTATAACTAAGACCATCGCAACCGTCTGACTCTAACAAATGCAACCATCCAAGTTTCACAACCGTAGCACCCATACTGAGCCCTCCAACACCCAAAAAACCCTTCCTTACTTCTCATACCATCATCCCTCCAGATGAACACTCAATAGCCCCGAACAACACACTACCGGTACTATTGCTAGCTCTCCAGACCCCCTACTAGACTGCCGACAACCCCGCAAAACCATTTTCCATTACAGTTCAATATTCATCCTTTGGCGAGTCTTTGAAAAAAAAGTCAGAAAAGTGCCAAGATTGGGACAAGTTGTTCTCGGAACAATATCGGTGGTGGACACTGTAAAATCGCGTGGATACCTTCTACAGCCTGAGTACAGCACTATACAACAAAGCACATTTACATTCTTGTCTCTAGTGTGTGTTTAAGCGTGAATAACTCAAGTTTTTTCTGATTTTTATTTCTTCTTTATTTCTTTTTCGGATTTAAATTTGGATTGGGTATAGGTGCCGATGTGGACGCGATTTATATGAGGTTGGGGGAATAATAAGAGACTTCTGAAGAGTGTGTTTTGTTGCTGGTAACGCGATGAATGCTGTGGTATGATTTTATCCGTTATTGCTACGCTATCCATCTCATAAATCACATGTCATTGTTGCTATTCACCTCAAGTAAACTCCAGTCTAAACCAAGTTGTCCTTACATGAATTATTTTCTTTTTTCCGATAGAATGAAGGATAAAAAAACACGTCCAACGTCTTCAAACACGTCTCAATAAAAAAGTGACAGGAACCGTTACAATCAGAATAGTTTTCTGAATAAAAAACCACTGTTTGAATTCTTCATAACCAACCATAGCATCTGGAAATGGGCTCTTCCGAAAGACAAAAAGGATTGAAAAAAATGATATCCGTGAGATTCGAACTCACGCCTCCGAAGAGACCAGGATGTTTCGTCAAGGAATTACCTTAACCTGGCGCCTTAGACCGCTCGGCCAGGATACCTTTCTTGTGAAATGTTAGGAATCGTTCCCTCACAAGGTTTCTTCAGATTAGTCAGCATCGCGCGGAGGTTTGAGTTTAACCTCTCTGTGTTAGCCGCGCTGGACCCACCTGTCAAACCCTCCGGCGACCTCGCCTCTGACTATAAAGTCTCCCTTAGTTATCTATTGTAATCTATCTTTATTCACCATTCTGATCATACTATCAACTATCACTGCAAGAGCAGCTATGTCCCGCGACGGGATTTTGCGCGGTTGGAATCCCCCGACCAGGGTTCTAACATGAAAATTAGCATGTTTGGATCGTCCGGCTTGTAGCTAGCAAAGTCACGTGATCTCAACTTCAAACGATGATAGAGGCGTATTTGGGGGGTTTAAGGGTTGAAAAAGAAGGCAGCAAGGTTATAGGGACGGTTTATATTAGGGCTGGGCTGTTTATTAATGTTGAATGATATCAGAATTGGAGTTATTTTTATTTTAGACCCGCTGGGGATACAGAATGCCAATTGTCCGAGTCATGGGTCGGGAAAGAGTAAGATGTGTGAATTGGGGTGAGTAGATGAGACGAATTGATCATCTGTACTACTTTTGAGATTTGAAATACTCTTTATGAGGCGTTGATGGCCTTTTAATGAGAGTTCTGTTTGGTCAGTGAAACAGTGTTCTGTAACTTGATGAATACGAGAGATACTACAGCATCGAGTTATACAGCCTACACCATCAGGTTGAATTAGTACTTTTTAGCCAAGAAATAATCAGTTACTCTTCATTTGGTGGATTCAATATGGTTCATTCAAACTGTAGGGTGTAGATGGAGGAGGATGTAACTCGCTCAATATCAACACTGTGAAAAGTCAGAGTATACCGATGGGCTTAGAAGAGTTGAGGGATTATAATGGTAATAACGAAGAGTTCTTAAATTACCTACCGCAAGTACTCTTTAGTAGTCAGAAGGTAGTAGGGCTAGTGACTGGGCTCAAATTGATGAATATCTGAGAAAAGACAAATCTAGTAGAATATTGGGAATCAGCTAGTTATTTCAAACATTCTGGGCTGTTTGAAATTCCAGCCGTACATAAAATGGACATCTTGTCTGTCATCACTAAAAAATGAACATCTCCGAACATGATGTGAAACACGACATGGTTAGATTTACGATATTTAATAACACAAATGTCATGACACATTCATTTCAGACCGAATGCACTTTCAGTTTTCTCAAAAACTCCTCTATTGCAGTTTCTACTAGAGTTTGTAACTTCTACAGATGGTCATCTAATTGGACTCTCCAAAATCAGATCCATGGGTTGTATGAAAATTCCAAAGAGTGCATTATTCTCAGAGAAAAATGTTGCATTTGATCCTGAAGTTCATATAACTGCCAGTCTCTCCTACGTTCTATTCAAGGGATCATTTGAACTAGAGTGCAGGATGTAGCAGTCCTCCAACAAGACACGACCATAAGAACTGTTGAGGACATTTGGAGATATTCAGTGCAAACGATTGTACACAAATGAGATTCCGAACAAAACGTACTCTTCAGAATATCTATATGTCACAGGAGAAGAATGCTAAACGAGGCAAGTATCTACTATGAAGCCAATAAAATGACCATAGAGAACACTTGTATAGCCAGGTCTGTGCCATTAAACCTAGAACAAAATTTCAAACGAAACATACTTTTGCAAATTTCATATATCTCACTTTTCCGCTGCTTAGTCAGCAGCAAGTAGGTTTTCAGAAAAACTTCACTGTGAGCTCAAACAAGTTGTTTAACTTCTATACTTGATCTGATTGCACTGTTATTGCGACAATATGTTGACAAATATCAGCTACAGTAGTCACTGTCCTTTATAAAGATAAAAAAGAGACATTCAAAGATGTCTGAAAGAACTGAAATGATAAACAGCTGACACCAAACAAGACAATCCAAAAGGCGTTAGAGAAGAGCTATAGATGTGAAACTTTTGCCATTACATTTGAAATCTCACTCTGAGAAGAATGTTCTCTTGCGATTTTCAATTACGTGCTCTTTGTTTGCTTAGTCATCACACATGAGCGATCTAGAACCAGATCCAAGAAGATTAGAAGAATTCTGAAAAGTGCATCGATCAAGAAATAGCCCCATTAGTTAGAAACAGTACAAGAAACTGCCCATTTTATTTTTTTAACCGGCTTTCAAAGTGTGTGTTCAGTGGAGGACATCTGAAGCCAGTTGGTTTTTATGGTAAGAGACCTGACAAAAGATGATAGAAATGAAAGAAATGAAAAGAAAGAAAAAATGCTTGAAAAGATGAAGCAAACAAATAAATGAAACAAATTAATAAATAAATGAATAAAAAACCAATTAAAAAGAGGCCAAAAGCCCTACATGCGAATACTCAATAGACCCTAGAGGTTGAGATGATTACCTGAAGGTGCACCTCTACAACAATGTTTTGACTATGGTTTCGGATTTATACTCATGTTTTTTCAAGTCCATCTTATTCCTTTCTCTCAAGTCAGTCAAAGAGACACACACCCTAAACAACTCCTGAAAAGAGCCACAGAGATAAAACCACCGCCATTGCACTCCCAACACCACGCCGAGCAAAACGCACTTTTCCAAATCACTCTAGCACACATTTCCCCCCCCCGCTTAGTCAGCAACATACCCAAACCTACATTTTTTCCCCCACTCTTTTTCACGCATCACATTCGCATACATATATAAATCAGTACCAATCGATACCACCGCACCGGCACTCGCATCATTATACAATAACATTTTTAACTACTAGAGAAAGAGAGCTTATCTAGAAGTGGCCTGGACCTTGGGGGCAGCACCCTTGGCTCCAAGCTTGGAGACCTTGGGGCCACCGGCAGCAACGTGGGCAGCCTTGGCGGCCTTTCGTCGCTCGGTCTCCTTCTCCTTTCGCTCAGCGGCAGCCTCGGCGTGCTTGGCTCGGTTGGCGTTTCGCACCTCGGGTCGGGCGTTTCGCTTCTCCTTGATCACGTCGAGAGAAGCGCCGACAATGCCTCGGACGGACTTGACGGACTTTCGGGTTCGCTTCTTGGAAACCTCCTCAGTGATGCCCTTCTTGTGCTTTCGTCGGTAGAGAACGGTCCAGGCGATTCGTCGGGGGTTCTTTCGCTGCTTGAACAGAGAGGCGGTCTTGGACGAGTAGAATCGGAAGATCTTGGAGTCGCCTCGGACGAAGAGGGTACCTCGGCCGGGGTAGATCTTGTTGCCAGAAAAGGAGTCGAGTTCGATTTTCATCTGCGTTAGTGGGGAAGAGGTGGTGGGGGTGGAAGGCGTTTGTGGAAGTGAAAATCAGTGCAAGAGTGAAAAATGGCGATTGCGGGGCTGATTCGGCGAGTTGGCAGTGGTGTGGACGGTCAGGAAGCCACCCAAACATGGAAAGACGGTCCTAACCTCCCCTAAAGGTCGAGTTGTGGGGGCCGTCTCTGGGCCTTTCAACACGTCGCTAACACAACAATAAACCGCCGCTTTCGATTCCAAATAAGTCACAACATGCCACACGTCACGTTTGCACCGACCGCCGGCCGCGAGCCGTCGTTTCCGTCGCTTGGCTACTCACCTTTAATTCTCCTGTTGTCGGTAGTCTGTAACAAGAGAAACAGGTATTCTAATTTTGCAAACTATGAGAGTGCAGCGTGAGTTGCTTTGGGAGGTCACGTGGAAAGCCTATTTTGTGACTGTCTTTTGCCACGTCCTGGACCGCAACGCACTTTTTGGGGGTAACAGCGGGGCGTAAACGACGGGAAAAGCAGATATCCAGAGCCAGCTGGCCAAGAGCTACCCGCTGCCCCAAATCCCAGCGCATTTGGGCCGCTTTTCCATCCGGTTGCCGCTCCCAACCGACATCCCCACATCACGTGACCAGGCCCCAAATCTACCGCTCAAAGCCAAAAGAGACAAACTCGGAACTGACAAAACTCCCAACTCGGATCGTATATAAACATTTTGCAGAGCGGGCTCCGTTTTTTTTTTTTTCTCTCTTCAACACACTTCCGGAGTTCAATAACCTACAACAGAACAGCGATGGTAAGTATGACAGAGACCCTGAAACCAGGGTCTTAGCGGCCTCGGCCCAGTCAGCCCTGATATCTCAGCCCCCCAAAAATCACCATCCTAACACAGGCCCCCAAGTCTAAGAAGAACCAGGAGAACCTCAACTCCAAGCTTTCCCTTGTTATCAAGTCCGGAAAGTACACCCTCGGTTACAAGTCCACCATCAAGGCTCTCCGACAGGGTAAGGCCAAGCTCGTCATCATTGCCGGCAACACCCCTGCTCTGCGAAAGTCCGAGATTGAGTACTACGCCATGCTTGCCAAGGCCACTGTCCACCACTTCCAGGGCGGTAACAACGAGCTTGGTACTGCTTGCGGTAAGCTCTTCCGAGTTGGTGCTCTCACCATCATGGATGCCGGTGACTCCGACATTCTCAACTCTGACCTTTAATCGGGTTTTTGCAGAGTTGTAAAATCGTCATAAAATTTACTTTTTAGAAAATGTACTCAGTGCTATTATTTATTATGATTTTTGTAGGTTTTTGATGGGGTTTTTCATGAATTAATTTTCAATTAATTTTCTTTTTTAGAAATATTTTCAGTTTCGCTCCCAGCGACGGTAGGGTAATTGGAAATGGAAAAGCTGATTGGGGACGATGTAAAAGAGATACAGAGGTTTTGAGACCGGATTCGGGATGGGTAGAACTGTGGCTACAGGTGGATCAGGTTATTTGCCGGATCAAAGGAGAGTAAAGTCGACTCTGAGTGGTGCTTAATGTGTCCTACAAAGTGAAAAATAAGGTTTTCTCAAGTTGGATGCTGAGCTTCAATGGGTGATTGTTTGTGTTTTTGTCGATAGTAGAGAAAATATTTGTGGATTGGAGTTCTCTGTAAACGGCGATCAGGTGAGTTTTTTCAAATTTCATTTTGGACGAGTATCGGTCGGTTTGGTGATTTGGTCTGTTTGAAGGGGGTGATTTGGCACATTTAGAGATATCAGACTACTCGGTGAAAGGAGCCGATTTCAGATTTGCAGCTGAATGTTCCATTGCTCTACTATTGACGGAGTTGTGTTTTGCCGTTAGATGCGGGATTGTAAGGTATGGGTGTTGTTCATCATAGCATCCTGAATACTCTTCCAAATATCAAATAATTAGTACCATCGTATTCAGCGAGAGAAGGGTATTTAGATGCACTCTTCAGATTTGTCATAGTATGATGGGTTGTGTCACGAATGATATGGTTATTTCACTTTCAGAGGAACATGAGTCAGCCAATACAAATTCTGAAAAGGAGCAGTGTTCCTTTTTCAGTCTTGAGATTGATAAGTATGGCACCGTTGAATATCATTTCAACACCTCTATCATCTCATATTACGGTTTAGTCACTGCTTGATTGTTAGCTCATCAGTACATAGGTACTCTGTAGTACAGTGGGGATCAATAAAAACGACAACTGAAACAGTGTGCGAATTCCAAAGAGTGCATTCTGTTGGAAATTGAATGCTGATTTCCACGGAGCTGGTTTTTTTGCACACAGGTTTAGAAATGATGAATTCGAGAGTGTGCCCTGTGTTGTGTCGGATCATGATAACGAGTGAAAATTTGCTATTATAGTCTGATTTCACCCAGTGTTTGATTTTCAGTGTTAAAAAATCGACTTGACCAGTTCCAGATTGAGTTAGAAGGTGTATTGTCGTATGGTATATCGTATGGTATGTTGTCTGGCATTGTCGTGTGGTACCGTGATACTCTGATACAGAACTAGTAAGCTATCACTCTACCAGTAATTCAAAACGACTTGCCATATCATGACTGTTGCGATCATCAGACTATTGCACTATTGCATTACTTCTTGTGAAAATTGATTATCTTTTTCACAATTATCTACCATGAATCTGTCAACACTCATTTAGGATAGAGCTACGAGTGTAGGGAGACTTATTCAAGTTACAATGGTGATAAAGAGATTCAAGTGATTTAAAGCGATCACAAATGGTCAAGCGATTCAAGTGATTCAGTTGTTCAAGTGATTCAAGTGGTTTCAGCGATTCAAACGACTACAAATGGTAGTCGAAGTACCACGACAAGTCTTCAAACAGTCAATCGTACACTCAGAATCCAGGAACCAGGTGACCACATTTCAAGAACTGAATCAGTGATTAACACAAATGAAGACACTATCATAGTAATCTAGAACTAACGGCTCATGTTAGAAAAGAGAAAAAAAATACTACTCACTTACAGAACCGTAATGTACTACTACTACCACCTTCATCAGACGCTCTTGACCAGCAAAAAATTAATAAAAATCATCCCGTCATATACAGCTCTCAGAATCCATCACCACACCTTTCTCTACTTTAAAAGTGGATCCCATGTGTCTACTTGGCACTACTACCGTTGTATGGACTACCATTGTATGGGCTAGAACACCATGGAGTTGGAAAGATACACAATACCTCTAATTTCACTGGCAACTAGCCCAAAATTCGGCAGCCGTCATTTTAACCCTATTGAAGACGAGTTTCCAAGTTCCCCCGTGGAAACAGCTCCAATTGAAGACTTTCGTCTCCAGCTGACATGAGCTGAAACTAGAAACCCCCATAACTCGACGAATACCTCAGATAACGAAAATCAGAAACCACCAACGTAATCTGTGGAAATATGTGCACCAAACAGTACCTCTTATTACCATACATCTCCTTTATCACGTTCTACAACTAGATGCATTTGCTGCGACTAAAATACAGACATGAAAAACACGTCCAAAACACGTCCTGACTAAACTAGCCGCAGATGGTGGATCGTAGAATGGTCTAAAATTGTGGCGTTTGAAGCAACCAAAAAAGAGAAAAAAGAATCGGAGAGAAAAAAAAAAAGGTAAAAAAAAAAAAAAAGAGAGCGAAAAATGCGCATCTCGCATCAGTCAAGTTATGCAGTGCAAGGTAAGTGATCGCCGTTAGTCACCCTCAACAACACACTGAAAATGACTATTGAAACCTACTGGAGGATACGTGACCGGTACCAATGGATTCAGAATCAATTTTTGTGCAATATGCGCTTTTCAATTTTCCCACAACTTGACTGCAACGGTTTTTAGAAGGGTCCTCTGACGAAACAAAGTTGGCTTGATTTAAAAAAACGTTGAAGCAAGTTTAGCCCACCAGAAAAGAAAAAATGAAGAAGAAAAAATGAAAAAAAAAATTGGGAAAAAACCAAACCAACTAAAAAAGCGGAAGACACACCCATCGGAACGCTCCATGCAGCGGTGGGAGCCGCGACCTTTCGGCAATTGTGCCTAAATGAGAATCAAGCCCTAAGTCATGCAATACGGTGTTTTATTAATAAACATGGTGGACAAGATGACAGAAAAGAAAATGATACTCCTTATTAGTCAGGATGTAGACGTGCTAGAGACACAAAAAGCCTCGGATTTTGTTCGTCTTGGGCAGGAGAGTCGAGTGGCAAACTTGGATTTCTCTCAACTGGTCTGGAGCTCTGTCTAAAGACACATTTGCCTAACTCCGATGCGACATATCAGACAAGACTATTGAAAAAGCAACAAGCAATAGAATATTGCCACGGACATTAGGCAGGGTTAGAGAACAAGCCGGTTGATTGTTTTCGGTTGCTTGTCGTTTAAAAGTCCCTTTCTAGGCATGCATTTTGGTTGTCGTGATGTTTTTTTCATTTTTCATTTTTTTCCCTATTTTTTTTTCGGTCAGAAATCCTGTACATATCATCTGTACTGAATAAGGAAATGAAATACGAGATGAATAAAGGATCAAACTATAGCATTCGAAAGAACAAATACGACCTAGTGTTGCATTACATTGCTATCATTGTCTGGACGTATGATATGACAGATGTGATATGTATGGTTTGGTGAGAAGGAGTGGAGAGGTTGTGGAGAAATTCTGAGGAGTGGGTTTGGTTGGGAAATTGATTCTCAACACGACTGAGTGATTTTTATTTCCACAGCTCACGTATTACCTCTTTTAGACCTCACCAAAGAGATGTGGAATGGTTTATTACAGTGCGTACATCTCAACATACAGATAGCCCTTTGATGATCTCTAGAAGAAGCTACAGTCGTGCTGAAGAGAGTCGGAAAAGTGCATTCGTCAGGAAATGACCTAATTAATCAGATCTTTAGGCCAAAATGCCCGAAATCGTGCGTTTAATCTGATTTGTATGGCCCTCTACGCAAGAGAAAAACGACGAGGTAAGCTGAACCTTAAGAAAAGATGTATTTTTCAAAATCAAAATTTTTACTCAGACGTTTTGAACGAAGTTGATGGATGATCTGGAAAAAAACTGTAAAAAGGAGGCTGTTCAAAAAAAGCACGAGTGTATTTGCAAAGCCATTCTGTACAACATGCACTCTTTAGAATTTCTACACCTGCTCTATAACATGAATTATATCAGGAAGAGTAATATCATCAACCCATAGGTCTCACACAAAACTACACTCAAACGAGACCTTTCAGACTAGCTACAGCAGCCCAAGTAGTACCATTCGAATCGCAATCGAATTTCGTGAGCAATGCACTCTATGGATTCTCAATTCACCTCCAACTCAAGTATCTACCCTTGGCCCAATCTCCAGTCGACTGGTCAGATAATATTTTCCAGCTTCTACCAATCTGACTCGTATTTCCAACTCAAAAAAGTAATAATAATTTGAAATCGCCAAATACTCAATTTAAATTAAAAAGAAAGAAAAAGAAGAAAAAAGAATCACGTAAATGTAATGCGCTTGCAAATCACGGATCAGGGTCCTAAATGAGCTACAGAGCCGCCAAATGGACATAAACCACGCACGCACGGCACGTACTGTCTATGCAGGTTCACAAACGCCGAAAAGAGAGAAAACGAACGCACATGAAGTGTACTGGTGGGCAGGTGGGGAAGATGCATCCAGGTGGAGGCATGAAAGAAGAAGAAAAACACAGAATGCTGACAAAACTCTTTCTTGGCACGCAAATAGACATTTAATACGACCATTGACCAGCTGCAGATCATGCGGACAACAATGGGCAGCTTGTCCGGTTTTTGGGGGGCTTTGGCTCTTGTCTTCCTGGAAACAAGAAAGAGACAGAGAGAGAGATCAAGTCGGATCGTAAAACACTCATTTTTCGAGCTGCGGGGAATTTGAAAGTTTGACCAGATGCTCACGGTGCAATGGAATGCATTGGAGAACTCCCGGAGAGAGTAGCTGGCCTGGTGGAGGAGTAATTGCTGCTGCTGATTTGTTGGGGTGGGGTCAAAAGCGTAATAGGGTGCTGAGAGGGGATGAGACGAATTAGAAGAGTCCCGAGGCGTTTGTTGAGTTGAGGAAAGCTAGATTCATCGTGTTGATAGTGTCAATTGAGAATTTGAGAGTCGTGGAATGAGCTGTCTTTCAAAAGAACCACTGAGGGTTGCTTGTCAAGTGCAACATTGACGTTAAGTGGCAAGGAAGACGTTTAGGGTCAAATCTGACAAGAGCATCTTGTTTGGAATCAAATTCTTCTTCTAATAGTACCAGTTAAAGCTACTCAACTAGTCTCAACATTTGATTATTGAAGTGCCAGGTTTAGCAAAGTGGCCAGTTGATGATCTTGATGAAATCCACAATGGCCGTTTTCTGGAAAACACAAAGAGTGTATTTTAATCTAGAGTAAACTTTTAGTGTAATGAGGCTACTCAAGCTAATCCAACATCACTCAATATCTCCTTACAGTGCCATGTTCAGTTCATGAGGGTATGGCTCTGAAGTATGTCCTGTAGATGCTATAAAAATTCTGAAAAGTGCTTTCGTCAGGAAATAATAATTTTACTATATTGGTACCACTCAGGCTGCTATATAGCTACTTGTTGTCTTCCAAAATGACACCAAAGTTGTATTGTAGAAGACTCAAGTGTAAAAGCAACATGACCCAATTAACTCACTCTAAAGAGATTATATCGAAATTCTGAAAAGTGCATTCGTCAATAAATCTCAATATTAGTCATAGTCTACTGTCAAATTTATTAAAATCTGCCAATCAATCTGGTATATACTGGCCTCTATGAATTCCAGAGGTTGCTTAAGTAAGCAGAACCTTAAATATGTGATCAGATTTGACCTGTCGAATTTCGGCTTTAGTCGCGTTTAACCGCGTTTAACCGCTTTTAAGGATATTTAAAGTATTGCTGAAACAAGTGAATTGATAATATTATCAGAAGGAACGATTGTGTCTCGGGTTTAAACGCTTTTAATCGCTTTTAACCGCTTTTGAGGATTTTTAAGGTATTTAAAAATTCATTTTGAATTAAAAAATCAAAAAAAAATCAAAAAAAAATCAATCAAAAGAAATACCTCTCAAAATCAAATTATATTACTACTGGTACCAGTGACATGTCTCCATCTGGTCTCAATGTGCTGCTAATGTGCTTTTACTAATTGAAACTAGTTGAACCCAACTTCTCACCCAACTTATCACCTAAAACTCACCACAGAAGACCTAGAGAAAAACTAACGAGTAAGTTTTGTTCAGAATCACAATCTGAGTCGATTGGTTCCGTCAAAATCTTCATAATACTACTTCCAACCGCTTTGAATGGATCTCTACTCAGTCAAAAACCGATGAGGTAAGTCAAACCTTAATAAAAGATGGTCAAAATATGATTCACCTATATGTGAAAAGCGCTCCATCCATAATTTTGAAGTTCAATTGATTCCACTTGGAAGACGTTATCAGAGAGATGTACAAATTCTGAAAAGCGCAATCGTCCTTACATCCAATGCTCAATATGCAGCTTGCACCACGCCCCACCCTCTTCCCATCTCACCTCTCTTCTTTATCATAAATTAACCTAAATGTCTCCTTATCCCCCTATGGCCTCTTCCAAAACATGATCTCGTTGTAAATCAACGTCTTCAACTGGTCAACACTCAGCTCGTCCTTATTTCGATCAAAGTCGAAAAACTCTTCCGGAATGGGCTCGGCCGTGGGCTCGTCGTCAGCGTCGTGATACTGCTCCAGGTAGGGATGCACAAGCGCCTCTTCCACGGTGATTCGCTTGGCGGGGTTGAACGTCAGCAGCTTCTCCAGAAGATCAATGGCCAGCGGGTTAGCCTTGGGGAACAGCTGCGAAAAGGCCAGCTTCTTCTTGAACGGCAGCGACCGAATGTACTCTCGCGCCCGTCGGGACTTGACCGAGTAGTAGTCCTCCATGGTGGGCGTGCCCAGGACGTCGAGAATCATAGTCAGCTGCGAGTGGTAGTCTCGTCCGGGGAAGAGCGGCCGTCCGCCAAGCATTTCTGCCAGAATGCAGCCAATGGACCACATGTCAATGGCCTTGGTGTACTCCTTGAACGTCAGCATGATCTCGGGCGCCCGGTACCACCGCGTGGCCACGTACTCGGTCATGAAGCCGAAATTGTCCTCCGTTGAAGCTGCGGACCGAGCCAGCCCAAAGTCGCAGATTTTCAGGTCGCACGACGCGTTGAGCAGCAGATTTGAGGGCTTGAGGTCTCTGTGGAGCACGTTGGCCGAGTGCAGGGCCTTGATTGCCCGCAGCGTCTGGTACACAAAGTACTGGCAGTGGTCGTCCGACAGCTCCTGGGTGCGGATCACGCGGTGCAGATCCGTGTCCATGAGCTCCTGGATGAGGTAGACCTCGTTGAACGAGTCGAACGACGCCGGTTTTTGCACGTCCAGGATGCCGATGATGTTTTCGTGGCTAAAGTGGCGCAGCAGCTTGATCTCTCGCAGCGTTCGCAGGCAGAACATTGACCGTCCAAACGGCGTGATTTTTTTGATGGCCACCTTTTGGTTGGAGGGCTGGTGCAGGGCCGAGCAGACAATGCCGTAGGCGCCCTCTCCGACCATGTCCAGGATCTGGTAGTGGTCCGAGACGTTGAAGGAGAGGCGTCGTGGCTCGTTTTTGCCTGCTTTGGGCGGGGCCTTGTTGGTGGTTGTGGTGCTCATGGTGAGGTGGTGGTCGCTCTATCGATCCGTGTTTTTTTTTTTGCTGGCAATCTTCGAGACGGCGCTTGCTGCAGGTGTGGCAAAGGGCTTTGGGCGAGTATCTGGCGAGTAGCTGGCGAATAGCTGGTGTCTTTGGGTGCGAGAGGGAGTCAGAAGGGGTGCGGTTGGAGTCACGTAATGTCGACTTAACACAGTTTGCAGCTTATATACCCAATGAGGTTTGCGCGGCGGACGTGGCGGAGGTGTGTCTGTGTGCGCCGGGTCCGTGTGTCTGTCCCGTGTCGTGAGGCAGAGGAGGTGGAGAGAGGGGTGCTGTGGGGTGGGTGGAGTGAGAAGCGGCTGCGAGAGTCGTGGGGGTCGGGGAAATGCGCAAAAGCTGGTGGCGGGGGTGACGTGGCGGCTGTGGCGTGTCCTTGGGGCCGTTGCTGTGGTTGTGCGGGCGGTTTGGCGATGTTTTTTTGGCTCCTGCTCAGTGCACCTCAAAACCGGCCACATTGATCTGTTATACCGTGAGGCAGAGGTAGGTTAGGGTTAGGGCTGTGTACCTAAAGGGGATATCCCATTTACGGACATGCTCCGGGCGACTGCGCGCGGCGTGAATTGGAGAGTTACTGAGGCAACGGCGGGACCCCTCTCCTTTCGACTGGTCATGTTGGGTCAAGGCGCGCGCATATGACCGGTCATATTCACAATTAAGAGGGAAAAAAAAGGTGCCACGTGGCATCTATTTGCACCCTGCTTTTTGGAAAGAGTCGGTTTCACGCCGTTACCGCCTCGATGGAACTCCGACTTTGAACTGTAGACTATGTAGCTGACGAATGGCTCATACGTACCGTTTGCATATTCTGAAACACCCCTGAGAGACGCGTGCAAAACCTAAATTCGGGGCAGCTTGCTTTTTGAGTGTCTTTCTGGGGGGGGTTCGGCGGTTTAAAAGCGGTTTTGGAGTCGCGTGCCCTCCATCAATCGAACGGTGCCTTCGGGGGGTCTGTATCGGTGCTATTTGCCGAGTTAGAGTCGTCTCAGATGCATATGGTGTAATTCGTAATCATGACGGGTTTAGAAAACGTTACATATGCACACACGGGTATGTAAAGAGAGAGAGACGTTAGAGATGTATACGTAGCCAGAATTCTGCTTTGAGGGACGCTAGCTCGGTGTATAATGGTGCTACGGGGAATCTGAAACCGGCGATGTGGTCATGTGTCTCGCTTGTATCCATCTGTGTTTTTAAATTTGATTTTTGGCCTGTTTAACACTCTCTAAATGTCACCTCTCGCCTCCTATTGGTATCCAACTCTGTATCAAAATGTGCACATGCTTTTTCGGGAATGAAACCATGATATTTGAATAAGAAATTTTGGGCCTCGCTGAGATTACCAACGGGGTGAGTTTTGGTGGCATGGAAAAATGAGTGGCACGGCTGTGATCAGCTGAAGATTTGGAGCAAAACGCTCTTTTCAAAAGTTTCAAAATGCGAATATTGGCCAAAGTGGTCATGAGCTCCTGGCCTGCAATGGAGACACCTCAACCAAGCAGTCAAAATGAGTCTTTTGAAGATCTGACAAAGCTGAAACCACCACCGTTGGAACCATCTGCTTCTTCCAAACAAAACGTACTCTTTCGATTTCCCGAAATTGCGAATAATTATCCCGAAAATCTACTTTCCTATGCAACACCACGAGCAACAGCAAAAACATCTTTTCAAGAGCACTAATAGATAGCTCTCGTCCGTCTGATTACAACAATACCATTAAACCTCATAATAACTCTTTCATTCATCTTATTGAACCCCCCCCTCCAGCTCATCAAACTGATTAATTTCTTTCCATGATTACTCATTCTCACGTGACTGTTTTTTCTCTCTCTGGCCTCTCTTACCTCGTATCGTTGGCCCTGGACAATCTCGTATTTTGTTCGTATTTTTTTCGTTTTTTCACATTTTCTGCTGTTACATTTCTTTCATATTTGTTTTCGATTTTTTTATCAATCATGTATACTAACCCCTCTCTTCACATGTCTTTCTCTCTCGCTCCACGCAGTATCTAAACGATCAGCAAGACGCCCAGTCGGGAATCTGAAAAGTGCATCTGGTCCGTCTCTTTGTTCTCGTCGGATTGCACCCTGCAACTTGTCCAACGCAGATGTATTCATCTCGTCATGTCCTTCCGAATATTTTTGATTTCTTTCCTTTTTCTTTTTCTTTTTTTTTTTCCTTTCTTTCTTTATTTCCCCCCTTATTTATTTGTCATCTTTTTTGGATAAAAAAATCTTTATCTCTTCTTTATCTTCTTCTTCTTCTTCTTCATCTGCCTTTTTCTTTTTTAATCTTTTTTTTTTCTTCTCTTCTTTATTACCCTATGCCACGGGCTCCGACGACGAATGTTAAGGTTTCGCATAGCCACGATAAAAGTGCCAACATTGAAGCCAAGAGGGATTGCAAACCTTGGCCTGACGGAGCCGGATGTGGACTGCGGCCTGGCGTTTTCGGAGCCGCGATTGGCCCTCTGTCGGCGTCTCCAGGCCTCTTTGAAGTTGTGCTGTCGCAAAACCACAGCTAGAATACAACTCAGTTGTGCCACAAACGTGCCTGCGACCAAACGACCCGTCACCCTCGTCCGTAATGGCGACCTGTACACGTCTGGCAACTGAGGAAGCTGTCATCGTGCCGGGGCCCTGGAGGGAAACTCAGTTTCGCACACCCACATGATTACGGCAAGTCTGTAACACGGTGACCGACGACGACCAGCTGGATTTGGCAGCGGGGCTGGGTGCGGAATGGAAAGCATAGTTCCAAGGGCTAGTTGGTTCGGCTGTGTGACCGCTGCCCATCGAGCTACGCCCAGAACCAATTTTACCGATTTCTGAAAAGTCGTTTGTGTCACACCAAAAAACCTCATATCGCGACAAAACGGAAACCGCTGGCGAACGAAGACGAAGAGATGGGGCCCGAAACGGTTCTCGGTGGCATCTCGGTCGTACAAAAGTTTTGTGCTAGCGTCACATCTTTGTCATGCAGCATTTCCAAATGCGTCATGTGCCAGAAACTGGGCGAATGCTGGCTCTGGAAGAACGAGAGCTTGAAGTCACGTGATGACGTGTGTCGGGACTACCGTGCGACAGCTCTCGGGTATCGATTTGGCTGCCTGTCTTGTTTTGAATTTTTAGCACCTTTCGGTTAGGGTGAACTTGACCCCCGAGCGACCCTCGTCCACAGGGTCACCTATACCGCCGCTATCGGCCTCAAACAAGAACCCCAGGACCCGTGGGCTCGTTGTCGTTGTGCATCTTGTTTCCACAAGCCCTAAGGCCTCGTATTCGTAGCCTTAGACTGTCCTATTCTCCCCCGCTTCTCAATGCGTCCACGTCGCTTTCTTCTTTCTATTTTTTGGTTTTTGGTTTTTGTTGAGGAAAAGCGATCCATGTGATCTTCAACGGGGAGCTTTCATTGTTGCCGGTGACAAGCGCCAGATTTCATAAGGGGTTTGTTCGCAAACAATGAAATGTCAGATTTGCAGGGTGCACTGGGGGCTGGACACGCTCCAGGACCCCCGGTTTTCGTGCTACACTAACTTTCAAGGCCGATTTAGTGTCTCCGGGACCGGGAGAATACGGTGGATGGTTTTGGAGGCCCAAAGGAGCGAGGCGTGCGGAATGTGTCGGGAGCAGGTGTGGCAGGCCTGTGGGGCGTTGGGGACACGTAGATGAGATTCCAAGGGGTGTATCTGGTTTGGAATCGGCTGTTCTGTAGCATCCAGCGGTTTGAGGGGTTTAGATGCACTTCAAGATGCTTTTGATAGGAGATCGCGATGATCAATGTGGAGAAAGATGCGGTCGACTGGATAGGGAGGGAGGTGAGGGATCCAGTAGAGATGTGTCGATTTTGAACCGCACATTTTGCACATAATTCGATTCTGAAACGAATGCACTTTACAGAATCTCTATAGCTCTTTCATGGGGTTTTGTAAGTGGATGTTTCTAGGGTCCAAAGGGTCCCAAGTGTCCCGAGAAATCCCCGATCTATTTCCCATCTTGTTACTCTTTTCAAAAACGTCACGAGAACAGAATAGAAATTCCAAAGAGTGCATTCGTCTTGAAATGTTCAGTTTACTATTGTTCTATCTTGAAACACTTGATCATCTCTTTTTGAACCGTTTTTACAAAGACCTGATTTGGTGAAGAGTGTGATTACGTAAAAATATTAGAATGACCACTAAGAAAGACACGATATGAAGATTCTGAAAGGTGCTCCTTTTTCAGATTTCGATTCTGATGGCCATCGTGCTAGTTATATCTGCTTTTATGTACTAAAAAGAGACATTATCTGCTCTGATTGAGACTGAAGTGCCGATCAAACAAGATCCCATTTGGAAGTCGCTACGAGAACAATATCGACATTCTGAAAAGTGCATCCTCTTCAGAATCCGATTATCCATCCAGTTATATCATCCGCGTTTCCCCACTTCTTCCTAAAAATATTTCATGGTCTAATTTCCAAAACTACACTTGGTGATAACTATCCCCACCTTATATCAACCGCACCTCTCTCCACCATCTTTTCAACCCTTCACGATGAATATTCGAGTCACGAAAAAGCCATCTACACCGTCTTGTTAAGCGCTTGTTTCTGATCCAGATGAGTCCCAAAAGTTCTACGTTGTGTCTACGCTGGGTTTCCAATTAGTGTGTTTTTAAAAAATGCATGCAAATAAATATCTATGTGAGGGGGGGGAGGGACGCTTGGAAAGCTTGGCTAAAACAGGCCCTCGAGCGACCAGTTGATGGGGTCAAACAGCTCGCCGCCGTCCTCGGAGGCGCTGCTCTCGCTGATGCTCTCGATGCTCTCCGTGTCGGAGTTGAGCAGCTGGTAGTGCACCGGCAGCGCGGACTGCGACAGCGAGTCGATGAGGTTGGCCAGATTCACGTGGTCGTCGTGGGCGTAGAGCGTGGCGTGCTGCTCGAGCATGGGGAACGACGACACCTTGGTTTCCGGTGCGTAGTAGACGGGCTGCTGGTACGCCGACGGGTAAAAGTAGCTGGGCTGCGGCGTGTGTGTGTTCATGTGGCAGTCCAGGTTTTGGTCGAGTGTGGAGAGGGTGTCGTGCGAGAGGTCAGAGTTGAGGCTGAGGTTCTGTGTCTGATGCTGATGCTGAGTCTGAACCTGGGCCTGGGTCTCGGTCTGGGGCTGGGGCTGGTTCTGTGTCTCTGTCTGATCGTCGTCGAACAAATCGGCGGGCTCAAAGAGGTCGGGGAAGTCGGACTGGACCTCCTGGGCCTCCGGAACGGCCACAGAAACCACGGGCGCCGCGTCGCGACCGTCCTGCTTCAGCGCACACTTGATCACGTGCCGCTTTCGAATGTCTGCGCGGGTAAAGTTCATAGAGCAGTGAGGGCAGTCGTAGGGTCGCTCACCGGTGTGGAGCAACATGTGGCGACGGGCGTGCTTGGACTTGCAGTAAGTCTTGGGGCACCAGATGCAGCGGAACTTGCCGTCCGCGGTGGGGATTCCCACGAGCTTGGTCTTGGTTTTGGAAGGCATGTTGAGTGATGTGTTCGAGTGGAAAGCTGCTGTATATATAGCTCGAGACGTAAATCGTCGAGTAGCGTATTTTTAGGTTTTGGGAGGTGCATTGTAGCGGCGGCGACGAATCTAGTTTGCACAAGGTTTTTGTCCGCCTGAAATGAGCAATTTGCACAAAGGCGCGACACACAAGGGCGTAGGCGAAGACTAACCTTGTTTGAAAAACGCAAAAGTGACGGAACACGGATCACCAGCCACTGTGGCAGGACCAGGAGCAGGCCCCGGCGGCATGCAGCATGCAGGAAGCAAGAAGCAGGAAGCAGGAAGCAGGTTGCAGGTGGCAGGGCAGGAGCATGAGAAGCAGGCCGCTGCGGGAGCACCTTAGAGGAGATGACAAGATGTTGGTAAACTAAATCTTTTTCAGATATTTTAAAAAATATTTTTTAATGTTTTTCAGCCCTTCAAAATATTCTGCGCGTGTCTTTAAAAAAGGCAGCCCTGGAACCGGAACAATTGCTGAAAAATCAGCAAAAATGGCAAACGGAAATCCGGGTGGGTAGCCGCGAGTGCCATCCCACGACAGACGTATTGGCATGTTGTCCCGGCTCGAAAAAGTCCTTTTTTTTATTGTTCTTTGGCTTTTTTCGTTGCATGACAATGGGTTTGAAATGACTGAATTCAAATGACAGAAAGAAAAAAAATTGAAAAGAATGAAAGATGGCAACACAAGCGCTGACTTGTGCGGCAGGAGGCAGGTGACAGGAGCCTTGCCGCTGGACCTTGCCGCTGGACACAGGATGGCGGCAGGACGCACCAAGAGGCAGGAGGCAGGAGGCAAGAGGCAGCATGTAGCAGTATGGGGCAGCGCCTCCATCCTGCCTCTGCCCCCATGACCTCGATGGGCGAGATGGGGGCATCGCCCACACTCTCGTCTAATCTTGCCGCGCCTCGGTTACACCTTCCCCCATGCACGCTAGTGCATGACGTCGGTAATTCTACATGATTTGCCGGCGTCTGAGCTCATGTACATCGGCGTTTGTCAACTTGAGGTTGGCCAAGAACAGAGAAACCTTACAGCTTGGGAGAAAAATTGAAAACCTTATTTTTGCGGGGCGAGCCAAGAAATCGTACACATCTGATTAGCTGCTATTAATATCGGCAAGCGAGCAGGAGGGGCAGTGCCAAGAGGGGCGTGAGCGAAGTGGAGTCACGTGACTCTCTCGTGAAACGCGAGACAAGGCCACGGGAGCCGGGCCGCCGGGTGCGCGTCACGTGATGGATACCGCACCACGCTCCCCGTGACGTGCCCTGTAACATAGCCCGTCTCATACCCCCAACACAGGCCATGTTGTAGTTACATTGGGTACGTGGTGGTTAAGGTTGTTGGCTTATCTAAGCTGGATATAATAAATGCGCAATAACACAACGAGCAGGAATACTGGAGAACAGCAGATAATACGAGAGGGTGCGTCGCTGCGATGGGCACGGGGTTGCTTTTTGAAAAAGCGGATAAAGTCGCTTTTGAAACGGTTACATGGTTCATGTCGTGGGAACAAATATCACCAACATAGGCTCCCCCAGTAGCCCGATAAGGGTTCTGAAACGGCCAGGTGGTAGAGCACAGCCCCGTAAACACGGTCGTATGCCTTGCTAGTCCATAACTTGGCTCTTTTGTCGTATTACGGCCCGATTCGTCCAGGCGCCTCTTATTGACTCGGGCGTCACATTAGTCTCGATTTAGCTGCTATTGGTAGTGCTGCTATGATAACTGGAAAACTATGAAGTCTCTCCAAGGGGTTTGCAATGTCGGCACGGTGATTGGGTGGCTGTTTTTGTGTCACCACGACATGGAGCCTGTGATTCGACGAGCAGCCGGGCTCTGGAGGCGAGAGGACATGGTCCGCAATGATGCCGCCGTTTTCGGCCGTTTGCACCGTTTTAAATCCCTCCTAGCACCCCAGAACGCTCACTGCTCTGCCTATCACACGCAGCACTACACATGAGCGTATCACGTGATTCACCGACGACACAATCTCGCCAATGCCACCGTTGTCCTGCCCCGACTCGGCCGCTTCTGTCAACACCCTGAAACCTCGTATTTCTCTTAGTGTCGGTTGCGGGCGCCGCACAACAGCCTTTTGGTTGTCCAGGTGTGGCTTGCTACCCAGAACGAGCTAGAGCTTAGTCTTCAGGCCTTTGGCGGCCTTGTCTGGACCCTCGTATCGAAGTCCGGACTTCAAGCTTCCACTAGCGCGTGTGTTGAGGGTGACACAACATTGGCCATGTTGCGGGTCTGTGGCACGGGCTGGAGACGTGCTGGGGGTATTCTGAGTGGAGAATCTGGTCGAGTGGGCCTGTGCGCACCCCGTGTCCAATTTTCAGGTCTCCAGCTCCTCTCGTTTTGGATTCCGACCCCCTCTTCCCTGCCTCCCATATTAAACGTTATATGTATACCCCCTCGAAATTCAGACGTCAAAAAACCCCGAACCAGTACCTCCATAGAGATTCCAAAGAGTGCGTTTGGTGCGGTATTTGCCCCTCTATCCCCTCATGCCGTCGTCTTTTTCAAATTCCTCCGCCCCATTGAGAACCCCCCTCATTTCGATCGAGCCCTGTGCGCAGCCATAAACTCTCTGAAAACCACGCTAAGTCCACGCTACTGCCGCCATTGTCTTCCCGGCTCCTGCCCGATCCCGTGCCACTTTTCGTTTCCCCGCCACATCCCTATTAGCTCCGTTGCGGCATTCGAATTCGTCCTGGTGCCAAATGCTGTAGCTCGCCCAAATGCCACTCGGCGACCTAGCCGACTTTGAGGGGCGGAGCCAGAGACCCCGGCCAGCGCCGCAAAAGGTTGCTCCTCTCAGAACGTCCCACGAGGTTGAGTTTGTGGTTGGAAACTTCTTTTGACATGGTTTGGCGTGTATCTTCTTGTTTGGGACGCCGGCGGAGAAGCTGAAGCTGCCACCGTATCCGCGGACGTGTCCTCCAGGCTGCGATGTCGGTCGCGCGTCCATACACCTGCTGCTTCGCGTGCTGCGGCCAGTTGTTTTTACCCACGACAACAGCCGTCTAACCGGCATATGTACGAGCCAGGCATGCTGACTGTGACCGCCAACTGTAGGGCGCATGGGCGCATCTGGGGTAGCGGGATGGCTCTCACCCCGATACACGAGGGTCACGTGAGGCCGTGGCTCGGTCACGTGAATCATGGTCACGTGAATCCCGCACCTTTTCCCCCGCGGCATCTACTGCCTCTTCACCCTCTCACCCTCTCGCCCACTGCTACACTTCAAACTTGGCAGTGATATCGACTCTGGAAATCCAACAGCACCTTAACCTTGTCTCGGTAAAGCCTATTTGGATCCATGTTTGGTTTGTAACAGGTCTAAAGCCTATTGGTCGCCCAGAGCAGCCAAATTATTTGGCAGAACCAAAAAAAACTCTTTCATCTGGCACAGCAGCTCCATAAAAATAGATTTATCCGCAGCAACCATCCAGGGGGTTATATTGCTGCTGCCTCGTAATTTGTCTTATTTTTTTATTCTGTGAAGTATTTTTTCCCTCATGCGAAATCGCAGGCTTCAAGTTTAGGACCGACAGGATGCGACCTTGGCGAGCTGGTCTTGGCGGTCTTGGCAATGTCGCTGTGATCTGGATACGTGGGTGTTTGGTAGTATCAAGGTTTGAAAGCTCTTTGTATGTGTCTAGTCGGCCCGTGTTTCCTTGTTTCCGCATGCGTCTAGACTGCAGCGTTATAGTCCATGGGGCTTGGCATTGGTCTTGGCACGCCTCTTATACGCAACAACCTCCGAGCCAAAGTCCAATCGGACTATGATCGCTCCCCCTTCCCGAGCACTCCTGGAGGGGTAACAGCACGGTCCGTCGGCGGTCCGGGCGCTGTTGCGGGTGACGTACGGGCGAGGGTGTCACGATAGTGCAGTATCACGTGCATTTAGTATACGGGTCACGTGGCTTCACGTGGCCACGTCATGCGATTTTACCCAGCGAGCGGCTATATTATTTGTTCGCTGATGCTGAGTACTGTACGCAGACCACGGTGTACATGGGTATGGAGGAGTCTGCAACCTTGCACTGTCACTGCAGATCACATGACGCGTTAAGCTCCTGACACGTCTTGGCATATACCCCACGTATACAGCCTTGCAACGTCTTTGGACGTATTGACGATACGTCAGACGCAAGCCCTACATGTATCCCGTATTGAGAGTGCGGTTCGGCAAGATGAATTTTAGGTTTTTATAAAAAGTAAGGTTTTAGGCCGGTTGGGAGAATATCCTTAACTGTTCTGTGTGAGGCAGGAGAGGTGAGGAGCAATCGACTGGATGGAAGGAGTTTAAATTGATTGATGGATTGAATAAAATCAAATATAAAATATAAAGAAATTAAATAATAAAATCATATAATCAAATAATAATAAAAACTGAATAAATTCGAATTAAATAGATATGGAAACAAGAACACATTTGAAAAAGGGCTTTGGAGGTCCTGATGTTCAAAAAGTGGCCAAATGATTGTAAATTGCCAGTGCCTTGATTATCGAATACGCTGTGATAAATGTGTTTGATAGATGAGTGGTTCTTCACTGTACTGATACCTTGACAATTCAATCCATCGAGTTCAGACACTGGACGGATGTAAAGTCGACTTTCCAGTGCCAGAATGAAATGACTGACAGTGAGATATCTCTCTCTGTTGGTGCTTTTCAGTGGGTACATGTCCCCATCTCTGTTGGTCTTGGTCTTTGGGTTTGGTGATTGCCGTTGGATCTATGGACTTTCGGAGCTGGACTCAACAGACTCCTCAAACGTGCGATTTCTCGTCTAACAATGTAAAGACTAATGTGTGCCATCACTGTCTTGGTCCCTCGCGTGCCTGCGCTACAACCCTCCGTTACACCCCACAGCTCGAAACATTGCATTCATTCGTTAAACCACAGTCCCGTGCCGGCGCTGGCACTGTTTACGACCCATCTAACCGCAGGTGGAACTGGGACACTCCTTCTTCTTAAACCCAAAACTGGGACCGGACCCAAAGCGCTTGAACCGACTGGGACCGGGAGGAGCGTCGCCCTTGGTGTGGGCCGACGCAGAAGCCACAAAGTCCCGGCCGCGCTGCAGCGGGTCCAGACTGATGAGCGAGATGAAGAAACACAGAAGCGCCTGGATCAGGTGACTCAGCGACTGTGACGCGCGCGCAGAAACGGGTTTGTTAGTAAGCAGGTGGCCGCCGGACACAAAAGCGGTGGGGGCTGCGCCATGCTGAGTGATTGCACGGTCAACGGCGCTCAAATCCGCTCCTCGCACGCTCGCCACCTGTTTGCCGCCCTTGTACACGGCAAAAGTGGGCATGGCAGACACGCCGGCGTGTTGCGACACATCCTGGTTGTTGTCCACGTTGCACTTGTAAAAGGTGGCGACGTTTTTCTTTGATTCCGCGAGCCGTGCGTATCCGGGGGCAACGGCCTTGCACGGACCGCACCAGTCGGCGTAAAAGTCAATGACCGAGACCTTGGCGGACTTGATGGCGTTTTCGTACTGGCTCAGCGACGTGATTTCGATCATTGTGGGGGATATGGGTGGCGGTGGTAGTAGGAGAGATGCATATGTGAGGCGATAATCTTGTTACTAAGCGGGGTCAGGAGTGTGGTCACGTGACTCGTTGGGAGAAGAGAAGCGACGGGCATGTACATGTCAAATAGGCAGTACAAGATATATGTAGGATGTGGTAGATAATCGTGTGGATAGAGAGTGCTAAACACATGACATACCAACGATCACGTGAGCCACGCGTTCTTCACGTGACCACGATCCAACCCTTCCCAACTACCTTCTTCAGCCTCCTCCACCCTCCTCAACCACTGTCTTGCTCCTGCGCCGGCCCTCACTTCCTTGTCTCCCGGGCCGTTGAACTCCCCGCAAAAGAATAGCCACCTGGATGACGCAGTGTGCACGTTCACGGCGACTGAAACTGTTTCCGTAGATTTTTTCCTTTTTTTCTTTTCTGTTTTTTTTTCCCTTTTTTTTCTTACAATTTTTTTAAGCTTAACCTCGAAAATACGTCACTGTGCATTATGCCGAATCAGCCGAATGAGCCCTAAGTCTCAGACTCCCAGGGGGGGAGGTGTCCAAAGAAAAACAGAAGAGACACTGCAACGTAACGAATACTGACGGTATAGCAAAAAGAAGAATATGTAATGATTCAGCAATATCAGAAGAGTCGAACGCACTCTTTGGATTTTTTATAGCGCCCGTATCTGTTGTTTTAGAGTGACGTTGTGGGCTCCTCCCCCATCGCTCCGATCACTTGCATCTCGCCGCTTTTAGTTGACCTCAAAACAGCCATAGTTAGCCTTTGCCACCCAAACCTAACTAACACGCTTGCTGTGAATGCGCAGGCAGTAGTCGATGGGTTCTGCGGCGACAAAGATCATCAGAGTGCAGAAAAAAGTGAGTTGTGCAGACGGCATTCGAGCGGAGATTCTGGAGATGCAGCTATGAGGCAAGATTTGGCGACGCCAAAAGGACCGACCCTACTCAGACACAGCGACAGGGTTACATTCAACTCTGAGCATACAGCCCGACTCAGGACAAGATTTGGGCCACGGCGATCTGTCGATGGTTCAGTTTGGGTGGATATCGGAGGTTTTACAGTCGAAATGGAAAATTTGGGTTGCTGTGCGTGGACTGCACGTCGAAATGGATGTTTTGTTAAAATGACCGAGAGGGGAGATACACGGACAACATCTATACGGGGCTATGGAGACATGCGAGGAGAAGAAGAGGCCGGTGCTGGATGTGCGATTGGAGCAGAATTGGGCGAGCTGGAAGCGATTATCCGCAAATCCACGTTGGGTTTCATTCCAGAGAGATGAATATCCCCAATATTAATTTTCTAAAGACACAGATCGATTCGAAATGGCGTGTTTCGTCTAGCGAGACATTCAAATGCGTGTCAACTACACCTTGGCTGCTTTTGACGACGTGCTCTGAAGTCGCATGCCTAAGTCTCATGCAATTTCAGCAAACAGAAGGGAAGCGAAGCCCGAGTTTCAGAGCCACAACAACAAGCGAAGCATCAACAAAGCCAGCGCATTCACACGCACACTCTCCAGCTTTCAAAAGCGAAATAGCGGTCAAAATCGCTGCGCAATCCCTCCACTAGCACCATAACGCACCTCAAACACGCACCCCAAACACCACCGACATTCTGACCATCCCACCCTGCGTAAAAAGCTACTGCGAGCAAGCCAGCACCACTTTTGTAGCCACAGCTCGCCTTCAAAACGCTCCAGAGCCCACTGATGAGATGCAGTCGGACCCATGTCGGGGAGCTCTAAAAGTCGTGTGAGACAGTCTAGAAAGAATTTTCGAAGCCCCCGGCGCAACAAGCAAAGTCTCAGCAACGCAATGGCACCGCTTTCAGCCCCATTGCTCCACCCCAACTCCCTATTTTTTTTCTTCCTCGCCCATCCACTGCTGCCCATGTCTCACCATGTCTCACCTGATTTCTTTTGGGCGTTTAAGCTTTTCCACATATTAATGTCATGTCCCCAAAAACGGGAGTGCATCTGACCTGACCTATCGAGTCGACCTCAGCCCATGTGTGTGTGCAGTTTCAAAAGCCGAGTTCCTCGTACGGTCTAGTACAGCGTATTTCGTGCATGACAATGGTACTAGCAGCGATAAAAATATCGTTACAATAGCCGACCCTAACTCTAAATTTTCAGGCAGGAGAACAAGGAAGACAAGGGGGTGCGAGGCGTCACCTGTCGCTCACCTGTCCTCTTTCGAAGAATGAGGCTCGCCAAACAAAGAACTTGGTAGTTGGGCAGGAGCCAGCGCAGAAAAGCGACCTCAATCAGAAAACATGTCATTCGCGTCCAGAAATAGCTACAGGGGAGCTGTCATGCTGCCGAAAAGCTTGCGACGACGGCACTGCCCCACAGAGTCGTGTGACAGCTTCATTTCGCGCGTCGCCCAGCTTTCGAAGGACCTGGAGCGTCCCAAGTGTCAGGGTCGGTGGTTGGTGAAAATTAAGCTTTTTCATTTTTCCTCATCGTCAACAGATTTGCAGACGCCTGTGGCTGTGCATCTTCGGGCCTTTTGTTGTGAGGCACCGAAGGCCGCAGTCATGCACCGAAGTTGGCTCAAAAAAAAAAGAAAAAAAAGATTAAAAAAAGATTAAAAAAAAGCACACCAAAAAATAACACAAACCATCAACATGATCGGCCTGGATTTTTCAACTGAAACATTCCGCCTATCCGAAGAGGTGGAGGAGAGTGTCCTGGGTGGCTACAGCGATGGCTTTCAAAAGTATGAGAAAAACAGATTTCGCGATACAGCCTTTTTTTTTCAACAATATCGAAAATCTGAAAAGTGCATCTGGTGCGGACCGTCCTACCCGTTCCAACAGTACCATTTAACAGCCCCCAACTCATACCCAGAGACTCACTACTAACAGACACCGACCCGATGGTGGGTGTACCTCAGACGCACTTTAGAGTAGTGTCTCAATAGATCATCAACAATCCAGCCCAAATATAACACTCTAAATGGCCACTTCAGCATTCGGCCCTACATGCTAATGTTTAAAAGAATGTCTCACTTGGAATGGAATCGTTCCTATTGGCCAGCTGCGTGTCTGAGACTCGCAGTGTCTCATACGGACAGTTTCTGCCATAAATTCTCCGAAAGGGGCCCGATTGGAAAAAGGACAGTTCCACGAGCATTGTCGGATGTGGAGACTTTGGACAACCTTTCTCCGGCTTCGATCAGAGCCCTAGATAACTTTTTGGAGCGCATCCAGAGTGATGATGTAATGGAAAGGTTAATAGTTGGTTCGGCAGCGTGTAGAGTTGCCCTGAATGAACAGCAAGGGGGTAGCTCGGGTAAATGGATGCGAGCGAGCACAATGAGACTTTGGGAATTGTCATTGCTCTTCAATTCGATCTGTTACAGGGCAATATTTATCTGGTGAAAAGTGGGATGGCTGACAGAACTACGAAGAGGTGTTCAACTGGGATTCTGAGTCAACCATAGCGGCTATAGTGCCTACTTTGATCGTATCCTTTACTCTAATCGTTCTTTTCCAGCCGTGCGATTCGACGATTAGTAAGCAAACTCTGGTTTCTCAGCATTTGAATATGCAAGTATCATTTAGACTGTTAGAAGAAATTTGAAAAAAGGAGCGTGTTCAGAATAGGCCACAGGCTACGATGAAACCACAGGTTATATTGTAGTACGAATATCCACAGTCCCAGACTCGCTCAAAGACTATCGAGCCTGGGTTCAGTAACTGAGAGAATGCACTAAGTGGAAAAGCCGCTACGGACACTTTTGAGAAATTCCAAAAAGCGCACGACTCGGATAGAGGCAATATAAATGATTCAATCAGCCCAGAACCTCCAAATATGCTCCCGAATGACACTAAAGTGGAACTACTTGTGAGAGTATCGGAACCTTAAAATTTCTCTAGCTACTGGACCCTCACGAGAAACTACATCCTCTATAATTTTTGCCATGTTTGTCCAGACGGTACCAAACTTTTTCAATCTACAGCCCCGGACGCGAGCCACTTTCAAAGATATCTTTAAATTCATTTTGTGTCGTTTTTGCGGGTTTCACAAGCCACCAATGACAGCTAGTAGGCTAACCCATGGACCAATGGATCATTCCCCTGAAGAGGCGTCAAAAGTGGTTCCGAGACAAAGAAATACGAAGTATGGTATCTTGAAACACGTCGCCACACACTCCAGCCCCCTGCTGGACTGCCGAGCCCCTACTGCGCCCCTGCTTTTAGCGTGTAGTTCACAGCCCGAGACAATGAAGTCAAGGGTTTTAGTTTTGTTTTTGGCAGCGCAAAAAAGGCGGAAAAGGCGAACAATGGCGACAACAAGACGTGTACCGCCACCCCCTTGTGCGCAGGAATGTGGAGGGCTGTCCGGGCTAGCTGGAGTTTGTTTTTGGCGCTAGTTTGGCTAGTGCAAAGTGTCACGTCAGCTGCTGTCAGGCTGGAACAGGCAACTTTGTCGCAAACAGCTTTTGACAGCTCCAAAGAGGCCTTTCGGCCGCAAATCACAAGCCATGTCATCTCCACCGCACCAGACATGCCGGTGTGTGGCTCCCAAGCTTTTTGGCAGCTAAATGCCGTTGCTACAGCCTATCAGATCAGCTGGCACAATAGCGCTAGTCTGGCACTAGCCCACATGTTAGCGGAGAAGTTGCGATCGAGGCGGCTTCAGGGGGCTTCCAGCTACGCGAAATCAAAGACCGAGTCGATAAGAGGGGATTTATGAAGTGCTCGCGTTTTTTTTCTGCTTCCTCGACTACCTACAGCCCGTTTAAGTAATTTTTTTTTTTGGAAAAAAACGGCCCTTATCAAAAACATCCACAAATCATTCAGTAGACAAGCTATCCAGTCGGACACTTCGGAGACCCACTCATTCACATGTTGGAGACGGGCCAACGGAGCTAATCAAACTGATTTAGTGGAAAATTGGTTTTTTTTCTTTTAGGAAAAAGGAAGAAATTGAAAGAAAAGAAAAAAAAAACTGTGGAAATCAGTCAAATGCACCCCCTACGCTTAGACCAAAAAAGATGCGCATGCAATTGTGAACTAGCTCAAAAGATTAGCGGACAAAAGGATCCACTTTGAATGCGCAGTGGTTACTAGACTACCAGTAGTAGACAGACTAAGAGAAGAGATCCGTCCTTCTGGTTATCACTCCAGGAAAGAGTCCAGAACACAATGTTTTTCCATTCAATTAGTAAAAGTGTGCTAGAGAGTCCAGAACTGTTTTCTTTTTGCGAGTTGCTGGCTATTGTTGGCTGGTATTCTTTCCACTAAATTTCCAGAACGAAGCCAAATTGGACGATTCATAGGCTAGAAGGAGATGTGACAAGCGTGTACGCGTAGAAGTGAAATAAATTACGTCTGATAGTGCTTCTAGTTTTTTGGACCATATCTCATTTTTGTTGCTTACTAAGCAATTTTCGAGATGGGAAATGAGTTGTCGTTGTAGCTCTGAAAGTTACATTTGAGGCATGTAATTGGGACCAGTGGATTCACAGTAGGACCAGAAGTTTAGTTAAGCCTTTAAAATTTTGATAGCATGACTACAGAGGAAGTTGGAGGCTGTGAATATAAGAGATGGGGTACAGCAAATGATATTGAGAGTTCCAAAAGGATTCAAATAGTAATGGGTACGAAACGGTATTACAGCAAGAGCAGATATGATCGTTTTGTCTAGATATACACGTATCTTCTAGTTCTGTTTGTTTCGTCTATATATCCGTTAGGTCTAGATTTTGCATACATGCCATTTCACTTTTATAGACTCAACGGTGATAATGTCGAATATCTCAAGAATACACTATATGACAATTTCAAAAACTTCACAGTACTTACCTTGAAATTTCTGACCGAATGCACTTTTCAGATTTACTCCACCTTCACTCCATCTCATTCCAAATCCTCCTTCTTCGCTTTGGATGCGTTTGGACCATGTGACCTGAGTCAATATAATAATATATCTCTTTCAGAACAAGGGTATTCATCCATATTCAATCAAACAATCCGTATTCAATCAAATGCATTCTTCTATAATTTTTGTTTATCCGACACGTCACCCAGCTTTTATTGCAACTCTTAAATGTCTCATAATTTGCCACACTCATCTCTCAGACACATGGACTAAAGCATCTCCATACCGTCCACATATACTTAGATAGTATCGATTGAATTAGATAAGTCACCTTATGACGATCCCAATGCTCTTTTCTCCACTCAGCTTCAAGCAAGACTTGTTCATTTAGATGGAGATGATGAAGATGCATTATCAAAATCCTAAAATTCATATTCCGAGACCAATAAGGAATACAAGGAGCGTCCATATACGCTGAGAAGCGTATAATGGCTGCAGCTAGCACCACAATCGTCCCAATCCAGATTTCCACCTCTCTTCCTCGCAATCACTTTACCACATTGTGTACCACATCATGTATCATTGAAGGAACACAAAACAAAAGGACACGTCAGAGGTTCAAAAGGCCAGCACACTGCGTTCACATACAAACCCATGTGTTAGTTTTCACCACAATGTATCTGTTTGTGCTCAGTTTCTTCTGTGGTATTAGCCAAACCCCCCTCCAGACCGATGACGACTCACCCATTGAACCAAATCTCCCTTTGTGATTCTGTGGCGACACAATTGCAAAGACGTTTAGCACCAAAGATGGATCTCTAGAAGAAATAAGAGGAAGAATGAACCAATGAACCTGGTAAGTTGAACAGATAGGGGGTTCTTCCCTGTCTCAACATTCAACCTTATTATTATGTTCTGTGGGGTCGGACGCATGATAGAGGTTATACTAGGAACCATTGGAAGCCATCGTATCCACCCAGCATCCTACAGGTACAAGGGATCAGCTAATGTATCGGTTCAATTGCAATAAATAAATGTCCATTGTGGACTTTTAAGTGTCCTAAAACACCATGACCGACTTGTGCCAGTCCTACCTGTGTTATCTACGTGACTCGTCGTCACTCATCGTCCATCATTCGAATCTGCTGATGCAGACTGACTCGATCTTTTCCTCCACCCACTGGAGCCGCAGCTGTGGTAGCGGAGCCGTTGCTGTGGCCGTTTTCCACCTCATAGTGCGACATGTCCTCCATGGGCAGATCGTCGATTTCAGACTGGTCAATCAGCGGCAAGCTGGCATCCATGTGTGAGGCGTCGGTCGTCTTCATTCGCGAAAACACCGACGTCCCCGACTCCAGTTCGCTTACATCGTCAATGTGGTTGACCAGATCGTTCCAGGCCCGTGCCCGGTCCCTATCCTCGTCGTCTGACGTTGAAATGCCTGTTTTCGATGACTGTGGCGAGCACGACGCGTCGTCAGACACAGATCGAGGCGGCTGGGGGGTGTCGTCGCCCTCCACCACTGGCCGCAGAGGCTGCACCTCGTCCTCGCCAAATGTGCGCAGTCTCAGATATGACGACATGCCGGTGCCGCTGTCTGCGGACATTTCCGGGTTGAAGTTCGACACCTGGAACGACTCGCGCACCTTGTACGAGTTGAGGTGTTTCTGCGCGATTGGCGGCTCCTGCAGCTCAAAGAGCTTTTTGATGGCGGCGAGATTGACCCGGGTGCGCGGCAGCTCCTTGGCGGGCTTGGACACCTGCGACCGCCGCTTGGACTCTTCGGCCTGTGTGCGCTCGAGCTTTTTGCGCTGGCGGTACATGGCTGCGGAGCCTGCGGCGCGGAAGAGACGGCCCTGGGCGGCGGCCTCGCACTCGGCGATGCCGGTGATCTCGGCCACCTGCTCAAACACCGAGTCCCACGTGTTCCAGTACACGTAGCAGCACACGCCCTGGATGCGCAGCAGCAGCTCCTCGAGCACGTCGCGCATGTGCATGAGGCGCTGGAGCATGGTGGCGAGCTCGATGAGCACCGTTTCGTCGGTGGGCACCACGGGGAGCGTGTTGGGCGGCGGAATGTGCGTGTCGCCCATCTGTTTGTGCACGTTGTAGATGGACGTGACGAGCTCGCGCACCAGCGACGACGTGCGCAGGCCCGTCTGTGTGGCCCCACCCCGCACGTACGAGTTCTTGTTGAAGTCCAGGTGTCCGTCGGCCTGGATTGTGTGTTTGGCGTAGTTGAGCGCGATGACGGTGGCCTTGATGACGTTGCGCAGACAGTCAAACGTGCGCGCGCGAGCGTCCAGGTCCGTCTGGGGTATCTCGATCATGCGGACGACCGGGTGCTGGAGAATGACGTCCTGGATCTTGTTATTGGACAGCGTGGTCGACAGCGTCGGATGGTCGCGGAAGTAGCGGCGCGTTCGCTGCATTTCGGTGGCGAGCAGGGCGTTGAGGTCGCTGACGGACTGCACCGGTTTCTGGGTGACGCTGGGTTGGTACTCCATGATTCGGTGGGCGGATTTCGTGCGCTGCTCTCCACACAATGGCCGAGTTTTTGTCGCGGGCGAACTGTGTTGCGAATAGGGTTTGGCGAGTGCCAGCGAGCGCCAGCGGGCGTCTGCGATGGCGGACACGGCCTCCCAGTAGCGGGGCTGCGCGGCGGCGGGAGAGTACAGTGTATTGTTGGGAGCCGGTAGCCAAAACCGCGCGGAAAAACCGTGCTGGGAGAGCGGCGGCTGGACCCTATATACCCGGGTGGTTGCTTTTGTGTCCCCAACTCAGTGTCCGTATTATAGCTGCGAGAGGTGCCAATGCGCACTAAAATGTGGGGTTGCCATGCATCAGGCAGAGGTCTGAAAGCAGCAAAAAATAACGTGGATTTTGGCGACAGCAGGAAAAAAAACAACAAAGCACGCATTTTCGGAAAAAAACAGGACTCTTGGGTTTTGTGAATGGCATCTTCAACGGGGGGGTTTTGGATGGCTTTTTGGGGATGGCTTCTGTGTCTAATAGGAGCTCAGCAGCACGAAGAGTGACACAGAACCATGGGCGCTAATATATATACGTGTCCATGTCCCATCTGTTTTCAGCGCTGTCAAGACAACTCAGACTATGACTCTTGCTTCCATATTAATCCGGTTTCAAAGGAATTTCGGTGCGTGGTCGCATGATGGCGCCGGAACCGCAGCGGAACCCCCCTATGTCCAGCAGTCTGTGAGTGAGTTCCAAGTGTCCAGAAGGACCAAAGCGGCTGAACATCACGCGGTCCGCCTTTGTTGCCCACGACCTCTCTCCTGTCACCCTGCCTACCACGTTATCGTCACCGTTGCTCAATGTTTGCATGCTGGTTCTCATGTGTTCATGTGCTGCTTGTCTTGCTCATTTTACATAGTTTTCCTTTTTTTTTGCCCCCTTCTTGTCTTGTCGTGGTGAAACCAAAGGCAAGCAAAGGGAGTGGTTTCCCCGCACGGACTATTAGCTGCGTCCGGAACCAAACACGATAGACAAACCCATGTCCTATAGCTGCAAAAATATATACAAACATATAAAAATATCCTTGGTTTGGGCTCGCAAGGTTCACTGTCATTTTAGGCTACTCTGTACATCACTTGTAACAAATAACCGTTGAAAACGGCGCCCAGACTAAAATTACGGTATCAAACTGATGTAGCTCTCCCGCACTCGAAGCATAACTTGACATGAACTCACCGTAAAACGGAAGCAGGGGCCAAACGAGATGCACCACTGCAACCACCAATTTCTGGCGCGCAAAACAAGACCTCGAAAAGTGTCGTAGCCCCGAAACTGCGCGAACAGTGTTCGTTTCCTTTTTTTCTCTTGTTTTTTTCTTCTGCACTGCTAAATGCAAACGCTATCTCTTGTCAAACGCAAGCTACATCTGCACATATCAGTTCCACTAAATCCCCCCTCAAGCCTCGAATAACGGTGCTACGGGAAATCGGGAAATACCAGCGGATACAGCGTGAAATTATTCATCAGAAAACCACTTGGAATGTCCGATAATGAGCAATACAGGTACCAAAAAAGCTGAGATTGACGAAGATACGTCCAGTACTCACCCCTCAACCGCACATGTACATGTACACACGCATGAGCTGTATGTAGCACGACCTTCTTCTGACATGTGCTAATCAGCAAAGAACGTGCCAAACGGCGTCCCTGAGTCAGTCAGGGGAGATGCGATACGTTGCCAAGCAAAAAAGCTAGGAAACGACACGTGACTGCTGACTAAACGACACGTGACCTCAGCAAAAAGCAATTATAACACACGTGACCGCTGACTATGTCACAAAAATGCAGAATAAACCAACACGTGACTGATGACTAAGCAAAACCTCGATGCAGCTAAACTCCCCCTGACAAGCAGAGAAGGCTCAGTATAATCGAGTTCACGTCGTCGTCATCTCCTGACAACAAAAACAAGAAGCTATATAGAAAGTATGTCCGCAGCATGGCTTTACCCTAACGCCCACTGACCACAAGGTCTGACGCAGTGTCTAGGAATATGCCGCCACAACCCACAGCGCAAACCATTACCAACACCGAGCAGCAGCCCAAGGGCGCGCTCAAAGTGCTGGCTGACGATTTCTCGCCACGATAAGAACCGCAAGTTGCTTTAATCTAAAATCTGTCGGCGGGGACTTCCTACGTAAAAGGAAGAGAAAGTGGCATCCACAATCGGTTACACAGGTACGGGCCCTAACTCTCTGTTTCCAGAGGGAGCCCGAAGAGCTGTGTAAGCCACCCTCCGCTCGAGCGCCGAAACGGTGTCTTTGAAGGCGAACCAGTAAACTGACGCTACTTCCAACACCCAGATCTATGGTTAAGAAAATATTTTAGGTGGGTGGGAGAGTGTATATATACGTTGGGAGCTGCGGCCGGGTAACTAAGAACCCTATTTAGGTATACGATATTCCGGTTTACCCTACAGTGCAATTTTTACTTGGTTTTGGGTGCAGGGTTTCATGGAGAGGTTTAGAGCGGGAAGGAGAGATGTGATCGAAAATCTGAAGAGTGCGTTGGTTGGAAAATGGCGTTTTAACAACAGAGACTGGTATTTATACATATTCACTGTCTATTTGTGCTCTGAAAATGAGAAATAAAAATACCTGATGTCAGTGACCAAACCTTATTTTTCAGGGAGCATTGAGAGTATAGAGATGAAAAATGTGACCATAGAGTAGCTCTTTGAATATAGATATTGAAGCTGTTGAACTTGGACAGTGAATAGATGTGAGGATTCAGAGAACAGTAGATTTTTCAGAAGTGTGATTGAGGCGTTGGATCACCCCAAAAGGTTGCTTTCAGCTCCTGAGATACACCAATTGTCTTCTAATTCATCCAATACTGGACCAGCGCGAAAATTGAAAGGAGAAACCTGTTCAGACAGTTCCTAATCATACCCTGACACGTTGAAATCTTTCGAAATCTTTCCCTGATTCTTTTTGGTGAAGTCCTCCAGATGCGATGCTTGCTGAACTTTAAGCGTACATGGTGATGTGTAAGCGGCACGAGATCAGTTTGTTGCAACGAGATATTGAGAGTCTGAAAGTTACCCTAGTTGGTAAAGTGGCAAATCTGAATTGAATGCTCTCTTGCGATTTCCGCCAAAGTCGATATTTTGACGTTGTTCAAGGGTGAAGTTCCCACGAAAAGTCCTGGGGCCTCATAACGGTGAAATTTCGAGAATAACTCTCAATCTGACCAGCTGGCAGTGTTTACAACCGCGAGCTGACCACGCTGATACCATCTTTTCCCCCGACAGCTCGAGTGTTAGGTGGATTTTTTCTCAGATCAAGGTTTGTCGTCGAACCAGCCCATCATCAGAAGTGATCCATCTGTAGCCCTGCGATTTCAATTCAGTACAAACCAGCCTGTTTGCAAAGGTCTAGTAGGCCCCATGTCGCTGCCTACTGGTACTAAATGCCGAAAATCAATTGGTCTGGTTGTTGGTCTGCGAAGTGTTGCTACCATTGAGAGCCACATATCTAGGTGGATACTGTCTGGAATCGAAATTCGAGAAAACGGTTCTGCTTAGAAAAGTCGGCTGATTCCACTCATATCCCCAGACCCCCCTCAAACGGGTTGCCCACCGAGTTGGAGATGGCACGGCACTAGGTTCTTATCAAGCGGCTGAGATTGGCTGCCTAGTGATTAGCATTTTAATTTTAATACGCAGCTTAAATTTGCCACCGAAAAAGAGCATGACAATAGAAACCGATGAAAAAAAAACATTTGAATCGAGGGGAAAAAATAAAAACAAGCCTTGTAACGCCACCCGGGGATGGCGCTAGGGGTTATTGACATCTCCGAAAGCGGCTGATGGGCCTCAGGAGGAGTGTGCGGGAATTGTACATGGAAGACATGGAAGACATGGAAGACACATGGGGAAGTACATGGGGCATGTGCAGAGGGTGAGTTGAAAGATGCAGTTTGCGGTTTACAGAAAATCCGGGGTAATGGACGCAAAGCTACGGACGCGCTGATTGCGCCGGTGGTCTCGGATTTCCTGTAGCTGCACTACTGACTCATACACTGTCACACTTATCGGGTTTTGACTGCAGGGCGGTATCAAAGGCATTAAAGGTATTAAAGGTATTAAAGGTATTAAAGGTGTCAGAAAAAAAACATTGTCCGAATCAGGCATGGAAGAGATGTAAGAGAGACGTGGGTAGAAAAGCAATGGTACTGTTGCTGCAAACCACAACGGCTCTGTAATGCGGGCAGCGGACCCGTTTCCCCGTCATTGTCGCTGTCCCAGTTGAAGAGCTGCTAAATCTTGCTTTTTTTCTTCTATTGCTCCTTCGGTTTTTTTTTTTTGTTCGTTTTCTTTTTCTTTTTTTATTGTCACTTCCTCACTGGACATGCTTCTTGCAGTAAGTTTGGAATATGCATGATATGGGGCACGGCTCTTCGGAGTCCTAAGACAGATGGAAAGCACTTTTGCGGAAGGTGCAGGGGAGCTGGGCCCGCCAAAACTGCGGATACGTACCAATTGGCGTCCGTAGAAGCCGATCCACACACTCCCGGAGTCTCTGGACCCCCGCAGCGTCCCACAACGTCTCTAGTCCGGCTCGTCTCATCCGCATGGATCCAACTTTAAACAGCAGGATCAAGGTATCGCAAAATGCAAGCGAGTGGTGGTGTGAAAAAAATCACAAAAAAAAGCGTCTGACCGACGATTGACGCCACCGAACCTTTAGACACTGATATATGTGTGTCTGGATCCGCGACATGACTCTGCTCTGAAATTCGACCACACAGCCATGACCAAACCACAGACAACCGTCACCTCCAACGTCGAGGAAATTGACCACGAATCGGGGTCCATTGACGGGCCCAAACGACGGCCGTTTTCGGTAATCACCATCTTCACGGGCCGCACAGTGCCTCCAATCCCCTCGGAGAAGCCCGAGAGCGCGGAAGAGCGCGCCAGCTTTGTGTCCAAACTCACATGGCAGTGGCTGAGTCCCTTGCTCAAGGTGAGTGTGTTTGCGGGCAGTAACGGCCCCAGTTTCCGTCCAATCTACAAAACGAAAGCTGATCTGGGATCGCAGCGACAGACGAGCGACAGACGAGCTCGATAATTGCGTTTTTCAGAGAAAAACTGCTCGAATCACCACCGCCGCAATACTAACCCAGACCGGATACCTGCGAAACATTGAACGCGAAGACCTGTACAAGGTGCGGACGAAAAACTCGGCTGAGGTGGTCCAGACGCGGCTGGAGGCCAACCTGGCCAAACACTACAGCAAATTGCGGTCGAAACTGATCAAAAAGGGAATGAGCGAGAAGGAGGCAGAACTCAAGCTGGAAGACTCGGCCAAGCCGCTCGTTTACGCGCTGAACGAGACGTTTTTCTGGAAGTTCTGGCTGGCCGGAGTGCTCGCGCTGATCCGCGACCTGTGTGGAATCGCCTCGGCCATGGTTTCGCGAGTGCTCATTGAGTACGTCCAGGACCGCTATCTGTACCACGACACGCCTCAGGCGCCCAAAGTCGGCCGCGGCATAGGCCCGTCCATTGGCCTGTTCCTGCTGGCCGTGGGCGTCACGTTTTTCTTCAACCACTGGCTCTACAACGTCAAAATGGTCGGAGCCCAGGCCAGAGCGGCGCTGGTGGCCGTTATCTACAGCAAGAGCACCAAACTGAGCGCCAAGGCCCGCGCAACGTACACAACGGGCAAGATTACGAATCTGGCGGCCATTGACGCGCACCGAGTCGATTTGGCCGCCGAAACGTTCCACTACATTACAATCTTTGTCCCTGTGGTGGGATGTGCAATTGCCGTGCTGATTGTGAACCTGCACGTGGCTGCGCTCGTCGGTATCGCCACCATGCTCGTGCTCATTGTGGCCGTGGCTGGAATCACCATTTTCTCGATGCGAATTCGAGCGAAAATCGTCAAGCTGACCGACAAGCGAGTCACGTACATCCGAGAGGCGCTGCAGAGCATCCGAATCATCAAGTACTACGGCTGGGAGGCGCCGTACCTCGCGAAAATCAAAAGTGTGCGTCTGGACGAGACCCAAAACTACGCCAAGATGGGAGCGATTCGAGGCACAGCTATTGGCATGTTTCAGGCGCTCCCCATCCTCGCAGGAGCCCTCTCCTTCATCACATATGCCGCTCTGGGCCACGGAACAGACCCCGCACGCATGTTTTCGTCGCTCACGCTCTTCAATCTGCTTCTGCCGGCCCTGGCAGTGCTTCCCCAGGCTCTACAGGCTGCTGGAGACGCCAGAATCGCGCTCAGACGAATGCACCGGTTTCTGCGAGCTGAGGAGGCGTCTCCGACGACCGTCTACGACCCCGAGCTGGACTCTGAGTGCCCCGGACAGGCCATAGTCGTGGAAAACGCGTCGTTCGAGTGGCCTGAGGTTGTGGATGACAAGAGCGACAAGGAGAAGCTAAAGGAGGACAAGGACGCCAAGAAGAAGGCCAAGAAGGACGCCAAGACCAAGGCCAAGACCAAGGGCGCCGTGGAAGAGACCAAGGAGGGTTCAGGCTCTGAAGCAGGCTCGGAAATCGCAAAAAATGAAAAGTCGTCTGCAGAGTCCGGCGAGCCCAAATCCGCCAAAACGACGTTCAAGGGCTTCAAAAACCTCTCGTTCTCCATCCCCAGAGGCGAGTTTGTGGTGGTGACCGGCCCCATTGGCTCTGGAAAGTCGTCGCTGCTGGCTGCCATGACAGGCTCAATGTTCATGGTGGACGGATCCGTGCGAGTCTCGTCGCCCGACTGGATCGGCTGCCTCGAGCCGTGGATTCAGAACGCCACTGTGCGCGACAACATTGTGTTTGGCCGCAAATTCGACTCTGACTGGTACCGAACAGTGGTCACAGCCTGCCAGCTGAGCGCCGATCTCAAGATTATGAGCCACGGCGACTCGACGATGATTGGCGAGCGCGGAATCACCGTTTCCGGCGGCCAAAAGGCCCGAATCAACCTCGCGCGAGCCATCTACGGCAACCCCGCCATTCTGATCATGGACGACGTTCTTTCAGCAGTTGACGCTCGAGTAGGAGCAGGCATTGTCGACGAGTGCATCAACGGTCTCGCAAGGCAGGCGACGCGAGTGCTGGCCACACACCAGCTGTCGGTGCTGCCCAAGGCCGACAGAGTCATTTTTATGGACGCAGAGGGCGTTTTCCACATGGGAACGTACGAAGAGCTTCGGGAGGGTAACCAACAATTTAAGCTTTTGTTGGCTGCAGGATCGACGCAGAAGAATGCACTACCGGCCGACGATAATGCGGGGGGAGACAAGGAAGAGGGTGACTCCATTGAGTCAGACGAGTTTGAGTCATCACGTGACTATTCCGACACCGCGTCGATTCTGGCCGACGCCGCTCTGGAGGTCAAGCGGCTGGAGACACACAGTTCGGTGGTCCAGAAGGTGGTCACTACGGCGTCTCAGTTTGAGGAGAACGACAACATGATGGAGGAGGAGGAGCGGATGCGTGATGCAGTTGGGCTGCACGTGTACTGGCAGTATTTCCGACACGCCAGCGCGAAGAAATCGGCGGTGATTGTTTTTCTGACCGCCATCTTCCTGTCCATGATCCTGATTGCGTTTCTTTTTGTTTTCACGTCCGTGTGGCTGTCGTTCTGGACCGGCGACCGTTTCCACGCGTCCCGCAGCTTCTACACGGGCATCTACATCATGCTGGGCATTCTGCTGCTCATCAGCGTGTCTCTGTACATGATCATCAACGAGGTCAACTCCGCCAAGGCCGCGCGAAATCTGCACAACCACGCGCTGGAGTCTGTTTTTGCCGCCAAAACGTCCTTTTACGACACCACGCCGCAGGGCCGTATCATCAACCGGTTCACGCGCGACACGGACTCGCTGGATAATGAGCTGGCCATGCGGCTGACCATGCTCTTCTTTGGCGTGACTTCCTTCTTTTCCAACTTTCTGCTCACGTGCGTCTACGTGCCGTACGTGACGCTGGTTCTGGTGCCCGTGGGGTTTGTCTTCTACATTTCTCTGGGCTACTACCGCAAGTCTGCCCGCGAAGTGAAGCGAATCGACTCCATTGAGCGCTCGCACATGATGAGCGTGTTCAACGAGTCCATTTCCGGCATGCCCGTCATCATCATGTACAAGGCGCAGGACCGGCTCATGGCCAAGCTGCAGCAGACGCTGGACGACATGGACAGCGCGTACTTTCTGACTGCCGCCAACCAGCGGTGGCTGTCGCTGCGACTGGACGGCCTGGGCTCGCTGGTCGTGCTTGTCGCCACGATTCTCGTGTCCGTGGGCGTCTTCAACCTCACGCCGTCCAACATGGGTCTCATCATCTCCGCGGCGTCGTTCATTCCCGAGGTCATGTCCATGGTGGCCCAGGCGGTGGCCGAGCTCGAAAACTGCATGAACGCCACCGAGCGAATTCTCTACTACAAGGAGAACATCCCCAGCGAGGCCGCCAGCCACGTGGACGGCTCGGAGCTCGACCAGCGGCCGTTGTGGCCCGAGCGCGGCGCCATCAGCTTTCGAAACGTGTCCATGCGCTACCGCGAGGGCCTCCCGCTGGTGCTCAAGTCGCTGTCGGTCGATTTCCAGGGCGGCCACAAGATTGGAATCTGCGGACGAACGGGCGCCGGAAAATCGACGATTCTGCAGACGCTGTACCGCATTGTGGAGCTTGCGGAGGGCTCCATCTCCGTCGACGGCGTGGACGTTGCCTCCATAGGCCTGCACCAGCTGCGCTCCCAGCTGTCCATCATCCCCCAGGAGCCCGTGCTGTTTCTCGGCACGATCCGGTCCAATCTGGATCCGCTGGAGCAGTACTCGGACGCCGAGCTGTGGGGCTCGCTGCGGCGGTCGGGTCTGCTCGAGGAGAACGAGACCGAGGGCAAGTTCCACCTGGACGAAAAAGTCGAGGCCGACGGATCCAACTTTTCGCTCGGAGAGCGGCAGCTGCTCACACTCGCCCGGGCGCTGCTGCGCAACACGAAAATCCTGGTGCTCGACGAAGCCACGTCCAACGTCGACTACAAGACGGACCGACTGGTGCAGGAGACCATTTCGCGGGAGTTTGCGCACTGCACGATTCTCTGCATCGCCCACAGGCTGCGGACCATTGCCAAGTACGACCGAATTCTGGTGCTGGAGTCGGGCGAAATCAACCAGTACGACACCCCCTGGAACCTGTACAACGAGGAAAAGGGCATTTTCCGAGGCATGTGCGACACTTCGGGTTTGGAAGTGGACGATTTTCAAAAGTAGAGAGTTGAGTATAGAGGAGAGGGTTGAGACGGAAAGTATTATGTTTGTTTGTTCAAGAGATGTGTCTACAATGGGTACAGAGTAGATGAGAAGAGCGATGTAGGTATGGGTGTATGAGAAGAGATGTAATTTTTAGTACTGTACTATACAGTACTGTAGAAAAGATTAAGCTAATCTTACTAAAATTGGATAAGAGAAAAGAGATAGATGTAGCTGGAATTGATAATGAGAGAGATGTACAATGGATAATGAGAGAGATGGAACTATTGGGAGTGAGAATATCAAGCCAATTGAACGAATGACTTTAGATTCTTTAAGGACCTCATGGGTAAGTGGTATGTGTAGAAGGTATAACCAGCAGTTCAGCATTAATCTCAGCAGTTCACACAATGTCTTTTTTTAGTCCATCTTTGTCCATTTTTGTCCATTTTTGTCCATTTTTGTTGTCCATTTTCTTTCTTTCTTTCGTTCTCTCTGGGAATCGCTACAACTAAATAGTTAACAAGTCAAGCAGCTTACTCAGGCAAACCTCCTCGAGTTTCCCATGTCTATTCATAAAGTCAACTATTCGACTTTCCCCAAAGCCACCTATTCAACCAATCAACATCCATAAAGCCAACTAATCAACCACCAATCACAATCACGAATTCTCACCTCTCACAATCAACATCTCACAACTCACAATCTCATCATATGCTGTCAGAATCGGGTCGGAATAGGAAGCGGATCGGAAGTTACTACTGATCCGTTCCGAGACCTGTAAGCGAGAAAAAAGCAATTTACAAACGGCACCGAATGACCTTGTTTTTTTTGTCTACTACAAGCTCCAAAAAGGCCTGGCGAGTGGCCATACGTGCCTGACAGGTGACTGAACTGAGCATCACCTGTGTCAGACGTCTTTCTCCAACCCCACACTTGTTGCTTACTAAGCATCTATCTTGGGGTGAAATCGGATTTTTAGAGCTGGAATGAAAAGAAATGAGGCTCAATCGTCACAATTCGATATCCAAACGGTGAATGGGACACTTTCGGCACCCCTCTGAGTGACGTTAAGTGTGTTGTATGACCATCTTTCGATCTAGGGCAATCTACTTTGTGAACCAGCCGCATTATATAGATATTGCGATGTAACATCGATATCAGCCCAATACCATGTTCGAAATGCTACTTTGGGATTTCATCTGGCACCGATATTGGATGTTTTACGAGAGACTGCGTTTGGGTTGCCAAGGTAGACAGCCCCTTGGTTCAGGGGGAGCGTACAAAACACGCATTTTGCAAGCTATAGAGAGCGGAATGGTCTTGATTTGTAGGGAATTCTGAGCAGATTACAGTGGTCCGTTTAATTATTCGATCCAACAGCTTGTTAATGTGATAATGTTCTTTTTTCGACTGAATTTTTTTTTGTTTTGGGAATTTCAAAGTTTCATCTTAATTCCGGCTACGAGTCGATCATAACTGGTGATAGATACCCAGCTATTAAGACGAGCAAAAGTCGGCTCGGAACTTGTTTTCGAAAAACGAGTCTCCGGGTCCATGCAGGTACATTTTACGTCACCCGTAGTTTAGATAGATTGGTAGCGATTGGGAGTGTTTTTGGAATTGAAAATTAGCTATTTTTGTGGGGTGACTGGGTGGTTAAGGGAGACACAGTAGTTTGGTTTCTGGTGCGATTACCGCGGCTATTTGTAGTCCAAAACAGTTTTACGAGCTAGAGGACCACCTTTCTGCTTGAAAATCCGCTTTAGCGCCACTATTGGTGGATTTAGTTGGATGTATACTTGTGGGAATGAGACTATACTAAATGCAGTTTCCAGTACGTACATCTGTACGTACTGTAGTTGTCAAATCTGACCCTCCATCCAGTCACCAAATCAGTCACAATTTGACAGTAACTTGTCATTTACAAATGGACACACAGTAGACACACAAGACACAGAGCGTACCACAAACAAACCCATTTCATTCAATCTGTAAAACCTCAGTGTTTTGTTATTTTCGAAATATAATTGCTCCAAGAGCCGTGGAAACCTTGATAGCCTGGATGCGGAAAAAAACGAATAACGTTGCGCCTCCAAAACCTGCCACTGAAACAACGCACCAAACTGTGGATGACACCTTGAACAGAAACAAAAGGAATCAACGGCGTGGGTGAGGCACGTCAGGCGTTGAGGGTGCGCTTTCTGCGTGCCTCAGAGGTGCAGGGGCAGGCGTGTCCAGGCCCAAAGCAGAAGGCAAATCCGCTCATAAATCGCATCCGCCTTCCCAATCGGGTAACTTCCCATGTGAGTGAGACTACATGAGATGGGGATGGGATATACGACTGTTGACTGTGGGCGGGTGATTGGATTGGCATTTTTTTTGTGTGATGACGGTGACGTGGCAATTGTGAAATGTTACAGAGAGTGTGTGATACGCCAGAAATCTCTGTGGCCCCAAAAGTCGTGAAAACAACGCCCTGACTATTTCATAACCCCGTCGTCTTGTTCTTCTTCGTCCTCCTTAATGAAGCATAATTAATAGCTAGTTTGTCGCGTGAGAGGCGGGTAAAGTATGCTTTTTGTTTTTCGGTCTTTTTAAAATTTATTTTAATCTTTTTAATTTTTTATTTAGCCTGCTTCAGCGCACTAGCAGCTCAAGGCAGGTCCTGGAGAGACACGTAGAAACACCGGGTCTGGGGGCACAGAGGGTCCGATTAGAGAGCAACAAGTGTCTTTATACACCTTGCTCTTTGTGTCTCTACCGAATTTGCCCCGAAAAACCAGAAAACCCCCGTCAAAAAACACTGCTATCAGCTGCTCACTCTCTACAGTCACTCCCTAAAGTGAACTATAATAGCAAGTGCTGCAACCCATCGAGACAAAAAAGAGTGGCCAGACGAGGTGTTCAAAACCCGCAAAAGTTGAGATATTGAGACGATTCAAGCGTTTTCTGACTCTCCACGACCCTCCGAGCAGCCCGGAACTCGAAAATCTCCCGAAATCCCCACACAACACCGCCAAAAACACACCCTCTCCAGTCCTCACCCCACATAAAGTTAATGTCCACAGCTGCAAAGTATCGCCTCGCCAAATCTTATGCAAACTAGCATCCAGCTACTTATAAGCCGTCCCAGGCGCCTTTCCAGAAAGTGCGCCACAGCCGGAAACCACGATGCAATCCAAGGGCCCAGCAGCGGACGCAGAGGCGGTGGCACTCGAGGCAGGTCTCGATCGTTGCGCCGCCCCTCCCTCACTTCCCGAACACGACTTCTCTTCCGAAGCACACTCCCAGACCCAGTCGCAACTGCTACGTCAGACCTTCCCAGGACGCTGCGGATACACTGTGACGACGGCGGACTTGGCGCCTGTGGGCATGGAGCGGTTTTCCGCGCCCCGAGAGGGCCCCAGCAGCCTGCAAAAGCGAACGGCGGCCTTCCAACAGACTCGTCTCTACCGCGTGCTCAACATCTCCGACTGGCACATTCCGTGGTTCCGGACGCTGAAAATGGTCAAGTGGCGCTCGTCCAACCCCGTCATCATCGTCTCCATCACCCTCGCCGTCTTCACAGACACGTTTCTCTACGGAATCGTGGTCCCCGTGATTCCGTTTGCGTTTTCGTCGCAAATGCACGTGGCAGACGACGAGGTGCAGGGCCAGATCTCGCGAGCCCTGGCGCTCTACGCCGCGGGCCTGGTGGTGCTGTCTGTGCTCACAGGCGTCATCGCCGACCACATGAAGCGGAGACGGCCAGTCATGCTCTTTGGCCTGCTGCTGCTCATCGCCGCAACTGCCATTGTGTGCTGGGCAACGTCGCCAGGCGTGTACGACCTCGGCCGGTTCATCCAGGGAGCTAGCGGCGGCATCGTGTGGGTGTCGGGACTGGCGATTTTGGCCGACGCCTCGGACCCAGATACCATAGGCATGTTCATGGGGTTCCCGGACATTGGCATGTCGCTGGGCACGTTCCTGGGGCCCACGGTCGGAGGAGCCGTGTACGACCGGGTGGGCTACAACGCCGTCTTCTACGTGTGCTTTGGAGTTCTCGGTCTGGACGTGGTGCTGCGGCTGATCATGCTGGAAAAGTCCGACTACAGACGACTGTTCCCGGAAGAGTACCGGGCGGAGGAGGCCGAAAAGGCGAAAAAGAAGCAAGAGGAGGAGGAACAGCGCAGGATCGAGGAGGGAGTCGACATTGAAGACTGGGAATCGACTCTGGACCCCGAGACTGAGGTGGGTCCGGCTCCCAAAGCCATGTTGTGGTTCCAAGTGTTTGGACGCAAGTACTGGTTCCAGCTGCCGCCCATCATCCTTCTGCTGCGAAACCCACGCATTCTCGTCATTTTCTTCCAGGCCGTCATCTTTGGCTGGTGCGTTGGAGCTCTGGATGCGACTTTGCCTATGCATCTGGACGAAATCTTTGGATTTGGGTCGCTGCAGTCGGGACTGGTCATGTTGGCCCTAGCAGTGCCCTCTCTGATTGGACCTCTGGTAGGAATGATGGTGGACAGGTTTGGAGTCAAGTTTTTTGCTACTCTCGGCTTCATTCTCCTCTGTCCATGCTACATTCTCTTACGACTGCCCGACCACCACTCGGTCCGACAGGTGGTGCTACTCTGTGCCCTTCTGGCACTTTTGGGCGCATCTCTGGTGGTTCTGGTGGGTCCCATCATGACGGACCTCGCCTCAGGAACGGCCAAGCTGGAGAAACGGCGTCCAGGCTTTTACGGCAAGGGCGGAGGTCTTGCTTCTGCATTTGGCATCTTCAATGTCGCCTTTTCCATCGGCATCATTATTGGACCTCTCCAGGCAGGAGCCACCAAGGAAAAGAGTGGGTGGTCGATGATGGTTTTGTCCGTTGGTCTTGTGTGTGTGATTTCTGCGCTACCTACGTTTTTCTTCTCTGGAGGGTACCTGTTTTCGCGCCACAACAAGGGCAAGTCCATTTGGAAACGAGTTTTCCAATCTCCCAATGCTTGGGAAAAGGAGGAAAAGAGTGCCCGGGAGGAAGAGAGAAGGAGGCTCAGGTTGGAGAGAGCTGGACAGGAGCAGGGCCAGGAGCATGGCAAGGAAGAGGTGGACAATTTGGACATGAAGTAGATTATTTATTAATGCATTGTACATATGACAAGACTGTTTGAAAGAATAGATGAGTAAAAAGTGATTGAAGCAGCTGATTAAGAACAAAAAAATCTGCAATCTGCAAAAAGATGGCGACATCCGCAGGATTCGAACCTACGCGGGGAAACCCCAAGAGATTTCTAATCTCTCGCCTTAACCGCTCGGCCAGGATGCCCAAAGTTAGAAAAATAACTTTATTTGTTTTACAATATGAGAGGTCCATGTCACGTGACTTGGAGCTGAAAACTGCTTCAATCGATGAGGAATTGGTGTGGTGTGTTTATATTGGCTCAGAGAACACACAGTCAAAGTTATGGACCGATATAAGTTTGTTTATGTCTTCAAATCTGAAATGTAAAATAAATGTTGGTCGATTGTAGGAGCTGAATCTTAACATTACACCATCGGAATCAAAACACCCGCACTATCCCCTACAGTCGAGATATCCCAATTCTGAAGAGTGCGTTCTCTTTATCGCCAAATTTCAAACTCACTGAAACTACTCGTTTTCCTACAAAGGGTGAAATTAAATGTCTGAGAGCTGCTTCGTCACGACGTCACATGGAGACCCCGTACGGAACTCAGTTCTGAGCCATTTCGGAATTTGAATTCACATTTTTCGCACAAGCGTATTGTTCCCTGAGATAACTTTGCTTAGACTACGTCTCAAGTGTCAACAACAAACCCACATGGTTCCACTTTCGCATCTCTGTCAACATTGCCCCTGAACGTGTTTCAGATACCTGTTCCTGGAAATCCCGTTCATTTTATTTTCCTGGAGACTCGGGGACGCTGCAGCTGACCCCCCCAGGGGTAGTCACCGGGCATGAATCCTGCCAAGAACACGCCTGACGATTTTCTCAACGTCGATCCTCGCAGTACTGCATCTACAGCGTAGTAGTCGTAGGGTAGTCAGCCCACTAAGAGCTATTTGGCGTCTAGAAGTCTCGCAAAAGCCGCTGAGGAAGTGCAGCGGTTCAAACTTCCCCCAATGAACGGGGTCTCAGATCTAAGACTCACTCGCGTCTCTCGAGAGGCTGAGCGTTCTGTTTTGGCGATCGACAGGTGCAAGCACATGCCGGAACATATGAGACGTATCTCAGAATGTGAAAAAAGTCTAGATTACTCTAATGGGTGTCTGGATGGAGGCTCGGCGAAGTACATCCCAGTATGGTAATTTGTAGTCTGTTGGTTAATTACTTTTACGCCTTGATCGTTTTAGCGGTCGATGATACAGTTTAGCCTGGGGACTATCAGCAGCTGAAACCCGCGATTTCGGCACAAAAGGGGACGCTAGTGCACTCCAACGGCGAATTCAGACTCGATGGCCTTTTCAGATTTCCATTTGGACGCCTCCTGGCCAAGTTGGATGCCTGTTGGACTCCCTCAATGGCCCCATTTGAATAGACTCAGGAACGTACTTGTCTCGGGTAATAAGTTAGGCAGGTACAAGGTTGCGAAAGCAGCAGAGTTGACGCCGACGAAAAAAAGTATATGGCCAGAGCAGCAGCAATAGTGGGGCCACGTTGCTGGATTTGGGGGCTGGATGCTGACATGGCGGGTGTCGTGACGACGTTGATGGCGGTTTTTGTGTTCTTCTGCCTGTGTGGCGTTTACTGGAGACAGGGGTGAACCCATCTATTCGTAGACCTGCGATGAGGTTCATCAGTTGCAATGCCGTCAATGTCTCAAAATCAAGAAGAAGAATAAGAAGAGTGCACTGGTGACTCCCACACAATGGTAGTCTAGATTGATAGTCGCACTCCTGACTGCAAAGTAGACTATTGGGCGAACCACATGACCGCTTTCCACTTTAAGCAAGATGCGCTACCACGTCTTTTTTGATTGCAAATTCGAGTGTAGGCTGCAATATAGGTTCTTCAGCGAAACCAAGACGACCAGCGGACTCTCCGCAGTTTTGCAGTCGCAATGATACCCATATCACCGCCCCTTTCAACCCACATCCACGTCCACTTGTCGCCATATTTTTGCCGCAAACCCTGAACGGGGCAGAAAAGTCTAGAAGCAAAAGACGGACCAAAAAGATGAACGGAAAAGCAAATAGGAGTGGACCAGAAAGGCAATCGCCCTCCAGATCGACCGTTTCACATCCCCCCCTATTGTCCGCGCGGTATCTAAAGCAGTCTATATAAACGTGGAGACAAGTCTTCGCCGTGTGTCCCGTACGACTCACTTATCGACTAACACGAAATCTACAAAAATGAAGTTCACCTCCACCGCCGTTGTCGCTCTTCTCGTCACTGCCGTGACCGCCCAGAACTGGTTCATCAACTCAGTTGCCCGAAATGTTGTGGGAGGCATCGTCGCCGCCAAAACCGACTCGGACGTTTCCGACCGACAGGCCACCTCGGAGATTAACAGCGTTGTCTCCATTGTAGCTGCAAACACCGACATCCAGAACCTCTTTGGCTCCTTCAAGTCCATGGCTCTGGCCGGCATCGACTCCTCCAACTTCCCCCAGCTGCTGTCGATCGCCACCGCCACCCTTTCGGCGTTTGAGCAGTCTCCCGACTTCCCCAAGGCTGAGGCCGGCTTCAAGAAGGTGCTGCCCCACTACGACGTTGCCCAGGCCAAGTCCAACGTCATTGACAACCTTGGTTTCATCGTCAACGCCGTCACCGTGGCTCTGCCCACCCTTACTCCCGACAACATGAAGGAGTGGGAGGCTGCTACCGCCCAGGTCCTGCAGGTGGCTCACTCTCTTGGTCTTGAGTAGAGAACCAGAGAAGCCTTTAGAGCCCCGTCAGACACGTTGTAATCTGCAAAGTCCGAAAGGTGCGTTTCTCTAAAGTCCACCAATGCAAAAGGGCCAACCAGGTCTTTATATATTATTTTTATTCTAATCAGTCATTTATTATCATGTATCAGTGTGACCTCAACCTAGATATATATACACCCCAAGTAAGATCTTCAGTACAAGTAAGGAGATTCTGAAAAGTGGATTTTGAGCAAAAAGGCGAGAGTTTACCGGTATTTCTTTTTATATGTTTCCAGTATTCACATTTCACCAGCTATTCTGTAGGGATGATTCAGCACCACTCTGTCTGCAAACAAGACACTCTAAATATCTTTCAGGTATACGAAAAGATAATTAAGTGGTATTTTTAGAGTCAGCTTGTCATTCTGCACAAGATGGACTCTTCAGAATTTCTTCAGTAGTCTTGTGTCTGCTTTCAAAGTAGCACAGGTGATGCAATTGTAACTTCCTCCGTGGAACATGATATAGAAACGTTGAACAAAATCCGAAGAGTGGTTTCTTCTGAGAATAGCTAATTAAGCCCGGCAGGTTGTCAAAATGACTGTCACATGACATCAAGCTGGTTTGTATTTACCTCCACGAAGTGAAGGGATGATTATGTAAGCTTTAAAAACAACAATTAATTCAAATACGACCAGTCGAATTTCGGCTTTAGTCGCCTTTAACCGCTTTTATCCGCTTTTAAGGACTTTTAAGGTATTTTTCCAATAAGGAAATCAGTAATAAAAATCAAAGAAAAGGCATCTCTCGGGTTTAACCGCTTTTAACCGCTTTTAACCGCCTTTAAGAGTTTCTGAATTTCGAAAACAAATGAATAAAAAATGAATAAAAATTAAATAAAAAACAAAAAAGTATACACTCTCAAATCAAATTCCGAAACCAGTAGTACCTCTGAAATGTCTCCAGATAGTCTCAATAGTGATATACACAGGGCTGTTTGAATGCAAGCCAAAGAGCCGAACTTCACATGTAGCATGTAAAAACCGTTAAAGAAGTCCTAGAGGATACTTGAAAAGTGCATTCAGCTCATTTCAGCAATAATAGCCGAAACCAACTATCAACTGTTTCATTATTTCACATTTAACCGGAATTGAAGGGACCTTTAAGTGGCCAAAAATTATGAGGTAAGACGAACCTTAATAAAAGATGGCCAAAATTTCAATAATTACCCTAGTAATTACTCTACTGATCACCGTAAAAGACGTTGTAGTTGAAATATAAAGCTTCTGAAAAATGCAATTAGATCAGAAACTCTTCAGAAATACTATAGTGCTATCTAATACCCATTTTAGTTCCAGATAGTGGTTTCAAAACTTCTAAATGCTGAAAACCCCATCCTAAAAGAAGAGACAACCTCATCAAATCTCCCAAACCTTAATAACACGCGTCTAGACCCTAAATTGGAATTTCTTTATCTGACACGTATGCATTTTAAATGGCTAAATTACTACATTAGTGGTTTTTTCGCTAGTGCCAAAAATACGACAGCTTCCATTGCAATCTAGAACTCTGCAGTGTCCCCACACCATCCAGCTACGGTTAGAGCATACAGTTATTCAATAATCTTTTCTGAATCCATCACCATTATTATACACTGTGAATCTATGTTGTCTGTATGTTTTGTTAATGCTGTTAGACAACCCAGACCGTCTCGTACTTGACCTTAATTGGTCATGTCCACATATCCCTCCTTGGCGGCCATCTCATAGTAGCCGTAAATGGTGGTAACGGCCATGAGAATGCCTGTGCCGGAGCTGAGGGCTCCAAGCAGATCCGAAGCCACGGAAAGCGCACCAATGGTGGCTCCTCCGAAAGCAGCGGCTGTGGGGATGATTCGCTTGAGCTCCTTGTAAGCGGAGGTCTCTCGTCGTCCAGCAATCACCAGGCCCTGCTCCTTGAACTGCTTGGCCACGTCTCGGGGGGAAGAGCCCGAAATCTCGATCCACGTGGCGGAGAAGACGGCGCACACGCCCAGCACAAACGCCACGTAAATGACCGTCTTGATGGGGTCGCCGAGCGCCTCCTTGGCGTTAAAGGGGGGCTGCATGTAGTAAGAAATACCGGAAATGGGGTACATCTGGGCAGTGTTCTCTCGAGCTTCCCACACACCCACAAGCTTGACCAGCATGTTCTCGGGGAACTTGCTGTACAGCATCTGCGAGATGATGAAGATGTTGGAGGTCAGCGCGGACTGCAGCATGATGGGCAGGTTGGAGGTGTAGAAGAGCTTGATGGGGTAGACGCCGTAGGGGCCTCGCTGCTTGGACGACTTGACGGGGATGTCGACTCGGAAGCCCTGCAGGTAGATGACGGCGGCGAAGATGGCCACGGTGGTCACGAGCTGGGACATGTTGGGCAGGTCCGATCGGGTGAAAGCCTCAATGAGGGCACGCTTCTTGTCCTTTCGGGTGAACATGAGGTGCACAAACGCGACAATGGCGCCCTCAAACTCGTCTCCTCGTCCCTTGTTGGCGGTAGTGGGCGCAAACGCCTTCCAGAAGATCTGCTCGCAGATGTTGGTGGCGATGAAGAGCGAGATACCGGAGCCGAGGCCGTAGCCCTTTTGGAGCAGCTCGTCGAGCAGGATGACAACAAGGGCAGCAAGAACGAGCTGGAAGATGAGCAGCAGACACACGCCGACGCCCAGATCCTTGGGGGGTCCGTACATGCCGGTGAGAACGTAGACAGTGGCCTGGCCGAGAGAGAGAATGATAGCAAAGAGTTTCTGCGCGGTCTGGTACAGCTCGCGGTCGGACTTGAGGTCCATGTTGACCTCGATCAGCTGGGTGCCGCCCAGCAGCTGGAAGACCATGCCTGCCGACACGATGGGGGTGATGCCCAGCTCCATGAGCGTGCCTCGGTTGGACGCCAGCATCATTCGCAGCCAGAAGAGCGCGTCGGCCTTCTCCGACGAGTTGATGCCGTACAGCGGGATCTCGCTCATGACGAGGAAAATCATGAGCGTGACGGCGGTCCACATGATCTTTTGGTTGAAGGGCACCTTTCTCTCGGGGGCTTGCACCTCGGGAAGAAAGGGCGAGAAGGGCTTGATCAAATCGAGAAATCTGACGCCGGCCATTGTGTTCAAGTTCGTTTTCTCCGACGGGGTAAAGAGTGGGTGAAGATGAGGTTACGTGTGGCGGGTTAAGAGCTTTGCATGTAAATGCCACCGGGTCTGGTTGCGGAAACCTTGTTCGAGGACACGTAGGAAGAAGGATGGAGGGATCAGGCCGGGTAAGCTGGGGACGATGCGGCAGGCCCTGGGAGGTAGGGGTTAGGGAGCGCGGCTTTGGGCCGATTTTGTTTCTGAGAGCGGGGCTGGGCTCGCTGGGCGCGGGGCTGTTTGGCGGGCGTGAATTCGCGCTCCTAGCTGCCCCGCAAGGTCCCATTGACCGCGTGTATAGTTCATGTAGGTGAGGAACGCATTTTCAGGTTTCTCTCCCAGCAGCACTCTTTTTTTTTGTCTTCTTTTTCTTTTTTCTTTTCTTTTCGTTCACTTTACTTTACTTTACTCCTTGGGACGAGAAGAATAAAGATCGACAGTCAATCGTCTTGAGAGAGCACACCAGGGTCATCATCAGAACACGTATGTGTCCCTCAAAGACGGTCGTAGAGGCGGGTTGGCAAAAATCCAAAGAGTGCATTTTGTTCAAAATGACGAGCCGATTGCAGCGGTGCTATCCGCTTCCCTCCAGCTGTCCTAGCCGACCCGTGACAAAGCCGTTCTGCTACGAGAACGGAAACAGAAAATGTGCATTTTCAGCTCTGCAAAAACCAAAATTGAAGAAGTCGAAAAGAAAAAACGCCAACTCGAACAAAGTTTGGGACTGTCCCTGTGAGCTGTAATGTTAATAGAATAGGCGAGACGCGTCTGAACGAAACCGGGATCAGGAGCAGCTGGACTCCAGAGACGATGGAGAGACACGCCTGACGGTCCCACAAAGCCGATCTATCCACACAGATCACGTGCAGTTATCCAGAATCGTGCCTGCGACACAAAACCCACATTCAAAAACTCCAATGGACACGTCATCCGTTTCAAACCACACACTCACACCATGCACTCCGCCTTCCTTCCCGATGAGCTGTCGTTAAGCGGCGTACTGCAAGGTTTTGCAGGGCTGATTTGGGAGGCTAAACTGGGATTTTGGCTGATTTTTTGGCACCAACGAAGTCAGCAAAGCCAGCTGATCTCAGATCTGAAATCAGATTTGCGACTGGACCAGTTTTAGACCCTCCTGTAGTGACACTGTTCGGCGCTTTAGCCCTGTAAGGGTCGACAAACTTTGTTGCTGCACATGTCATACAGTATGCAGGGTTGTCTGGCGTTTAGCTGAGTAAGCGAGACTGAAAATACAATTAATTAATTAAAAAGATGAAAAAAAACGAAAAATTAGAATAAATTAGAAAAAAGTAAGATATATCAATATTGCGACTGGGAATGACTGAATCTAAGCCTCAGGCTTCAAGTGTGTGTTGGAGTGCGGCGAAAGAACAAAGAACTGTTTTAGAGATACAGAGTGGCGTATGGTATTGTTTCATAGTATAAAACAGTATTTAGGCGAGTTGAAAACTAACCAACTATACCAGTAGACTCAGCATCTAATTCTGAAACGGATTCACTTTTCAGATTTCTTATAGCTCGAATATCACCGGTTCAATTGACAAGTCTTTCTTCTTTGATAGCTTCACAAATCTAAGCTGACGGTAATGAGTGTAGAGTAGCTTTAGGGTAGTCAAACTAGTACCAAATGATTCGAACAGATAGATTCTACAATTTGCACCTGTTCATTTTCAGATATCGTTTATTCAGCGAGCTGTAAGAACTGCAATGATTGCTGAACAGTCTAACACAACGAAATGTAAACGACGCAATATCACAGTTATGACAATTCCAAAGAGTGCATTCTTTTTGAAATGAAAAACTATATCTGATGGTATTGCTGATTTATCTACTAGTCGGGTTTTCATTATGAGAGACTGTAACCCTGAGCCCCTAATGATGACCAAAATGTTGCGTGTGGCTCCTTGCAAAGTGAGAAGTCACAATTCAGTGAGGTACAGCACTGGTTCGGCTCCAGTGCTCTACACACTAATCTCGTCTTTGAAACAGCTTTTCAAAACCAAAACGTACTGTACCTGTTTGTCAACTTCATCAGTTTTCAGGCCGTGACTTTTTCAACTCTATCATTCTTACCAGTGTTGAAGTCCAACAATGTTAAGGAAACAACTAATACTTTACTCTACATTCATCAACATTTGTCTGCTCGGGACCCGTGACCATTCATCATCCTACGGATACTCTCACATAATCTTCTAGTCATCTCTTTAGTCAATCTCTATATTTCAGTCAATCTCTTATTCAAGTCAATCTATTTAAGTCAATCTCTATATTCATCTTCACCAATCAGCCCTTGACCTCCAGCCACTGCCTGACAAAGTCGTCGACCGTCTTTCGCAGAGGCGTGAACTCGAATCCAAGCAGCTTCTTGGTGGCGGAGTTGTCGAAATTGAACGTCGACGCCTCCAGCTCGGCGCTCTTGTCGGGCTGGCCCACCGCAATCTTGCCCTTGAGCTCGGGAAAGTCCTCGTTGACGTAGTTGAGCAGCCGCTGCGACGAAAACTTCTCCGAGCACAGCATGAGCCGCTTGCCGTCCGTCTTGGGGTCCAGAGCCACCAGATGGCCACGTGCAACATCGCGAACGTCCACGCTGAAGCTGCGGTACTCGCCGGCACTCAGGTCGCCGGCGGGGGTCTCCAGCACGTGGGTGACAATGTCGGCGTTGGAGGTGTTGAGCGAACCCAGGTTGGGCTTGGTGACCGAGGGGCCAAACACAAGCGACGGGTTCACGCAGGTGAGAGTGAAGCCGGGCTTCTCGTGCTCCATAAAGTCCCAGGCGGCCTTTTCGGCAAACTTCTTGGAGCCAAAGTAGGTGAGAAACTCGGGGCCCTCGGCGGCCTGGGCCCAGGAGATGGGGTTCCACGAGTCCTCGGTGACGACCGCCGCGGGGTTGAACATGTCGTCGGGCGAGAGCATGGACACAAACGACGACGTGACAATAACCTTGGTCACCTGCGGCGCGTGTTTGAGCACCGACTGCAGCACGGTGTTTGTGCCCTCGACTGCGGGATCCAGCATGTCCTTGACCGGGTCCTTGATGTTGAAGTGGAAGGGGGACGCCGTGTGCATCACCTTTTGGATTTCAGGATGCTTGTCGAACAGCGTGTCAAACTCGGACGCGGAGCGAATGTCCGACACCGTTTCGAGGATGAGTTTGCGGCTCTTGACGGCCTCGGGAAAAGCGGCCTCCAGAACTGCGCCCTTTTCCTGGCTTCGGATCGTGCCCACCACACTGTGTCCGTCGCGGAGGAGATGGTCAATGATGTGCGCGGCAATGAAACCCGTGGCTCCGGTAACTAGAATGGACATTTTGGCTGGAAGTAAATGTGCTGGTGCAGAGTTGGAGAAGAGCTTCTGGGCCAATGCTATATAGCTGGTGGTATACTACCTTAGCTGCATGTCTATGAAACTTTATAGCGCAGGAGCACTTTTTCTTTAGGTCGAATTTGTGTTTGGTTGGAGCTGGAAAAAGAACAATCTGAAAAAGACATTCGACGCAGAATTTAATTCTCTATCAATTTGTCAGGCCAGAAATTCTATATCACCAATATCAACCAAGTTAACCTCACCCTCTTCTACTCTTCCACTCCCACCTATATGACTCAAAATGAGTCTAAACGTGCGTGCAGCTGCATATCAGAAAAACTCAATTATTTCGAGGGCTACATTTTCTGTGCGTACATTGTTAGCGTCTTTTTATCTGCAGACAGTGAGGCATTGGCCACGAGAGCTGCACCAGCCCTATAGTTTTCGCAGCTATTTACGTTTCTGCCAAATTCGGAAAAAGCGATTTTTTCCGCTAACCAGCTGACGGATTTGAAATCCGAGTTGATCATTGTCATCAGCAGACCAACGCCGACAGAATGACACCCTTTGGCCCTCACCAGTTATTCTGTAGCGGAATTCAACTCCCGAAACCCCCTCATGTAACAGACATGCTACATTGGCTCAATGCTACTGCTACCATCGTACTAAAACGCCTCGTAGTGCTTCCACCAGCCAAATACCAGATTCGGCTCGGAACTAAACCCGAATCCGAGCCGTTGGTCGAAAAAATCACAAATTTCGGAAAATCCACTTCCCCAGACCCATCCATAAGATATCATAAGTCGTTGAGCCTATAGTTTTCCACGTGGGGGGTCATGAAGTCACGTGGGGGTTTCAACTCCGAAATATCCCCGGAATTGAAATTGGCGTGTATGAGGTTGGATATTTTTGTGCGTCTGAACTGGTGCTATGGTGTTTTTTTAATTAGTTGTTTTTGTTTTGTTTTTGATTAAATTAATTTTGCCTGCTTAGTAAACATAGCTTGGAAGGATAGTATCATCCAGTTTGAAGAAGTCATGAAGGTGGTTGGACGGATATGATAAGTACCATTGGAAGGGTTTACATGCAAAGAATTGTTCAACAAAGACGTTTTTTTTGTAGGAGTCTTGTAGAATGAATAATGATTGGTTGAATTTCGGAATTTCAGGTGTTTGCAATTTTGATATTTTGGTCTTTTTGAGCAGTAGTGAGGAGACAAGATGTTTTTTCATTTGAATTAAAACAGTTATAGGAACTTTCCACTCTGTTATCACTCGGTTCAAGTAGTATTGTTGCACAAACTGTCTGCTCATAATGACAGTATGGGTGTTGTCGATACACTCAAATCTCTTGTTGGCTTAGTGAGGAAATTCTGAAGAGTGCGTTCCGTTTTACGGCGAGCGCTGAATCTAACCGTACTTGTCAGACTGTTATCATACCGCTTTTCAAGTTATCGAATCATTCCAAGAATCAAGTGCCTGAAGAGTGAGTCTAGTTCAAACCTGAAATACAAAGGCTATATAGCTCGGTAGTATCTTATTCTTATCCTTGAAAGACATATATTACAATGGTCTTTGTCTCGGGTTCTTATCTCAAATACTGAGACACTTGCACTTACTAACCACCACATGTCTAGAGTCTGGCACCATCTCGTTGGCCACTTTTCAGAACCAAATATCCCCATGAAAGCTTTCACATGTTCGATAACGAGTTTAGATAGGCTCTTATTCTCGATTGAGATCGACCCTGTACATTCTTTCGAGTCTTTGATCGTGATTTTGAAATAAATTTAAAATCAAGATAAAATCAAATAAAATTGGATTAAATAACAAACGATCCAGCTACTTATCCGGTGCATTGTAAATCCTCTAGCTATGCAATTGCAGTCGTTGAAATGTCTCTATCTGCGAATCAGGCGATCAGGAGAGAATGAAGAAAATGTGGAGACGAAAATATGAAGAAAAAAGACGACAAAGGGCTACTACAAGCTATTAGCAAGAATGTCGGTTTTTAGAAACTGGAAACTGAAGGGTAACAGCTAGAAAACATACCACAATGCCAACTGTTACCATGTACTCATCTCTCAAATGGATTCGATTCAATGAAACCCACTTTATATCATCATAGGTCCCCGTATATCGAAACCAGCTCTTTGCTATCCGAATACAACGCTCTCAACAAGTCAATCACACTTTGAAAAATCTTTATAGGTTTACTGTAGCAGCTTTTGGAGCAGTATGATGATCGAGTCATGTACTGTACCAGTCGATCCGTATGCTATTACTGGAAACAGAAAGTTGCAAAAACTCTTGTGGACCAGCAATTAAAATTCTACCAAAAGCATTGCATTATTCACGTTGCGGTGAAAGTTTTCCGCTTTGAGAATTTGTCACAACTTCAAAAACAAGTGTTTTCGTCCACTTTGATGATTCACACCTGATGCAAGATACTCCAGACAGAAGTTGAGTTTAAGGTGTCTAAAAAAGAAATTTCCGCAAGAAAAACAAAAAAAAACACAAGAAAAAGAAGTTGCAAAAAAAAAGAAAAAATTGTACACTATTGCCGTCGATCCGTGAACAATGAAACTGTATAATTTATGTTGACTAATGATTAATTCGACGGTCATGAGATTCACCAACTGTTGATTTATCATGTGACTTTTTGGTACTAAGAAACAGACGAAAATACCTTTTTTTTTCTCTCAAATGTACTGTTCACCCTGTTTAGCTGCTTACAGGTGAGACATGGGCTGTATACTGCACGTTTGTACCTGTGCCGGTACCTGACAGAAACGCTCCTCTTCATCTTCACATGCTGAATGCATCTACAGTCAGGGGGGTTGATTATTCGGCGATGTGTTCACTTTATAAGAAATCGGAAAAGAGGATTTTGTTAGCCGCGCTATTCTGAGTACAAATCACTTTTCAGAATTCTCATAGCTCAGACAGAACGTGTTCAAACTGTCCACTCAGTTATGCTTGCTCGTCCATCGGAGCCGTCTGTTTAGTTGAAGGTTCTTGTTACCGCTAGTTATGATTTTCACTTTGATAGAAACAAGATTTCCGTCCACTTTAACATCTCATTTCTCATCCACTCGAAAAGCAGCAATAATGCCATTTTGAGATTTCTAAAGAGTGCATTCTGTTCGTTTTTCTCGTTTGCTGAGACGCCACCAGTTGAAATTTTTGTTTCTCGTTTCTATGGCTCTTCAAGGCGTTCTGAGACGACAAGAAACAGGCTACATTCACAATTTATTAACAAAATAAACAAGGCTGGGGTGGGTAATCTAAAGTCAAATGGATTGTTCAAGGATCCCAATTGGGATTTATCGAGACACTTGTGGATCGAATCGGGTCTGTATCAAACTTCAGAGCGCAAAATTGGTAGTTATCCACCTTGAAGTAACCGCTTCTCCATGATTATTGGTGTAGAAGACTCTTCGAGTTTGTGTTTTTGTTCTTCAATGGATTTCAAGTTACAGAGTACTGATGTACCGTAATTAGTGTCATTTCACATTCAGAAGCCCTGCTATGCTTTATAGACTTGATAATGATCTTTGGACTCTTTGGGGAGTCTGAATGTAGTTGTGTAAATTAATGGCGGTAAAAGCAATAGTTCCCCTTCAAGTAGAGTATTTCCGAGCGATTGCGCCCTTTGTATTTTTTCAGACGCTGTTGTGGAAACTTTTAGTGAGTCGTTATCACTGACAAATATCATTATGCCGATAATATCAAGAGGATGAAAGAACTATCCAAGAGTCTTGAATGCGGTGAAATGCGTTGAACACAGTCAAACCCGACCTCAAGAGAATAATGGCGTCACTTTTTTTATCATTCTTCAATCAACAATTTCACAAGTTCCCAGCTTGTTCCAAAACTCAGGTAAAGGTCGATATTTTGTGGTGTTTGAACGCGACAAGATGGGTCTTGGGTAATTCTAATTGAACCTCAAATTGCAATAAACGTAACCATCTACTCTGAAGCTCTTTCAGACAGGTATTCATCGAGTTATGGAACATGACTGTTCTTACACCTCTACAATTACCTAATCATGTCTCTGAAAGATGTGATACTGATCCGATTACAGATTAGAGTGTCTCGTATTGTTCAGAAAACACCGCAGATTGCCGCTGACTAGTTTCCTAAATCATTACCCCGTTTTTGACTTGTACACATTGCTTTCTCTGTTTTCAGTGGCCCCTCCACTACTCTGTACCTGGGGTGTAACTCTTTGTCAGCACCCAGCCAGATCCCTACATTGGCACCACCACGCCCACCTGCTCTTTTCGCGTCGAATGCACTCTTCAAAGGCTTGTTTACTTTGGAAATGCGACCTTTGCTTCGTTGTGGCAATGAAATGCATTCCTCGACCGGACCATCTTGATACCCCGCCTGAGAACCGACAAAGGGAGACTATGGTCCTGCTGACGCCCATCTGCCCATCATAACAGGACCCGTGATCTTCACGTGAGCGTCCGGGACTTCTTTGACGAGCAGCTTTGGCCTTCATGGGTACTTGTCGCAGTGATCAACGCTTGGCATTCACCACAACACAGCCGTCAGTGTGGAGACAAGCCAAGTTTTGCGACCTGCATGCTGCCCAAAAATCGCCTCTGAAAGCAGCCCGATTTCGCACCAACTGTAGAAAAGTATTGTGGTCTTTCTGGTACTCTGTAAAGAAGATCATCTTCATAACTCCCTAGGACTCGTTCTAAATCATGCCAAATCCTGACGGACTGAGACAAACGAGAAACCGATAAGCGCGGACAGTGTCTGGTAAGTCGCTGCACCCCGTACATAAGTAAGCAGACAATTTAGGAATAAGAGAAGAAGTGTCGATCTCTCGACTACAGAGTAGGAGACCAACTTTAACACGACAAGAAAAAACCCATTTAGACAATAAAACCCCAAGGACCAAACAAGAGTTAGTTGAACAAGAGACTGCAAAAGGAGAGTTCTTTGTGATGGTGATCCAGGGTGGTGGCTGAGACTTGCCAAGCGATTCCAGAGTTCTCCTGTTTGGTCTAGAGGAGTTCAGGGGTCAAGAGTTGAACTTTGGAGCAAAGGGCGAGATTGAGGTAAGGATGTTTGTGTTTTTCACGTGTTTCGACGGTTGTAGCTGCAGTATTCGTTGCGTGGTGGATCTCCAAACTGATGCAGTCAAGTCACACGTATACTCCATGTAAAGGGAGTTTAGAGATGAAATTTGGGAATTATGAAGAGTGCATTCGAATCAGAAAGGTTCTGTGAATATAGTGGTGTTGTTCATTTTTATATTGTGTTTCTCATACGTGGTCCAGAGGTGTCTCAGGGGGCGTAGCTGCTAAAACTAAAACGAAAACGACCATAAATCGGGATCTAGAGGAGTTACTGGAATTTTTGAAGCGACTATGAGGATGCACTGGCTAAATCTAAACAGTGGTTCTTAAATAATTTTAATCGAATACCTCCAACATCTACTTTTCGTGTTGCTTTTACGAGGTTGGGATGCTTTTTAAATAAGCTCATAACCTGTAAGGTATTTCAGGGTTGGATTAGCAACCAAATTCAAAGTCGTTTTCCGAGCGAACGGCTTATTGGATCTGGACAAAAATTGTTTTGGGGACATCTATGAGTAGTATCTGTGTTTTGCCGAAGTCATAGCCTTAATAATTTTGTTATTCGGGCAATTATCAGACGTTGAAATATCTCCAGACCCTGTGCTGTTACTAATCAACAAAAAATCATTCATTTGACAATCAACAGAAACATGTGTTTCGTCGCTAGTACGCGTCACGTACCTATTCCATCTATTCGCCACAGTTGGTGCCGTTTGGAAAAAGCAAATTCTGCCCCTACATAAGCAGGGACAGTAAAAGAATGCAAATCCAACTAGAGGATCTAATACTAAGACACTGCGCTTACAGTACACGCCAACAATTGAGGTTATTTGATTCTTGGTTTCGTATAACACTTTTAGAATCTAAATTATTAAATAGGGTAGTAGGGGGGGGGGGGGGTTTCAAAGTACAGAAAGATCCAGTCCTCTAAGCACAGACAGTCTGGGCAGGGACCTTCTCGGGGGCACAGTGCTGAACGTAGTTCATGAGGTCCTGTCGGACGTTCATGAACTGGTTCATGTTGTACTGCTGGGTGCACTGGATGCAGGCGTTGACGTTGTCCTCAGAGTTTCGGATCACAGCGCAGATGCACTCGGGGTCCTTCCAGCAAGAGCCCATAACACCAAGAAGACCGAAGCACTTCTCCTGGCACTCCTTCTTGGCGAAGAGACCGAGGGTTCGCTTGCCGTTGGCGGGAGGAGCGGGGGCGGGGGTGCAGGGGCCGGGGGCAGGGAGACAAGCGGGGGTAACGGGCTGCAGGGTGGTGGGGGCAGGGGGAGCAGGAGGAGCGGGAGCGGGAGGAGCGGGCTCGTTGGGCTGGGGAGCGGGGGAGCGGGGCAGGGGCGGGGGAGGAGTAACAACGGGGTGGCACTTGGCGATGGCGGCGTTGATCTCGTCAATACCGTTGATGTACTGGGTCTTGGCGCAGGCCAGACACTTCTGGGTCCACTCAAAGCCGTCGAGGAACTGACACTCGCAGTTCTTCAGGCCCTGGCAGGTGTTGAGGCCGACGGAGAGCTTGAAGCACTTCTTGGTGCAGAAGAGGTTCTCGAGGAGGGCGAGAGACCGCTTGGCGTTGCCGGTGGGGGCAGGGGCGGGGGTGCAGGCGGAGGGCTGGACCTGGGGGGGGATGGACACGGAGTTGAGGCCGGGAGCGGGGAAGAGCAGACCGAGGTCGGCGACGGCGGTGGCGGCAAAGGCGGCGAGGGAAATGACAGAAGTGAGCTGCATTGTGGAAAGCGAGTGTGGTTGTTGTTGTTAGTTGCGAGGTGAGAAGGGGGGGGAATCGGCGATATATAAATGGTCGGAGCGAGCGTGCGTCGGCGGTTATGGAGAGCGTGTGTTTGGCTTTGTACAGCGTGTGGTGCGCATTGGCTTTGGTCTGGAGCTCTGCTGTAGGTGAGTGTGTGTCGATCCGGCGATCTGCTGATCTGGAGATCCTGGCTAGAGCATGGCTAGTATGAGGCGCATGGAAGGTGGGTGGCTAAACGGGGCTGCGAGGGTGCGAGAGGGGAGTGCTCTGTAAAACGCGATTCCTTTCGTCTGTGGGTAAGGTATCGATCATGGGGTATCAGTTTGGGGGTGTTTGTGCCAGTAGCACAACGGTATCAGCAGTATCATCGGTATCAACGGAATCCCTTCAAACTCCATGCAATAGTTTCTAGTCCCAATCCCAGAACATCCATTCCTTCCCACTAGCCTGGGATCGGCTGATCGTCGCGAAAAGCCCAGAGCGCTGTATTGGGTTGGAGGAAGAGAAGAAACGAAAAAGACGAAAAAGTTCAGGGTTTCTGCAAAAGATGCTTCTGGCGATCCGTGTTTCGGGGAGCAATCGTGCTAATTTGGGACGAATGCGTTATTGAGGGGTCCCCAGGGTCCCCCAAGAATGGAATGTTAGACGGTGAGCGGCGCTATCCACGTGACGCGTAACAGAAGGACTCGTGTCGAGACCCTGGGGTGAAGCGCGGAGTAGAAGTAGCGAAAAAAGTCGGAGAACGTCAAAGACGGATAAATAACGCTCAAAAGTTTTGTTCCTGAGCGTCCGTCCGGTGCCTGGCAGCAACCCCCTCACCGTTCTCTCACCTGTGTCACTGTTCCTGGTGCCTTATTCAGGTCTGAGCCCCCAGACAAGGAAATTCTGGGAACTATGCGTTCGAGCTTACAGGGGGGTGGTAGGGCGAAAAGCGAGAAAAGCGTGAAAAGCGTGAAAAGCGCACATGGTGCTGCTAACGAAACGTAGTGTTTGCCTGTGTTCGCTGCATGACCGGTCTGAGACAAATTGGAGGCATGTCGCTGCCTGGCTCGCTTTTTTGCTCCATCGGGGGGCTGCACCATACGATGGGGTACGATGGGGTACTGCTGTGAGGGCTCCTCTTGGGGCTGGCAAATAATCTTCCATATACGGCTCTAAAGCCATTCCGCCATGCATGGATGTTCCCAGGAGACCCTGAGGAATCGTGACGTTCCTTTTTTTTGTGTCCTTTCATGCCCAACGCGGACCCTGCCGCTGGGAATGACTGTTTGCTTTTTCTTCTTTTTTTTTTTTGGGCGCCAACCTCCGTGCAATGGGACCAAGAACACAAAAGAAAGAAAGAAAGAAAAGAGTTGCGCGTCCAAAAAGGGCCCTACCTTGCTGCCTAATGTTGTTAGGGGGGGGACACGAAGTGTCGATCTGTCGATCTCTCGAAAACACCTCAGTGGAGTGTGTGGACTGGAGAGTCGTCATTTGCGGGGGATGGTATCACTGGGGTATTGGGCTGGGAAATGGCTCTGAAAAAGTGTGGTGTGAGAAGAAGCAAAGTAGAGGCTAAGAGACGCACTTTTCAGAATCTCTAAAGCTCTTCTGCTGGAGGAATTACCCGGTCGTCGTGCCGTTCACTCTCAACGTTTACATCTGAATCTTGTCGCAAATCATGTCGATACATGTCCCAATCTTGTTGAATTGGAGAAACTCGAAAAAAAAGAGGTTTTTGCTCGAGACGAGAAAATCGAGGAAATTGCGACTATACGATGAGTGTGAGACCCATGGGAGGGTTTAGACACGCCAAACAACTGCTCTGACCACGGAAAAGGGCGTTCAATGACCCTCAATCGCCAAAAAAAGACCCCCAAATGGCCCCCCAAAACACTGCTCAAACTGATAGCCCACTATGCTATTGTCCCAAGCACTTTGGAGTCTAATTTTGTTCAGCTTCGATTGAATGCTTCCTCAAACTGCACATTCAAACTGAACACAAAATGCAGCTGCAGATATCTGAACAAAACCACCGTACTCGCTGTGCTGTTGCGAGCAAAACGCACTTTTCAGAATCCCCCTAGAGTGCCCACAACCCCCATTCAGAGACGTCCTCGTTGCAGCCATCTAGGGTTCACTTTCGCCAATCCAAACTCTACGAAACCCTGAAATCCAATTCAAATGACCGCTTTTTATTTCTGCATAACTTTGCCTGAACACGGACACGGACATTTTGAGCAAAAATTGGGCCGAGGGTAGTCGTTGCCGAGGACGAACCGTACCGTACGTGCCTGCCGTGGAATCGGTGGTCCAGGGGGGTGGCAGCTGACGCCCAAAGAGGTGATACAGTCGTCATTGTGAACAGTACTGGTGGCCTGACCTTGTCAGAAGTAGCCATGTACATAGCCTGGCCATATGTATACACCTCGTCAACGATCTCCTCTTGGCACATCGACAAGTGCACCATGACGGCAGCTTTAGGAGTTGCTGGACAGAGATGGACAGGCCGATAATCCTGCGATTGGCACTGGTGCAGTGACGCTGTATACACTGGACTAGAGTCCGTATTGAGCCAATGTAACCGTGGATCGCGGTTTAGGGTCCGGGGCATGTGCTGGAGGCTTCCAATGGATGTCTTGGATGGATGCTTGTGCGATACGGCTATTTGTATATCCACAGGCTCCACGTATACAACAAACAGCGCGAATACGGCGCGTGGAATGTTGCATTTATCATATTGCAAGTCAATCGATATACAGTTGGTGGAGTTAGCCCCTGGGGTACAGTCGTGGCAGCCATGTTCTAACAGAACGGTTTACCGCCAACTCTCTTTTTTTTCGTTCGTTCTTTTTTTTCTTTCTTTTTTCTTTTTTTTCCGTTCCAAACTTTTTTTCAACTTTGCACTGTACGAAATTATAAACTATTAGAGTGTGAGGGGATCATGTAAGGTCGGCCACAACTTTGTCTCCCGATCAGCAGTCAGTGGAAGTTTTTTGGTCTGTTTTGGGAAAATAAAAGTGGTACCCTCTTACTCGCGAGAATAGCCCCATCAAATTGCACTTTTCAGAAATCCTCCATCGTCTCTTTAGCGTCTTTTAGAGGGACCATCAAAACAACAAAGTTATCAATCTCTGTAGATTACCATAATGCAGCAGCAGAAAACTTACAAATAAAAGTGCACGCTTGAGACTTGCCTTTTTGGTCTCAGTAATTCCAAATGTGGATATAGCAAAAAAAAATATGAATCGGAAGCGATCCGGTTATACGTCAGTACGCAGTTGCTCTGCTCTTTAGTTTACCCTGTCTCTTGTAGGAGCGAATACTTGTGGGTAGCCATATCAATGTGTGTACCTGAATGATAACATGTACTGAGGACGTTATATTAGCATTATTACCATCTCCTGGACTACTCCCCAATCTCTGTTACGAAGCTATCACCTCTCTACAATCAGCATCGTGGTCTCTGGCTCAAAATAACTATTTTTTCATTCTTTTTTTATTCCTCAGAATAAAAACAGAGTGAGCAACTGCTGAATACGAATAGTGGCCCGAGTCCAATTCGACCAAGTCCCCAATTCTAAACATTGTCCAGCCGAGCCATTCATTCTCTCACGAGACGAGGTGAGCAATCCAGCCCGTTGGGCATGCAAATCAGCTCATTTGCATGTCTATCTTGAAAGTGTCGTATTCGGGAAAATCCAAAAATGAAAACACGCACGATAGTCGCTCCGATTGAAGATTGGCAAGATGATGATAGTCCAGTTTTATTGTGGACTACGTTCGTCAGATCCGTTCTGGGGCCTGTGTACGAGGTGGGGCATAACTAAGATGAAGATTACCGTGAAATATTTTCACTGGCAGCTTGAGTTCGGCTAAAAAGCGTTGTGGTTGGCTGAGTGAAATTTTGAAAAGTGCATTCGTCGTAAATTGCGATTCTGAGTACGATGGTCCAGTCTAGGAGGAGGTTTGGAGCCACAATCAACTTTTGTAGTGTGCAGTTGGGGGATAAACGCAGTCTTCATATCTTAAAGCACCTAAACGGGTGTAGCATAGGAAGAGACAGCAGTGAGACGATAATTCGTCCGATTAAGGAAAAACAAACCCCATCGGGTTCTTTACAGACAAAAAAACACTTCTATCAAGTCGCTTTTTTAGTCAGTTGGATATTCGTGTCTCTACTCTTCTACAAAAAAAAACCACTCCTAAAGTCGTATGACGAAACTGTACTTGACACATGCAATATATATATTAAGTCTGGGTCTCTCTCCAGGACCAACCCAAACAAGAAACCCGGAAGCTCACAGACGAAAGCTACGTCCATCTGCACTGGGCATCCTCCAACGGCCCCATTGGGACAGTTCATAGGTTGCGATTATTTATTAATTTGGGCACGCAGATCGGACATACTCCAGCCACTCTCAGATCGACAGACGATGGGCGGATGGGCCGGAAGACCGACTCCGGTGTTCACATACTGCCTCGTCTGCACCTTTTCGCACCCTCAATCCATTTGTGGCCCAGAAAAAACAAATGTGCATCTGTCGATTTTTCTTGAACCAGTGGCTGGCACCCATCTCTACCCACTCAGGTGTGATAGTCCCTTGCATGCATGTCGACGCACCTGACGCACCCTGCAGGACGATGGATTAGGGTACTTACAAGAAGAGAAATTATAGTTTACACAACCATCTCCTGCTCGATTCGGAAACATACAGAATGGCTTCTGATTCATAATCACTTATTAGTATCAAAAGAATACTGATTTACCAAGGATTATCAAGGTGATGTTGAAAAACTGAGCACAGATGGATTTTGTAAAGTACCCCATATTTGCGAGATAAGATTAGTCCCAACCAAACCTTATTCGCCACTACTCTCCATCCACACACGTTTGCGACGCAAATACAAACAGACGTCAAACTACACAATCCAGCCTCTTTGCTGCCTGTAGCTTGCATCTTGGCCGTTTACTGGCAAGGGGAACCAGACTAGGCGTTCACGAGACCCAGAGATATCCCCCAGCTGTTCGGATCATGGTCAACCAGCGATCCAAGGACATTTATCTGAGCAAAGATGCCAGAACCGTGATTGAGGATGGCGAGGAGTACGGGGCCACAGGGTTTGGAGACATAGGCAAATACATGCTCAACAAGGAACGCAAGTTGCTGAATGCTGACATAAGTCTGCGCAACAAAGCGTTGGAGGCAGCAGCTCAAGAAGGAGGTTCACAGGTGCCGCAAATCTTTCGCAATTGCGTCATGTGCGTAAACGGATACACGCGACCTCCGGCACACGAGTTGCGGCGTCTGATTGTGGTTCATGGAGGTATTCATCTGACCAATATGCATCTCTCGGGAAAGACGGGCGTCACTCACATTATTGCGACTAACTTGACTAGCAAGAAGAAACTGGAGTTTCGGAATTACAAGGTAGTCACTCCCGAGTGGGTCACTGAAAGTGTGCGGCGGGGCAAGCTCCTGGACTGGTCTCAGTTCAGACTGATTGTTGATGGAACCAACAGAGCTGTCACCAGTGCTTTTGCTCCAGTTAAGCCGGTTGTTGCTTCAGAGTCGTTTGAAGAGATGCTCGAGGGTGTCGGGAGTACTCAGAGTGAGTTTGGGGTAGCAGTTCCAGCTCCCACAGCACCTACAAGGCCACTTAAAGTGGTCGCAGATGCTGCTGGAACACTACTACCGCCACCAGTAGCATCTTCAAGCAGAACTGGCACTTCTAACAACCCTGGCAACCAACTCAGACGCCCAATACCGTCATTTTCATCCTTTGAACTGTCGTTTGACGATCCCTTTGCAGAAGCACAACCGGAGGTCAAGAAGGAGGAAGAAGTGGGTGACATGACCCAGGAAGATGTGCAACAGGAAGCTACTGGACAGGGAAAACCCACTGGCGACATACTAGACCTTGTCATGGACTATCCAAGTGATTTTGACCCTTTCAGTAGTATAGGGACTGTTGGAGATACCAAGGGGAGCCAAGATGAGATTGAGAAGGTTGCAGATAGGACCCAGGAGGTCCAAAATGATTCGGAGAGCATCATGGACATTTCAGAAACCACCCCAGAAGTTCCTGAGGCTCCTGAGGTTCCAGGGTCCTTTGAAGATCTTGATGATTCAGCCAGTATAGATAGCTCTGAAGAAGAAGAAGAAGAGGACCTTCCAGAAGATCTAGAGCAACTCCAGGAACAACCCAGTGGCGCTGCCTATGCCATCGACGACCCTAGGTTCATTTCTCACTTTTACGCAAAGTCCAGATTGCACCATCTATCGACATGGAAAGCCAAGCTGAAAACTCGCTTTGAATCTTGGTCGGCAGACAAACCAGTACCCCCAGGCCCCGAAACCGGCTCTAGGATCATCATGCATCTCGATTTCGACTCTTTTTTTGTGGCAGCATCAACTTTGGACCGTCCAGATCTACAGGGAAAGCCGGTTGCCGTGGGCAGTGGAGGGTCCAAAAACGCAGACATCGCCAGTTGCAACTACGAGGCTCGAAAATTCGGTGTCAAGAACGGCATGTGGATGTCTCAGGCCTTGAAGCTGTGTCCTGATTTAAAATCAGTGAGTTACGACTTTCCTCGGTATGAGAGCATCTCAGAGACTTTCTACAAGGTGCTTTTGGAATCAAAGCTGGACTACATTCGACCCGTATCCGTCGACGAGGCTCTGGTAGACGCTACTAGTCTGGTCATGGAAACGATTGCTTCTTCCCAAGCTTCTGTTCCAGACGAAAAAACGACTTTAGACACCGCTGGACTTTCCGAAGACGTATCAGCGGCCTGCTTCACCGTGGCAAGTCGGATAGCTGCAAGAATTCGAACCGAAACTAAATGCAACATTTCTGTGGGGTGTGCAAGCAACATTCTCTTGGCAAAACTGGCCCTACGAGAAGCCAAGCCCAACGGTATTTTTTCGCTTTTCAAGGCCCAGATCAACTCGTTCATGGCCAAAACGAAAATCAGCGATATCCCAGGAGTAGGGCGATCTATCGCTGGTTTGATTGGCCAGAAGCTGCATGTTTCAACTGCTGGAGCTCTAGCTGCACTGCCAGACGCTGTACCTCGAATATCCGCGCTTCTGGGACCCAAACGAGGACCGCAACTACTGAACTTTTGCCTGGGCAAAGATGGCTCGCCTCTGGCCATCAACTCGGACCTGAGAAAGTCAGTCAGTGTGGAAATTTCTTTTGGAGTCCGTTTTCAGACTCCTCAGCAGCTCAGCGGCTTCATAGACAACATGGCCGCAGAACTATCGGCACGGCTACAGGATATCAGCGTTCTTGGCAGTCAGCTGACAGTCAGACTCTACATTCGAAAAAACGCCCATGAAAGCTCGAAATTCATGGGTCATGGACAATGCCACGTGATCAACAGAAGCGTGTCTCTGGCAGCTGCGGGGGCCACAGATGAGTCACGCGAGATTGCTACGGCTGCCAAAGTCGCTGTCAGGGCTCTGGGATACGGCCAAGAGGAGATACGGGGCGTGGGACTGTCAATGACTAAGCTAACCAGAGACAAGGGTAAGGGAAAGGCCAAACAGGGCGTTCTGGACTTTAACAACCGGCCAGCAGAGGTGTCTCTGCCCCCTCCAGGGACCCAGTTTCATATCCCCGAGGACATAGATCCGGCAGTTCTTCCCTTTTTGCCGCCAGACATTAGACGCCAAATCGAGGCGAAACGAGCAGCAGCGGCAGCCCAAGGTCTACCAAAAGACTCGTCTAGACCGTCCAGAGCGGGGCCCTCAACTTGCACCTCGATTTCTGATACATCTGCTGTCCTATCCCCAGGTCCAATGACACCATCCAAATTGCTAATTTCTCCTTCCAAGCGCTCTAATGCTTCCCCATCGCCTTCTAAACCGTCCAGATCACCCCTGACACCTACAAAACAGCCTAGCATGACCCAGTATTTTTCTCCAAGTCCAGTCAAACGTCCCTTTCAGTCTGGACCAGCCATTCTCGCAACTTCTCCGTCCAGAATCAAGCGACAAAAAGCCAACACAAACATCACGCATCTCATCCAACAGTCTGCTCCGTGCTCTGAAGAAATGGAGACTCTCAAGCGCGAACTGGCCCATCTACGGTCTTCTCTGGGTCCAGGCACTCCTGCAGAAGTAGTTTCACGCATCATGCCGTTGGTGAATTCGCAAACAGACATGACCGTTTTTGCCCAGCTGTCGTCCTCGATCCAGCAGGAGGTCTTGCTGGACTACCGCAACGAAGTGCAGCGTAAAATCGCCTCAGTTTCGCGCCAGTTGGAAGACCTCAAGGAAAAAGAGCGCATTCAAAAAGCGAGGGCCGTTTCAGTCAAGAGAACACTATCTCTGGGCACGTTCAACCGCAAGCGACCCGATACTGCCCAGTTTCTGCTCAAACTACGCCAATGGGTCCTTTCAAGCGCCGACGGACCCCATCAAGATGACGTCCTACATGTCACGAAACGTCTCAAGCAGTACAGAGCCGAGGGATACCATGAGACGGTCCACGCGGCTGTCAGATGGCTTTCCAAGCTCGGAGAGACCGGCGAATGGTCCTTGGCTATCACAGAGATGATACAGACGTTGAAATAGCCGATTTATTTATTATTTATTATATTTATTGCACCAAACCAAGGAGTGAATGGTATCAATATGATGGTCAGAACGGGAGCATTTGAGTGGTGCCAATGAAAGTACTGCTGAGCCAGTATCAAGTCTAGATAATGGTGTATTTGCGAGATTGTTACTTAAGGTGGAGCAAAAGAAGTTATAAGACTAGAAGTTTTGAACGATCCAAAATCGACAGTTTGACCGATATGAACAAATGGAGTAGGATATAGACTAAAAAGGGTGGTATTTTAATGCTGATGAAGTTGGATAATCATTTGGTTGCTTCAGTCAACAGGGGAAGACACCCTTGAGTAATTGACCCTAACCCTGAATTACCTGATTAGGAATAATAGCGTTGGTTTGACAGCTTTCCAATGTCAAATGTCAAATCCTTGATCGATCTGACAGCTGGACCAATAGAACGGGTGGGCAAAGTCGACTTTTCTACAGATTTTATGACGGTGATTTTTTCTAGTTTTACCCCGTTTTCATCTGACTACATTTTCTCACATTTTCTGTTTGTCGGCATTTGCTTTTATCAGCAATCTGAGACAGATGCAGGTCCACATGATAGTCCCATTCATCGGCATCTGCACACTCAGCAGGCTCTTCAGAGTCATGGAAAGAAGAGTTAACGGGTATCTGAAAGGCCAAGAGTGTCTGTGGCATTTCGGACAACAGAATGATCCTTTCAGATGTGCAAATAGACCAAATCTCTGCCTATTATGAGGTTGTGAATTTTCTGAAAAAAGTTATGACTGAGACCAATCAGGAAGATCATCTTCAGTAGAGTTGGGCCAAAAAAAAAGAGATGTGCAAGCAAAAGTTTTAGCCAATGCCGGACGTTTCCAGACCCGTAAATGTGTGCAAGGGGCATCCAGGAGACGCGCCAGTTTCGATATTATTGTGAATCTGACATTTTGGTAGCTTTTTCTACAGTCTTAGTAATGTCAACGACACGCTAAAAACCTCCGTTAGCGTCTAATTTAAGACAATCAAATGGAAGGCTACTGAGACACTCTGGGGTGGGCGTGTTCAGGAGAGAGTAGCAAGTCGCCGAAAAAAGGAGACATAAAACTGATTTTTGTATCGTTAGAATGAGAAGAGCAGCAGCAACAAAACGCACTTTTTGGATTTTGTTTGGCGGTTCTGTAACCGTTTTTGAAGGGTGCTTCTTGGAAGGTACTAAAAACAAACGCGCCCACGATATCTACTTCAAAATGCTTTAAAGCTGCACAACATGACGACCAGAAGAGGCAGTGTAGCTTCTGCTGTAGTAGGGCTATGAGCTAACCAAGACCACCAGTGCAATCACCTACAAATTCTGATCCGGAAACCTGCTTAAAAAATGTCAAAATCCAGTTAGAAACCAGAAAAAACTGACCGAGGACAGGATCAGCAGTTGGACGGACTAAACCCACTGAGTCTAATAGGAGGTATAATTACGCCATAGGCTGCAAATGTAACAAGTCAATCACCGACATGCCAAAATAGGACATGTGAGTGAAAAGTGGAGGGTGATCAAAAGTCGGAAAAAAGCTGCGAAAACGGCACAAAAAGCGGAAAAATGCGGATTTAACCGACAAATACATCAACTGACCGCCATTCCGCACCCAAAAGCGACTCAAACCGTCTCGTTTTACCCCCGATAACTCCGCGCTTCTTATCGCCCACTTGCACATGTGCATTTGCAGCCAAAGCCTATCAGAGATAGACACACACACATGCCGAGCATCACTCAGGGTCTTGGAGATTTGAAAGAAAGAGAAAACCATGTTGTGTTTGTGCAACTACCACCACCCGGCGTTTCTTTCTGCCGGTTCTCAGCTCAACTTTTGCTCATCTTTCACGCGGTAACCACCAAAACCTTTGGTCAGAGATAGAGATCAGAGACAGCTGATTTCAGATCCTCCAACTGTCGCTCAAGTCGCAATGAGACTACTTCTTTTTCTGTTGGCCACGGCTCTTGCAGCCCCAGCAATAGCCCCAGTTCAGGAATTCACTTTGCCAACCACCCAACATCCTGGCTACCTCGTTGTCAATGTGGACAGGCTCTCGGTGAGATTCCCGTATGGTGTCGAGTTTTCGCTAGGAACACCCCCGCAGCAATTCAAAGGTGTGTTTGACACAGGAAGTCAGCGGCTGCAAATGAACGGAGCCCAGGACTCGAGATGCGTCCAAAATAGCGACTACGTGTGTCGAGGAGGTGTCTACAGCCCAGACAGCTCTTCTTCCTGGACCTACCACTCCGACGGAACAGGAACCTGGGGAGGAGAGGGCGCCGAAGGAACAGACATTCTTTCCCTGGGCTTCAAACTAAACGAATGCGACTTTTTCCAGCCGTCCGACCGCATCTCGATCCCTGGATACGGCATCTACAGCTCCAACGACACTGCCGGCTGGGACTCGCCCATTTTTGGGCTCTCCAAGCTGCTATCTCCCGATGAAGGGTTCAAGAACCTGCCCTACTGGTTGAAAGAACGGGGAATCGCCAAGCGACAGGCCTACAGTTTCTATTCCGAAGCTCCCATCGAGCTGGACTCCGCAGCCACTACCAGCGTTCGCTCCCAGTGCATCTTTGGAGCCATCGACCACTCAAAGTACGAGGGGCCTCTGGTCAAGCTACCCTTGGTGTCCGAAACGCAATACTCGGTTCGAATCAACACCATGACCATCGGCGGAGTGGTTCAGCCGTCTGAAAACTCCCGCAATCTCACTCTGGATACCGGCGTGAACGATATCCGATACTTGTCCAACGAAACATCCGAGTGGATATCCAGCAAATACGGCTCCCACACTTTCAACGGCACTCAATGGGATATTGCATGCAATGCTGAATTCGATATCAATTACGAGTTTGAAGGCGGAGTGTCTATTCCAGTCAACTTCAAGCAGTTTGTCCAACCCAGTCCAAGTGGAAATGGATGCAATATTGGAATCGAAATCGGAGACAATCAGACTGATACAATTGCTGGAGCATCGTTCATATCACGAGCTTTTGTTGTCTACGATAACGACTATCCATTCTTGTACTTGGCTAAGAGAAAGTATGGATATACAAAACCTCGAATGGAGGTCATTTCCGGAGAAATCAATCCTTGACACCATGATCACAACAATGAAAAAAGCATCTATTTATAGTAATCAAATAACGACATTGAAACCAAACTTTGATATCATCGCACAGTACTTTGGCACATCCACAACTTTGCTTGACGCAGCTACACAAGTGACAACGGCACTCTATACTCTATCTACCATGCTGTATCGGTTTTTATAATCTAATAGGTTTGTGTTAAATTTAAACACACTCGAGAACTCGGAGAGTGTTAGTGTGGCCAAGACCACCGGTCCATCCCTGGATAGCAACGACAACATCGCCCTTGTTAAGAATGCCAAGAGCAACGGCCTCGTCCATTCCCCACTTGAGTCGCTCCTCGACATCGTGCTGCCACTCGGCAGGGTTGGAGGCTCGAGCCTTCTGGTAGATGAAGGGGTAGACGCCTCGGAACAGATGGGAGAATCGGGCGGCCTGTGCGTTCCGGGTAACCATAAGAATGGGGCAGTTGGGTCGGTACTTGGAACAGAGTCGGGCAGAAGTACCGGATGTGGACAGAACAATGATAGCTCGGGCCTGCTGCTCGAAAGAGGCAGACACGGCGGAGATGGCAATGGTCTCAACGGTCTCGGTGGGTCGGACAGTCAGGGTTCGCATCTCGTTGAACAGAGGAGCGTAAGCAATGGCCTTCTCGGCGACGAGACAGGTCTCGTGCATCATCTTGACGGACTCAATGGGGTAGGTACCCTTGGCGGTCTCACCAGACAGCATGACACAGTCAGCACCATCGAGAACGGCGTTACCGACATCGGAGACCTCGGCTCGGGTGGGTCGGGGGTTGTAGGTCATAGAGTCAAGCATCTGGGTGGCACAGATGACGGGCTTACCGGCAAGGTTGCACTTGGCGATGAGCTGCTTCTGGGCAATGAAAACCTGGGGGGCGGGGATCTCGATACCAAGATCACCTCGGGCAACCATGACACCGTCGGTCTCCTTGAGAATCTCGTCAAAGTTGTTGACACCCTGCTGGTTCTCAATCTTGGAGATGACCTGGATGCCCTTGCCCTTCTCACCGAGAACGTCTCGGATGGCCTGGACATCGTTGGCGGTTCGAACGAAAGAGGCAAAGATCATGTCGACACCGTGCTCAACACCGAATCGGAGATCGGCCTTGTCCTTCTCGGACAGAGCGGGGAGATCGACATCAGTGCCGGGGAGGTTGACACCCTTTCGAGAAGAGATCTTACCGTTGTTGAGGGTCTCGACCTTGAGGGTCTCGGCGTCAACCTTCTCGACGACCTTGAAGGAAAGAACACCATCGTCAACGAAGATGATCTTGCCAATGTCAATCTGCTTGACAATGTTGGTGTAGTCAATGTACATGATCTTGTCGTCGCAAACCTCCTTGTACTTGGGGTTGGTGGAGAAGAGCATGACGTGGCCAGCCTTGACGTCCCAGTCCTTGTCGTCCTTGGTGAGACCGGTTCGGATCTCGGGGCCCTTGGTGTCGAGGGCAATGGCGAGGGGTCGGCCCTGGAACTGCTGCTCGGACTCTCGGGCGTTCTCAATCACAGACTGGTGGTACTCGTAAGAGCCGTGAGAGAAGTTCATTCGCACAATGTTGAGACCGGCTGGGTTAGTATTTGGAATATTGGGCACTCATCAATAACTTGGTCAATTTCGTTATCGCATCACCGTGCCATTGAGGCATGTAGTGGTGGTGTTGGTGATGGGATCCGCCATGCTGTCATGAACCTTGCATAGCAACTCTAACGGTTGTTCTTATCTGGGAGGGTTAATCGCCCCAGACGTTGGTCAATGACAGCACACGTGGCGGCGACGTTGGGCGTGGTTCTGCTAGGCGCTCTTTGGTCCCAGGGGCCACACAACAGCCCGGTATTTGTCACTTAGAGTTTGTTGGGTTTATCCGGCCGGAAAAAATGTGCATGCGCATGAGCCGTGTATTGAACAATGACAAACCCGGGAAACCCTAGCTTGTTGCAGGGCAGGCGTGGTGTGTGGTGTGGTGTGGGGTGTGGAAAACGGCCTGGAGAACACAGACACGAGTCTGGCTATGGTTAGTACTCACCCTGTCGGAGCTTGGAAATCATCTCGGCGGAGTTTGTGGGGGGGCCTGTTGTTAGCTTGCGGTGTCATGGGTGGTGTCGTGGGCAGTCGAAACTGGCAGCGTTTGGGCGGCGGGCGGGCGCAATGGACGAGACACAAAAGCGCAGGGCTAATTGCGGTCTCTGCGCTGCTCTGCGAGTCTCCGTTTGCGCTGAATTGCGATATCCCCTCAGGTTGCGTGGGTTTGCGGCATACTCACCGATGGTTCCAATGATGGACGACTTTCGGTAGTTCTTGGTGGGAATGTCATCCGTGTTGAGGGTGGTCAGCCACTGCAGATTGGTGGAGGGGGAGGAGTTGGCGGTGTAGATCATTGTCGGTGGTTTTGGGCCGCTAGGGGGTGATGGAGGAAGAAGAGTTGTTGCAGCGGATTTTTTGGATATATGGTTTTTTGGATTTTTGCATTTCTGGTAAAAACGAAAACACTAAAATTGTCCCACAGTACGTTGCCTCAAAATAGAGTTTGCGCCTGTCGACGTTATGGCTCTTTGCGAGATTTGAGGGTGGCTAGGGCCTGTGAGGCGGAGGTATTTTATGGCGGCGGCTGTTTGGGGCGCAAGACGGGTTCCATAGAGGAGATTGCAACGGCCGTGTCGTGGGGAGTGGCGTTATGGCGGGGGTCTGAGGCGCCTTTTATATTCTTCAGGTCCATGGCCAATCTACCACTCTAGATAATTAGTACTGTTAGAAAAAATTAGCCCCGCACGGAAACGTCATGTTACTTTTTTTTTTCGTTCGTTTTTTTTTTTTCTTTTTTTTTTTTTGTTCGGCGTCACTCGACTGCTCAACACAAGAGACAGACGAATAAACATAGACGCGCGGGTGGTGGCTAAGCGACAAAAGAGGGGTACCGCGTCCATCGAGCACGTACTATTGAGTCAGGGTGGTGTAAGAGAGGGAGAGGGTGGGTGAAGAGACCGCGTGAGTCACTCTATACAGTGTGTTTGTAGAGTCAGTCATACAGCCATATGTGCATCCAGATTGGGTGGTTATGTTGGTGGCCACTGTACTTTAGATATCGTACTTTAGATATCGTGCTTTGGAAACAGTACAACAACAACTGCAAATGTCACCAGACTAACTCCGATATCTCCGCTCCACCACCAACCATCTCCAGCGCCACGTCCTCACCAACCCTCCTGGGCCTATCTGTCGCCAATCAAACTCGTGCAATTTGCCCAGCTCACTCGCTCTCCAAATGAGTGGGACTGCATGCATTGCACCACATGACATGACTGACGGCCAACCCAGCGATATCGGCCAGCACATGAACCTCAAGTCCCAAAAGCACCAAAAGTGGGGACACTAACTGGGGCCGCGGTGGTTGTGCGCTTTCCCCCCGTGGCGACAGGCCAATTGGGCGCTGGAGAAACGTCCACAAGCAAACCCAAAAGCGCCCCAAAGTGCCAGTTAACTCAACCAAAAATGGCTTTTGGGCCAGCTTCCACCGTTGGCTCCTGTTGAGCTATTAAACCCTACCTCGCAGACAACAGGCAGACTTCCCTGCATGGATTGATGGGAGAGTGACTGGTAAGAAGAAGAGAATAAGAAGAGAAAAAGAAGAAAAGAAAAGCAGTTTGAGGCTGGGTGCGTGTCAACCACAGAGACTGTGTAACTGTGTAGGATGTTAAACGAAGACAACAGGTATACAGTTAACGTACCGGTACTAGACCTTCGATCGGACCACCCTAGACTAGCTCATCAACAAATCTATCTATGCATCGGGAACCAATTATGGAAGCCGCAATTTAAACAAGTTTGCATACTTGTATTTTACACATTTTCCCAAAAAAACCGGAAAAAATATTGACAAACGTGCAGATGACACTGCATCTAAGTGGACGATAGTTTTTCCGGCTTTCACGGTCTTTGTCTCTTCTAAATTGTCCCCTCACGTGCGTCATCATTGTTGTTGTTCCCTTATAGCCACTTATATGGCCCTCGGTACTGTTGACCCCTTGTTTTACCAAGTTTCAGATGACCATGGAAACACTCCACAACCTAATCCTGTAGCATTGATTAAGAGTTGTCCAAACGAGTTACCCTGACAAAACTGTCCCCAGACGTCTCCCCTCAGAGCACGACTGGGCTCTTATTGATTGCGCTCAATGCTCCATCTTGGAGAGGTTTTGATTCTGAACCAAACGCACTCTTCAGAATTCTCCCAGCATTCCAACTGCGTGTTTTAGCCCCACCGTCTGGTTCATTTATGCCGTTGTCTATACTTTAGACATGTGCACTCACACTGGGCCATAGTTTGAGGCAAGAAATGGGTCCAGTAGATTAATTCAGGGGGAAGAAAAAGGGGTTAGCAATACGTCATCCGAAACAGCCAGCTCTCTGATATCCAGCTATCGCAGTCTTGTGGACTTTTACAATGCCACAAACGGAAAATTGACATTACAAAAAAACATTCACCCGAAATCAACTCCCACAGCTCTCTTGCTACACGTGCAAAGTAAACCTTTTGGAAGGTCGTGGAACAGTGATAACCACACACACACAACACACACATGCTGCACTGTGTACGTAGTTGGGTCTACTACAGCCTTACCATCTAGGTACAGTGTGTGACTATGGCTTTCAAATGAGAGCAAGCACAGCTAAAGGGAATCAGAAGGAACACAATGTTGCGCCAATAATAATCAAACCGTTTTTGTGAATTCGGCAAAACCTCCGCTCGCAGAATGACGTGGCAACTTCCCATTGGCCGGCCAGAAATGGGGCACCCAAAACAACGCTGCTGTCTCGTGTTGTCTCGCAATGGCCTCCCACCAAACCAAACCCACCCTCGGAAGCTACCCAAACCCTGAAAATTTTTGAACTAAATTTCCTTCCACCTGGCAACCCTTTCTCCCTCTTCATCAACCAAAAATGTCTAACACTGAGCAGACCTTTATTGCCATCAAGGTGAGTACCGCCCGAGCGGCCTAATTGGGCGCCCGGAAACCGTCATTGGCGGCATTGCTGTTTAATTGTTGCTGTTTGTGTCCGATCCCAAACCCGGGGAAAATCCGGCTAGCCGTGTGACACCAAATGTGTGACACGAGGTGACACAAGCCACGTAACACCGATCCAGACAGGGAATCGCCCCCAAAACACCCACCCACCCCATCCCAACAGCCAACTAACCCCAGCCCGACGGTGTCCAGCGAGGACTCATCGCTCCTATCCTCCACCGATTCGAGCAGCGAGGTTTCAAGCTTGTCGCCATCAAGCTTGCCAACCCCGACGAGAAGCTCCTCCGAGAGCACTACGCCGACCTCCAGGAGAAGCCCTTCTTCCCCTCTCTGCTCAAGTACATGCAGTCCGGCCCCGTTCTTGCCACCGTTTGGGAGGGTAAGGATGTTGTCAAGCAGGGCCGAAACATTCTCGGTGCTACCAACCCTCTGCAGTCCGCCCCCGGTACCATCCGATTCGACTACGCCATTGATATTGGCCGAAACGTCTGCCACGGTTCCGACTCTGTTGAGTCTGCCCAGAAGGAGATCGGTATCTGGTTCAAGCCCGAGGAGCTTGCCCAGTACACTCCTTCCCAGATTGGCTGGATCTACGAATAAGCTATTTAGTTAGTTTAATTGTAATCTTTGTGTTAAGCGATGATTTGTAGATGTGAGTGCCAGACACCCATCTGTAGTGACATTTTTAGTGAGTGACATGACACGTGTAGTTGTAGATCGATCACGTGTATAGCGGTACAATTGGATGTTCATTTTTTGATGATAAGTTGTCGCAAATATGACCTCTGAGAGAATGGCGTCATCAAAGAAATCTGGAAAGATCACTGTTTTTCTCTCGTCGTTTTCTTGTAAGATGTTTCTTGATTTGATGAAAACAAGACTCTGCTTCCAGAAGGTCACTCTAAACGAGACTATTGTTGGAGTACATAAAATCTGAAGAGTACGTTTTCATGAGAACAACGACATGAATCTGGCGAAGCTTTCAGATCTGCTATAACCCCAGTATTGGCTGGGTTAAGATGACTTTGTCATTTGGTGATCTGTATCCATCAGCCACTATAACATTGTAGTTGGGGCATTTTTTGGGGCATATTGGGACATCATCAGCAATCAATCTATAAGCACCGCTATTGATCCAATAGTAAATCGAGTTGGCTCATTGAATTCAAAATCACCGGCTGATTGTAATGGTGCCATTATCCCATCTCTAGCTACTCTACAGACAGAGCTACCTGGCTCAGTTTGAATCCGTCTCGAGACAATCTAGCTTGACCAATGGGAGGCCTGCATTCAAAAAGTCTATCAGTGAAATTTCATGAGCACGGTTAACTGTGATATACGAGAAAAAAAAACGAGTTGCAGAGAATAATTGAAAGTGAAAATAATCAATAATAAAGAAAAAAGAAGGTGCCAAAAAGAAAAAGACTATAGAAGTAGTGTTGGTAGAATGGAAGAAGGAAGTCTAGTAAATGTATGAATAAGACGAGAGGTAGAAGTCATCGTTACTGTTCCCCGAACTTTCATACCAATTTCATGTGCTATCACCCACTTATAGCCACATGAATAACGTGCCTCATAGGTGTCTGCCGTACGTCTTGGTATGGGGAAATGAAAGGCAGATTGTTGTATCTAGTCTACATACTGTAACTACTTTAGAAGAAGTAGATTAGGAGAAGTAGATTACTGTAGCTGGCAAAGTACAGTATAATCAACTCTTTGAGCGGCCCGATAAAGTACCCCGCACGAATGAGCTGATTTTTGCGGACGAGCCCGATTGCCAAATGTTGAGATGCCTTTTGTTTTGTTCCCCGTTCTCCACATCACGCCACTGTCCCATTATCACCAAATGGCGAAACGTCTTTGGCTGGAGGTGATATAGGACTTTGCCGACCCTAACCTCAACGTCCCAAAGCGAGTGATAGGTAGCATGCAAATGAAACTAGAGCTGCTAACTGGGGCCAATGGGCAGATGATTGGAACGGCCTAAAGTGGTCCGATTTGCCAGAAATCTGCACCATCGTGGTCGGATCAACTCGCTGAGCACAAATATGCGCTCAAAATCCGAATATTCCTCCTGGATCAAAAGTTGGACACCCCTCCATCTCTTCCGCGGCCCGCCGGCCGAACCTTACGGGCTTGTCCGTTATCTGGCGCATACATGCACCATGCAGGCTCCAAGATGCAGACTCTCCCTTCGAAACAGACAGGTATATAACCATCTCTTGATCCTGGTTTTTGACAGCTCACCTCTTACACAAACACCCACCAAACACCCACAACATGTCGCTCGTCAAGGCTAGATACGGAAAAGACAACGTCCGAGTGCTCAAGGTCTCGCGCGACCCCCAGAACCCCAAGCTCCAGCAGGTCCAGGAGCTCGTGGTCAAGTGTCTGCTGGAGGGCGACGTCGAAGTGTCGTACACAAAAGCAGACAACTCGCCCATTGTGCCCACCGACACGGTCAAGAACACAACCTTTATTCTGGCCAAGCAGCTGCCCGGCAACTGGCCCATTGAGCTCTTTGGCGCCGTGCTCGCCGACCACTTTATCAAAAAGTACCCCCACATCTCGTCGGCCCACGTCGACATTGAGCAGTACAAGTGGACAAAGTACAACGTCAACGGCAAGCAGTCGCTGCACTCCTTTGTGCACGACGGAACCGAGCTGCGAACAGTGCACGTGGACCGATACCGAGACGCGGCCAAGAACCCCGAGTCCAAGACCACCTTCAACATTGTCTCGGGCCTCAAGGACCTGTCTGTGCTCAAGTCCACGGGCTCCATGTTCCACGGCTACCACACGGACGACTTCACCACGCTCAAGCCCACCAAGGACCGAATTCTGTCCACCGACGTGGCAGCCAGCTGGCACTGGATTTCCAAGGAGATTGACACCATCGACAAGGTCAAGGAGATTGCCAAAAAGGGCACCTTTGACACCGTGTACGGCCAGGTGGTCGCCACCACACTGCAGCGATTTGCTACCGAAAACTCCGCCTCCGTGCAGGCCACCATGTTCAACATGTCCACCGACATTTTGGCCGATGCTCCTCTCTTGGAAATGGTTGACTACGAGCTGCCCAACAAGCACTACTTTGAGCTTGATCTGAGCTGGCACCATGGCCTCAAGAACACTGGTGTTGATGCCGAGGTCTATGTTCCTCAGTCCAACCCCAATGGTCTTATTCGGTCTTCTGTTGCCCGATCCAAGTTGTAGGTGGGTTATTTACGGAGAAACTAATTAAATATATATAAAGTGAAAAACAAAAAAAGAATGAAAGTTGTTTGTTGCCGTAGAGAGTATTCAGGAAAGTGAAGCAGGAGTGTCATCAGATGTAGATACATTATCAATGGTTACGGAAAGGGAATACCACAAGGAGAGTATACTTCTAATAGACAAATATATGATAAGTATCGATCTGGTACTCTGTACTGAAGATATTCTCCTTTTAGAGGCCAAAGTTTTGGATGATCAATAAAGCAGTCACACTACAGATACTTTACATCTAGTACCGTAAGTCTCAAGAAAAGGTGTAGTAGAAACAAACGATAGAATAAATCTGAAGAGTGCGATATGTCTAGAATTTGATTCTGATTACAAAGATACCTTTTTCAGCCTACAAATCGTCAAAACAATTACTTTCAACCTTCTGTTTGGAGTTGAACCAACCACTCTTACAGTAAGGTAAGGATGTTCAATTTGTCATTAATTCTAGTCGCTAAGTACAACTAATTGACACGATAATTACACCAATAGATACACAATCCGACGAGGAAACGAATGCACTCTTCAGAATCTTGCCAGTTTGTCGTTTACTGATTTGAACAGGAACATATCGAACCGTAGAATAGGGTCATAGTATCGAGCAACGAGAAAGCCTGTTGGTTGTAAGTATCTACAACGAACAAAGCCACTTGATACTATTCATCTTGAGCATTAGTTTACGATAGTAATTGCACCAGAAAGATGGCTGAACACCTCGTTAAACCACCAGATCCCACCCTCCCACGCCTAGTCAGTTGTCTATTGCTATATACATGTTAGAACCACCAGCTCCACCACTTCTGGCGCTTGCTGGGGGGCACGCCGAACTTTGCCGCCGGCTTCTTGACGCCAATCTTGAAGCCCCATCGCTTGAGCACCTTGACCACGCTGGGGGTGATGGCCGCGGTGATGGGCAGCCGGATGAAAATCAGCGACTTGTGGATCGCGTACGCCACGGCAAACTCGGCCCACATTTGCTTGGAGAACCAGTACGACTCCTTGGCGTCCACGGTGGGCAGCTCGCCGGTTCCGACCTTCTGCTGCTCCACCGCGGCCTCGATATCGGGCGTCACGGCAGCCACAGCCTCGGAAATCGTGTGGGAGATGGCGTCCAGCTGGCCAATGTCGTCGGAGAGCTCGGCGGCCACGGCCACGGCCTCGGACGACTCCTTGGGCTTGGTTTCCCAGCCCACCAGCTCCTTGAGGTACACCTGCCACTCCACGACCTTGTCGAGGCCCACAGAGTGCACGGCCACAAAGCAGATGGGCAGATCCACAAACGACAGACTCATGTACACGCCCAGGGCCACCCAGCCGTACTTTTGTACCAGCGCCTTGATTCCCTTGGGCTTTGGCGCGTCGGAGTCGGAGGAGCCGGAAGAGGAGTCAGAGGAAGAGTCCGAAGACGACTTTCCGGACTGCGACTGGCCGCCGGACAGGGAGCCGGGCTGCGATCCGACGCCGTTACCCGGCTGGCTACCGCTCTTGTCTCTTTGTGAGACAGCTAGAGCCGAAGAGAAGGGACGAACATTACTGGGCTGCAAGTGGGGGAAGCTCTGGCGCAAAAGTGCCGTTTGCAGCCCGATCTGGCCGCTGTTGGGTCGCACGCACCTGCTGACGGTGGCAATCGCTCGAAGACGGGCGTTCATGGTTGTTTCCAGGCGGTTGCAACGGTTTTTTTTCCGGTTTAAGAAGAGTAGTGCAAGGGCAACTTTCCACCTTTTGGCCCTGCATGAAGTGAAATTGACTTTTCGAGTGAGAGAAGTCAAGCGGGTGGTAAGAATGGGATTTTTGGGAGATGTACAAACGATATGGATATTCTAAAAGTTGGTAGTTGTTGAGGGAGTTGAGGTGAGAATTATGGTGTTTTCAAATTTGGAATCAGACAAATATTGAGGAAGTTGAGTTTTATTTTGTCTGAGATGAACATGTGAGTTCTTCTGGAAATATGGAGATTATTGTTAGGAAGCTGTTATTGTTGTTTGGAGGTCAGTTTCAGTTTCTATTTCTCGTGTATTTTTCATTCAGAGGTTTAGTCAGCAGCATACTGATTGTGAGCTTGATGGAGAATAGACAGCTGTAAGTCCGCCAATATGATAGCTACGCAAAAACTAGCAGCATCATCAAGATCAGGGCGATATTTTGCATTAGTTGGTTTTTTAGAAATTAAAATAACTTTTAAACTGGGCTTTTTAATGTCCGTCCATTCGGTGGCAAATGTGAGCCCGTTATCTCCGTTGGGACGGATATGAAAATAATGATAGAAAAAAAAGAAAAAGAAAAAAGAAAAACTCAACCAACCTCAATGTGAACAATGATCTGAATAAAAAGATAAGAGAACTTCAGGTCATAAATCTGGAAATGGTAGACCAATGAAATTGAGAAAAAAAATAGATTGGTCGAGCTCTAGAAATATAATCGTTTCGTCTGTATCTCCACTCCAAGATCCCATAATACGCTGTAAACACGAACTCAGAGAACTGATACCTCCGTCATAACCTGAAGAAAACAAACAAAAATACATGTCAATGTTTCGAGATCCTTTATCCAGCTACTAGCTCATAAACAGTTTTCTCAAGGGTCTTTCTAGCCGGAACTAGAACATATTCCAGGCCGAAACTAGTGCGGATGCAGCCGTATTCGCACTTTAGAAGCGGCTAAATGAGAATAATACCCAGTTAAGCTGAGGCATCAGAAAGATGGAGACTGCAAGAGTCTATACCTGCACAAATGAAGCAATTCGCCTTGTTAAACGAACATTAGGAGCCATATTAAGATGATTTCAGGTAGAGTCATGGAACCAGACGCCTCTAAAAGCAGCTATAGGAGCCCTAGAGACAATCTGAAAAGTACATTTTGTTTGAAATGGTTTGGTTAGTGCAACGGTGTTAGAAAAAAGCTCAGAAAATGTTCCAAATACTCATTCAGCAGTGCCAGTTAAGGGTCAACCAAAATTGATAGACTTTAGAGGTTATTGACTTTCTAGACACAATAATCGAAGGGACTGCCACGGATCCCCGAGGTTTAAATTACTTAGAGTTTTTGACGATTATGTAATCTCCACAACTAACAAGGGCTTGCTGACGCCAATAGTTGGATAAAGATAATAATAAATACGAAATCACCTATAAAGGGACCTGGTTCATCCCAGGAAATTTCAACTGAAGGTATTATCTTATTTATTTGAAAAAAATAATTTGGCTTGATCATAACCTGATCACATAATACTAAAGTCGGACTTAAGATGTCATAAACTACGATTAAATAGCAAGTTGCTTATATAGCTATGTAGATAATAAGCAATAGTATGTGGCCTGCCTTTTTGGAAATCAAATACCGTCTCTAGCACGTTCAGATCGCAATTTCCATTTATTGGGCTAAATGCTATATCTCACCTAATTAGGTGGTGTAGCTATTGATGCTGATGAGGGAATGTTTTCAGAATACGGCAATGATGTACCACGGAACGAAAATACAAGTCTTAAAGCCGTTTGAGACGCTGCCAGAACCAAGATGCTGTTTATCATACATGGGATACATTAGATTAAAAAGTTGACAAGAAAGACTTGGGAACAGGCATTATTTCTAGGTCTAATATTCTTCCACAGGCACATACCTAGCGAACACTATTTGCCTCATCATAGTCCAAGCAAAGATCCTCCATAATGAGTCGGGTACAAGTTTTAAGTATTAGACATTCTTCAAACAGAGCCTCAGTGCCGCACTTACCCAACCATTCGAGGCTCTCATTCTTGTGGACCTCAGTGTGGACCTGCGCATTGTTTTACTCGGCGAACATCCTGAGACGAAACATAATGTATACAGGGGGGTAATAACCTGTAGAGTACGTGTCATAAGGCTGCAAGGCTGGCACGAGACGTTCGCTCCTATCCCTTCTAGCCTCGAGAACATGCAGATAAGCATCATAGAATGGCGACTGGTGGCTTCCCGAAAAGGTAGGAAGGATGTAAGAATTGAAGATTTCGGTTAGATTATCATCCAGTCGGACATCGGTAAAAGACCTGGTGACCATAGGCCATCCCTGCGATGCTTTGCCCACTCGTTCAAGCCTTTGTGGAACTCGTGTTCAGATTCATAGGGCCCTGTGGGATCTATGAAGATATTCGAGGGTATGTCTCATTTGTGTGCAGGATAGCTGATAAGTAGTGTCGTATCAATTTATCCGGGAATCTCTCAACTCACCAGTGTTCCAGTTGTCGCGTATGTTTCTATCAATATTCCCAAGTGGTGCAGCCATTTCGCTCCCAAATTACACAAACTCTAAGTAATTTAAACCTCGGGGATCCGTGGCAGTCCCTTCGATTATTGTGTCTTGAAAGGCAATAACACTTTAGAGATATGAATAAGCAATCAACTCTAAAGAAATTTGACGTTGAACTTGATGTAGAAAAGAGTCGTCAAGGTGGAAGTAAAAGTGCTATCAGAACTACACTAAAAAGATTCTGAAGAGTGCATTATTTTCTAAATATCCCAACGATTCCAAAAACACCATTAAAAACACTCAAAAGCCACTAAAAGGTCGTCAAAAGGTCTGCCCAGAAAGTTCTCTCGTAGTTTCAAGACCGCATGCCAAAAAGACGTTTCTCGGTTAGCCTTCATTGTCTATGATAGCAATGAGCAAGCCGAAAATACGCCGAGATTGGCAAGATTCTGCAGATTTTCAAACAGCTACACGGCAGCTCTACGCTGGTCGCAACGACCTGGATTTGGTTCCCACTTCTAGTTTATGGCGGTTTTTGGATGGTTTTTTTTTTTTTAGTCCGTCGGCTAACGGTGACATCACGTGAAAGGAAATAAAGTTGTTTTTGAAGTGCAGGCCGGGTGTGGTCCAATAACAAAGTGAGAAACAGGGCAGGGGGTGGAGCGACTGGAAGAGAACGTATAGTCACGTGATTGGAGCGGCAGCAGCGGGACAGGCACCGCACGGCCCCAGCCAGCGCCCAGAGCCCGCCCTAACCCCCTCATCCCGCCGCAAACCCGCAATTACGTCCCATAATATGCCCTCCACCTGCTCCCCCACATCGGCGAAGGCACGGAACCTAAAAGTGAAATAGTTGCATTTCAGCGGGGTACTCTACCGTAACTGCACACTCCATACTCCACTCTTCTTTTCTACTCCCACAAACCACATCCGACATGTCAAAGGTTCTGTACGACTCGGACAAACGGTCGCTGGGCTACGTGGCCAAGTCCGGGCTCGCCGGCGGAGTTGCGGGCTGCGTGGCCAAAACAGCCATTGCTCCCTTGGACCGGGTCAAGATTCTCTTCCAGACGTCCAACCCGGAGTTCCGCAAGTACAGAGGCTCGTTTCTGGGCTTCTGGCGCGCGGGCAAGTTCATCTACTCGCAGCAGGGCGTGTGGGGCCTATTTCAGGGCCACAGTGCCACGTTGCTGCGAATCTTCCCTTACGCGGCAGTTAAGTTTGTGGCCTACGAGCAGTTCCGAGCGCTGCTGATCACGGGGCCGGACCAGGAGGTGGCGCTGCGACGCATGGCCGCGGGCTCGCTGTCCGGAATCGTTTCTGTGTACTGCACCTACCCACTGGAACTGATTCGGGTGCGCATGGCATACGACACATCTTCCAGCGGCTCGCAGGCGCACGGAGGCCGGCTGGTGGGCGCGTTCCGGTCGATCTACGCGGAGGAGCCGTCGGCCAAGTGCCAGAGGTGGTTTTCCAAGCGGCTGGCCGGGTTCACCAACTTTTACCGCGGATTCACCCCCACCATCATCGGCATGATCCCCTACGCAGGCGTGTCGTTTCTGACCCACGACTACATCCACGACCTGTTCCACTCGCAGTACCTGCGCCAGTACACGCTCAAGGCGCCATCGCCGCTGTCCAGCGAGCCCGAGCCCGAGCCCGAGCAGCACTCGTACACGCGATACCCGCAGATTCTCGAAACCAACAACGACGACGTGCTGCTCGAGGGCCACCACCACGGCCACAAGGGCTCGCATCACCACGACCATCCGGAGGACAATGTTTCAAGCATGGACAACAACAACAACACAGATGAGGCACAGCAGATAGAACGCGTCAGCTACAAGCGAGAGCCGCTCAAGGCGTGGGCGCAGCTGATTGCAGGAGGAGTGGCAGGAATGGTGTCACAAACAGCATCCTATCCTTTCGAGGTCATCAGACGGCGCATGCAGGTGGCAGGAGCGCAGGGCTCGTCTGGATCTCACCCCAGCATCGTGGTGACCGCGCTCAAGATCTACCGAGAGAGCGGGCCAAAGGGATTTTTTGTGGGACTCACTATTGGATACATCAAAGTCACCCCTATGGTGGCGTGTTCTTTCTTTGTTTACGAGAGAATGAAGCACCATCTGGGCATCTAACTGTACATATTTATTGCATTTCATGTTTACCTAGACTGGTATGGAGCTGGATTCGTAGATGGGGTTTTTTGATAAGTTTATGGTGATAGGTGGGTTTGATTTTGGGATGAAGGGCTAAAACATGGTATGTTAAGGTACAGCAAAAGACATGGAAATGAACGCAAATGAGTCGAAAATGGCTCAGGTGGAATCGAAATTAAATTCTGAAGCGAATGCACTTTTCAGAAATTCGATATTGTCCCGGGTGTTTTGTTTTCAGTGATTCGTTGTGGAAGTGTGAGTCAAAGAAAGGAGAAGCTCATAAAACATAATAGGGAAACACTAGAAGAAATCTGAAAAGTGCATTCATTATGAAGTTGAGAGTTGAGCGAGTTCTCACTTTGAAACAAGTCAATAGTCCCATAAATAAGAAACTGGTTGATTTGTATGGAGTGGTTATAGACAGGTCTTCATGAGATAACCTATAGTATGAAATATGGGGCAGCCTGAGTTGGTATCAAGATAAATTCAAATCCATCCACAAAAACAATTGTTGAGACAGACAGAACCGTACCACATACCCTGTCATCCTCTCAAGACCAACCACTTTCTCACTACTAGTCACCTCCACTCTCCCGCTTAGTCAGCACACACTTCCCCAGGCCAAAACCCTAATTTCGAAAATCGAAAGACCTAAACTCCCAGCTACACCCAGGGTTAGGGATACAGTAAAGATTCATTCACAGTTGTTTGATTGGCTCCAACACACGTTCAAGACCACACACCTCCACAATGTCTTCGTCAACTCCGCTTGTCAAAACCAGTGTCAACTACTCCTACGGAGATTATCCTGTGAGTATCTGTGGCGAATGCGTCGCAAAAAAGCCGTTTCGATTCGGTTGAATTTGGTCATTTGAGCCGTATTGTGAAGAGGTCACGGTTGATCATGGGGAGGAATTACGACACAAACGGAAGATATGGTTGGAGCACGGGTTTCGCAGGACGTTACAAGCGTGTCGGGATACTGGAGAGGATGTTACCAGGTCTCTGTCGTTAGTGTTGAGACTCTGGTGATCCTAGCCAAGTGACCCCATCCGACCCATTCACATCCAGCACTTTACCTGGGAACAGGGTATCCGTGGACCGCGCAAGGACCGTACAAGGAATTGTACCAACACCGTATATGTCACGTCATTTGCGCTGGCTCCAACCTGGTGCCGTCAACCATTCCACACTCCATACACTTCACCCACCGCAACCACCCACCTCCTCCACATTCACTAACACAGCTCGTCGATGCTGACCCCCACTTTAAGCGTGTGGTTGGTTACATGAGACCCACCGATTACGCCACCATCGGTCTCGGAACAGCCGCCCTTCCCGCCGGTATCGTCTTTGCCGAGTGGGCCGACCCCCTCAAGGGCAAGTTTGTGCGACCCACCCCCAAGTTCCTGCGAGTCGCTACCATGCTCGGCTTTGGTCTTGGTTTCGGAGCCGCCTACGCCCGAAGCAGTCTGCGATTCTTTGGCGTCAGCGAGAACGCCCGAGAGGTCAAGAAGGACGAGGTCGAGATGGCCCAGCGAAAGGCCGCCGGCCTGGAGCCCTACGGCACCTCTTCTCTGACCCCCGAGCTGCAGGAGATTGCTGCCAAGAACTCGGCTCACTCCATTGCCGGTCTCTTCATTTTCCCCTGGTTCAACTTTGTCAACCACCCTTACCATGGTCGGGAGTAAATGCATTAGGAGTTTGGTATAGATAACATTATCATTGAAAGGTGGCGAGGGAACTGTAGTTTTGGAGCTGTAGGTTGGAGTGATGTGAATTTTTTGCTGTTAGAAGTCTCAAAATCACGTAGGACTGTCTGTTGAGACTACTCATTAAAAACACTGAGACGGAGATTTACGAAAACTACGGAATTGTTTTTTCCACCAAAATCAAGTTATCCGTTTCTTATATCATTAGAATAAAGAGATGTATTGATACAACAGAAATCTTCACAAGATACTCTGTAACTTGATTCTAACTCTTTGCTCGTTCTAGAAATGTCATTTCTATCTAATGGAACCTATAGATCAATCATGAATAGCCTCCAGAACAGTAAAAATGTTCTTCATGAGTTGTCGGTACTTCTTCTCACCAACAGACTCAAAAGTGTCAATCATGTCTGTCAGCGAGATTTCAAGACGAGTAGAAAGAGATCTAGCCTGGAGCAGACGGGGAGACTGTAGCTGCTGCACCGAAGGGACAGAAACATTGACAGTATCTAGAGCAGCAGGAACCGAGTAGAAGGTGGGTCCTTCTCCGACCGAAACAGGCTCGTCCAACATGTACTCTGGGAACTCTCGTGTCAAGTTGAACGACCAGTTGTACTCGGCTCGCTTGCTTTTGCTGTTGAGTTTCACCTCAGCCAGCTGCTTCTGTCGCTTCTCCTTTCGCTCAAACATCTTTTGGTTGTGGGCCACCATGGACGAGTATTCCGTGTACTCGTGTTCAGCATTGGGAGGCACAGGCTCGTATCCCTTTCCAAACGACTCTCGGTACTCGTAGTACTCGTTTCGCCGTCTCTCCATCTCCTTGATCATTCGCAGCTCTTCGTACGACATGGAAGTGGGAGTTGGGGTCGCGAGAGCCGAAGAGGCGAGAGCGGAACCGAGGGTGGTAGAGCTCCAGTTGCCGCTCTGAATAGTAGCCATAGCAACGGTATGGATGTTGGAAACGGTCTGAACGGCTCTCTCGCCTCTGAAACCGTTGGCCGTGGCCTTGAAGTTGGGGAGAGCGCCAAACTTGCCAGGTTTGACAAATAACGAAATCCAGTCTTCCATGGGCAGAGGAGTAAAGGGAGGAAGGGGGGCATCTGTGGGTCTGGGGCGAACAATGGGGACAAAAGGAGGACCAGGACCTGCTGTTTTGTATGCCTCTTTGCCTCCAGGTCGCTTGTCAGGGTCCAAATGTCCGTACAGAATCTTGTCCAGGGTGGGGACCGAGGTTCTACCACGTCTAGGGCGGGGCTGGAAGACGTCAAACAGTCCCCACTGCTCCTCGGTGGGTAGATCAGTGGGATACAGACCAGGGGGAGCGGTTCCGGGAGCTCCAGCACGGGTGTTGAAGTACTTGTGCCAGTCAGCCACCTCCTTCTCGAATACTGGATCGTAAAAGGGGTCGTAGGCCTTCTTTCCCTCGTCGATCAGATCCGGAATGCTGGTGGGCAGAGGCTTGAAGGGGTCGTCGTAGTCGTTGGGGTCTCGGGGAGGATCCAGGGGAGGCATGGGCATGGGCTGCAACAGACGATTGTGGTAATCGGGAGTTCGTCGTCTTTCGGCATCCAGCTCGTCCTGCCACCATGGGGGAGGACACTTGTACGACTCGTGGGTGTCGTGGTCGTAGCAGTAGTAGGACTTCTTGTACGAGAGATCCACAGGAAGCGAGTAGTTTCGCCGGGGGATTCCGTCTCCCTCGTCCAAGTCCAGGGGCTCCTGCTGGCCGATACGGTTGAGGGTGTGGAACCAAGACTGCAGGTTCTGAGCAACGGTGCTGAACACAGAGTTCTCCTCGCTGGTGTACATGTATCTCTCGTGGGGGTCTACCGAGGTGTTCCAGCTTGGAGGAACAGGGTAGCCCTTGTTGGTGGTGTAGAACATGGGGATTCGCCGCACCATGTGCTTGAAGGCGTCGGGGGTCTCGTACCAGTTGGCCAGAATGAGGTTGTCCGACAGCAGCGGCCGCATCGCAATGGGATTGTGACACAGGGGGTCCTTGGGGTTGCGCCAGTCGCACTCAAACAAAGTGCCGATCCAGAGGTTGGGCACAAACAGCGAGTACTTGAGTCCGGCGTATCGTCGACGTCGCGCCATCATGAAGCACCGCGTGTGGTCGTTGTTGTGCAGAGAACACAGCTTTTTTCCCCACAGAGTGTCCTGGTCAGGCTCGTTGGGGTGGTAGAGGTCGTGCTGCAAAACGTAGGAGTTTTCGCACTCGGAAGTCCGGGTGTGGTGGATGTTGGGCCACGACGAAACCACAACCTGGTGGTGGACCACAAAGCCGTAGTAGTCCTCAAGACCCAGCTCGTTGGGGTTGCACACTCTGTGTCTGGAAGGAATAATGTCCGAGTACTCGGGCATGGCCAGGGCTGGAAGAGCCAGCAGTAGGGCGATCAGTTTCATTTCGAGGGTATCGACGCAATCTGTGTACTTAGGGGGGGGGGTTACAGATCCAGACCTGACAGGGCTATATTGCTGCAATATATGTCTTTTGGGTCCATATTCGAGAGTTGTCCATGGTGCAAAAGTGTTGGGTTATGGTGAGCGTTTGGTTTGGACATGCCATAAACTTATACGGGTTCCATAGCGTAAGAAAAGGAGTGTAAAGGTAGTGTTTTAGGGGTTTTCACAACTGCTTTCACTATGCAGTGATATTTGTTGAAGTTTTTGCAAGTACTTTTCTGCAAACATTTATTTTAGAGGATATTTACTTCATTTCCTTCGTTTCCTTCACATGCATCTACATTCAAAGACAGCTTCACTCTATGAGGCGATAAAAAGACTTTTGTAAATATTTCGTTTCACTATTATGGTAAAAATTCCATTCTGAATCGAATGCCCTCTTTAGTTTTCTCACAATACCTCCATGTCGTTTTTTAATGGAGTGTGAGATTCCAAGTCAATGCGATTTCTGACTCAAGCTAGATTATGCTAGATAGAGTGAGATAAACATAGTCAGTAATTACTGCACAAGTAGTTTGCAATATCCCAAGAAAGTATCCGATATTAAACGCCATAAAGTACACACTCCGCGTACCTACATTTCTCTCAATTTATTTGATTTTCTTTCATTATTTTTTTTCCATTATTATTGTCATTATTACCCCCCGCACACCAGAATCGAACCCACAACTCCTCACGTTTTGTCAACCCCAAATCTCCCTAACTGTAAGAAATACTGAGAGTTAGTGTCGGTCTTTGAGTGCTGAATTGAAGTCATCCATTATTACATACCTGAGAGTTAGTGTCGGTCTTTGAGTGCTGAATTGAAGTGAGGAGCAATTCCTTCCCTCCTCGCTTCCAAGTCACACATCACCACCCTAACCCCACGAACTCAAATACGTCCAAATCCTTACATATTCCCTTTTCCCGGGGAGCTCACAACTTCTCTAGGAGCGGTGGCATCCTCAGATCAGCTCACCAACGGAATCTCGTTCTCGCTCCTCTACTTTGGTGTGGTCTTCGCGTAGTCTCGTAAGTTCCTGTGAGCACTCTCAACTTCTCAGGGAGTGGTGGCATCCTCAGATTCACTCACCAACGGAACTCGTCCTCTCTCCTCGTAGCTATGACCCCTCGTGTCGTGCCGTCTCGCAACTCCTGCGGGGGCTTACAACTTCTCAGGGAGTGGTGGCATCCTCAGGTTCACTCACCAACGGAACTCATCCTCTCTCCTCTTAGCTGTGGCCATCTCACAAACTCCTGCGGGGACTCACAACTTGTCAGGGGGCGTGGCATCCTCAGATGCACTCACCAACGGAGCTCGTCCTCTCTCTCTTAGCTGTGGCCATCTCACAAACTCCTGCGGGAACTCACAACTTCTCAGGGAGCGGTGGCATCCTCAGATGCACTCACCAACGGAACTCGTCCTCTCTCCTCTTAGCTGTGGCCATCTCACAAACTCCTGCGGGGCTCACAACTTGTCAGGGAGCGGTGGCATCCTCGGATGCACTCACCAACGGAACTCGTCCTCTCTCCTCGTAGCTAT